>CAUDMG010000103.1:0-260000 GCA_958450375.1 Homarus gammarus | reverse complement strand
TACAAGAACTTTACCTGTCTGGCCTAAGTAAAACATATTACATTCCTTGCAAGGAACTTTATGAATGCACCCAATTGTGTTGTTGGGGGAGTTCTTGATTATCATTTGTTTAACAGTGCATGAGTTTTTAAATGCCACATTGACGTTCCAGGTTTTTAGTTGTAAAGGAATGTGTGAGAAATTTTTGTGAAATGGTAATATTAAGATATTCTTATGGATCATGGGTGGGCTTGGGATCGGTTCTATAAAAAGTTTTCTTAGTAATGTTTAGGCATTTGTCTATGAAAGATCTAGGGTATTTAAGGTTTGAGCCAATATTATAGATATATTTATATTCCTCATCAATGAATTCCGGATTGCAAATTCTCAGAGCACGTAAAAACATTGTTGAAAATACTGACTGTTTGACTCTATTATGGTGGGCAGAATAATAATGAATGCATGAACACACGTTAGTAGGTTTTCTATAAATACTGAACTTAAAAGTGTTACCTATTCTGTGTATCAGACAGTCTAGGAATGGCAATTTACAGTCTTGCTCTAATTCCACAGTGAATTTGATCGAGGGGGCTAAGTTGTTAAGTTGTGGCAGGAAAGCTTTTAGGTCCTCATTACATGGCCAGGGACATAATACATCATCAACATATCTAAACCAGACTGCTGAAGGTGGTAAAATATTACTTAATAGTTTTTTTTTCAAAGAATTCCATATATAGGTTGCTTAATACAGGTGAGAGTGTATTACCCATTGCCAAACCAAATTTTTGAGCATAATGTTCTCCATTGAATTCAAATTTACAATCCGTAATACATAGTTTGATGAGTTTGATGAAGTTGTCTTTCGAGACGGGCAATGAAATATTATCCAGGGAATCTATGAGGAACTCTAGTAAATCATCAACTGGGACCTTTGTAAAGAGTGATGTTACATCAAAACTGACCAGTTTAAAATCATAATTAATGTGTAAGTTATTGAGTTTATCAACCAAATCCATATTATTCTTAATATTAGAGTTAGAAATTTTGCCAACTAGGGGATTTAGTAAAGAAACTAACCATTTAAATAATTTATAAGAGATTGACCCGACTGAGCTAGTGATGGGTCTTGCTGGGTTATTAGGTTTGTGGGTCTTGATTAAGCCGTACATGTATGGCAGTGGAGGGGACGTTGAAGTAAGATGTTTAATGAGAGTAGCTTTGCCTCTCAATAGAGACTTCAGTTTTTTGTTGAACTGGGTGTTAACTGTGTTGAGAGGATTATTTATGAGTTAAGAATATGTTGTAGTATCACATAAAAGGTCATTCATCTTAGAGATATAATCATCTTTGTTTAAAATCACTACTGTGTTGGCTTTATCTGCTTTAGTGACATGTAGATCCTTATTTTTCTTAAGGGCTTGGATTGCTTTGGTGAATCTTTCTGGACAGTTTGGAACACAAGGCTTAGACATAGATGCATACACAACACCTTTACACATGTTCACTTCTTCACTTGTCAAATTACTGAATTTCTCCAAATTGCAAAATGCTCTGGCTATGTCAACACTTCCTGTTTTCTTTTTTCTTTGTGGTTATCAGCATATACAGTGGTCCCTCGGTTAACGAGCACAATCCGTTCCAGCAGGTTGCTCGTTAACCGAAAATCTCGTTAACCGAAACCATTGTTTCAATGGGTTTTTGGGTAATTGGTTCCAGCTCACCGAAAATTGCCTAAATTCAACAAAAATGGTAGAAAAGTTCACTTACTTTGAGGTGTGTATGTAGAAGGCTCCTGGATGATGATGATGTGATTTTGAAGTGGGAGGTGGAGGAGGAGAAGGGAGAAGAGAAGGAAGTGGAGGTGGAGGAGAAGCATTTTACTGCTTCTTGGAAGGTGAGTCACCTTCCATGAAAATGTGAGGAACCTCTGGACTGACAGATTCTCCACCATGAACATACCCTCTCCTTCTTGAAGTGGAAGGCTGAGGGATAGCATCTTGTTCCCTCTGCCTTTTACTGAAGAAAGTGTCAATTGTGGTCTGTGGGGCATCTGTCCTCCTCACCATTAACTTATGTTTAAAGAAGGAGACCACCGAGTCCTCAACATGACACAAAGTTAGTTCAGTTTTTTCCACTTCTGGGTGCTTTGAAGCCAGTTCCCTGAACTTCTCCCAGTAGTAAATCACATCTTTCAACTGTTTAGCTGACATATGGCCATCACTTTCAATTTCCTCCTCACCACTGTCAGCCTCTACCTGTAACATCTCATCCAGTTGCTTCAAGTCATCAGGAGTAAGTTCCTCCTCATGAGACATCACAAGCTCTTCCACATCCTTGTCCTCCACTTCAAGGCCCAATGACTGACCAATGGACACAATCTCTTGGTCCAACTCTGTTTCTTCCTCAAATCCCTCAAAATCATGGACTACTGATGGCCACAGTGCTTTCCATGAAGAATTGAGGGATCTAGTGGAGACTTCTTGCCATGATGACACAATCAATTTTACAGCCTCCAGGATGTTGAATTGTGTCTACCAGAAATGTTTCAGTGTTAGTTCAGGATCATTAGAAGTTGCCTGATGACACCCCCTAAACATTTTCTTCATGTACAACTTCTTAAGTTGCTGATCACATTCTGTCCATTGACTGCATGATTGATGTAGTGTTTGGAGGCAAAAACAACACTTTCACAAAGTCAAATTGATACTCCAAATTTCTGGCAAGGTCAGGGTCATGACCAGGAGCATTATCCATGAGGATAAGAGCCTTTAAAGGGAGTTTATTGGTGGTTAGGTAGCTCTTGACAGAAGGGCAAAACACATCAACAGCCCATTCATTAAAGAGCTGTCTTGTCACCCAAGCCTTACGGTTGGACTTCCAATAAACTCCAAGCTTTGTTCTTGCCACTTTCTATTGCTTGAACACCCTGGGGTTTTCAGAGTGGAAGACAAGCATAGGCTTCAGTCGGAAATCCCCTGAAGCATTGGCACCAAGCAATAGAGTGAGACGGTCTTTCATGGCTTTATGCCCAGGTAAAGAGGCTTCATCTCTGGTGGTGAATGTTCTTTTGGGCATCTTTTTCCAGAACAGCCCAGTTTCGTCCACATTGAACACTTGCTGTGGAAGATAATTTTCTTCTTCCATCAGTTTTTTAAATTCATCTAAAAACTTTGCTGCCCCTTCCTTATCAGCACTAGCAGCTTCACCATGCCTAACAACACTGAAAATGTCACTTCTTTTCTTAAATTTTTCGAACCAGCCTTTGCTGGCCCGAAAATCTTCAAATTCTGTGCCTGAAGAACCAGGTTGATCTGTCATTAAATGTTCGTAAATCTCCCTGGCTCTTTCACAAATGAATTTAGTAGAAACTGAATCACCTTTCATCTGTTTTTCCCTAATCCAGATGATAAGTAACCTCTCAGTTTCTGCAATTAGGGATCTACTTTTAAACACTCTTGTAGATTTGTCTCTCACTTTCACTTCTTTAAATTTGTCTTTCTGTGCAAGAATTGTTGACACAGTTGATGTCGACATGCCATGTTCTTTGCATAGCGCATTTGTTCTAATGCCTTGTTCATGTTTTTTTATGATTTCCTGCTTGGTTTGGATTGAAATCGCTTTTCTTGATCTCTTAGGCCCCATGCTGGATTCAAACAATGTCAACACGTGCTTTTCAAGATTAAATTTATTGTAAATAAAGAATATTTTATTTAAAATAACACTGCACTGCGCTATATATTGTCAATATGTAAAATAAATTTCAAAATGACCAATAATTTGCTTGGAACACAAAAAAAAAGTATTAAGTTGAAGAGGGTCTCAAGCAAGATGTTACCTCCAGTGAAAACAGAGAGAGACTAACTCCTGTTTGCTGTGTTAAGAGGCTGGATGCTGCGCATTAAACTAGTCACTTTACCTTCAATTATGTTCAATAATTGTTAAAATGACTAAAAAATTGAATATTAAACTTTTAAAATTATTGAATAGTATAAACTTCTTGATATTTACTAAAATAGTAAGGAATTTAAGCCCTAGAACCGATTAATGTATTGGCGGACTGATACTAAAGCTGGCTGCCCGGTCAGTGCAAGCGAAAACATGTTGAGGTCGGTTCGTAAGAATTTCGTTAACCGAATTGAAGATCCTTATGGAAGGCAGTTCGTTAATCGAAATTACGTAACCGAAGTGTTCGTTAAACGAGGGGTCACTGTACATTAGTGTACAATACTGTAGTACATTTTATAAAAGGTTTTTCAACTGTATTTTTGGGTAGATTTACATAAATTTCTTCATTTATTTTCATCCATTTACATGCACACACCATACTAAAAGAAATGTAAAAGAAATAAATGACCTTAGTGCAAAGCTGGAGTGCACATGTACTAATTTGATTACGGTACGAAGATTGTTATGTCTAGTGCGAATTACATCATGTTTATATTCAAATAAATCAGTATCTTACAAGGATCCCAGCTATGTTAATTATATTCTCCCAGGTCATTTCACTGGCATTTTAAAATGAGAGAAGCTTAGTAGGACTGTTAAATAAACACACAGACCTTCACCTCAAACTTATCACCTCAACCCCCCCCCCCCCCCCCAATCCCTCACTGACTGGCTGGCTTCATCAGTCCCTTCCCCCCCGCCCCCAGCCTTTTAGGCTTACAGTTTTTATCTTATATAATATCTCGGACTAAACTTAGGAGATTATAATTTGCATTGCTGGAATCCTTGCAAGACAGCCAATAATTTGAATATAAACGTCATATATTTTGTTCAAGAGATAAAAATTGTTGTACAATAGTGCACAGTACTGTAGTACATTTTATAAAAATGTTTTTCAACTGTATTTTTGGGTAGATTTACATAGATTTCTTCATTTATTTTTATCCATTTACATGCACACACCATACTAAAAGAAACGTAAGAGAAATAAATTACCTTCGTGCAAAGCTAGAGTGTACATGTACTAATTTGATTATGGTACTGAAATTGTTTTGTCTAGTGCAAATTATAGCATGTTTATAATCAAATTAATCAGTATCTTACAAGAATCCCAGCAATGTAAATTATATTCACCCAGGTCATTTCACGCGTTAGACCTGGGCCTGTGCCAACTGTCAAACATACTACCTCCCCTCCCCCCACGCCCACTCCCTCCCTTCCTCCCTCCCTCCCTCCCTCTGCCCAGCGTTGCTGGAATCCTTGTAAAACAGTGAGTAATTTTAATATAAACGTCATGTATTTTGCACAAGAGATAAAAATTAATCACCTGTATCACATAACAGTATTGATTTAAGAGTAAAAGTGTTTATGTACGTATATAGTATTCCACATACACATTATTATAAATACAAAGTTTATGTGATGATCGGACAACGTCCATTTCGGTTAACGTTACGTTTCCAAGAATGTATCTAGGACGTTAACCGGCCCATGACTGTATACAGTAATAGCCAGATTTACCCAGTTTCGCTTTACGCGATTCTACATGCACGCAGTACCTAGCCAGAACCTGAATTTCATTTTACGCGGTGCATCTACTCATATATGCTGGTGAAGTATAATTTTTTTTATTTAGCTCATAAAATTCATACAAAGTACCTGGCCAGAATATAATTTACATTGCTGGAATTCTTACAATATGATGATCATTTTGAATATAAACATCATGGATTTTGCATTAGACATACAAATTTTAGATCTAATGTAAGAATTTGGTTTACACAAAGCAAATATTTTATCTTTTGTGCAAAATACATGAAGTTTACATTCAAAATATTCCCTGACCTGCAAGGAATCCAGAAATGTCAATTATATTATCCTAACTTTAGTCTGAGGTATTATTTATTACTAAACGTTAAAATCTAATGTTTTCACCCAAACATTTCTCAGAGAAGTAGGAGCTAGTGAGCTGGGAAGAGGGGGGGGGGGTGGGGATTTGAGTCCATTATTTGAATGGACATTAACCTGGCAACTGTATTTCTCTTAAATATTAATTGTGTGAGCATACCATCATAAAATTAAAATGTTATTTTTACTACAACATAGGTATTGTGTTGGAAAAAGTGGAGTTTGGGGGTCCGGCCAATCTCTATTGGAATTAATCCCATATGTTCTGTTGTTCACTTTACGCAGTTTTCACTTTCCGCGGTACCCTGTGGGTTCAATTGACCGAGTAAATTGTGGTACTACTGTGTGTATATATATATATATATATATATATATATATATATATATATATTGATAAAATCACACGGGAGAATGGAAACAACGGAGTACCTTAGCTTTCGTCTTTATCCAAGACATCTTCAGAGGCAACTGGATTACATGGACAGAGAGAGGCTTAAATATACAGGGTGACCTAAAAACATGAGGTCAGGTCAAAATGATGACATCCACTAATCCCCACACCAACACAAACGTAGAGGAGCTTAAGAGAAGGGTGGTGACGTGACTAGTCAAGTCAGGTCAGAAAAAAGGGGACCCACAAAATAACAGTATCTTATCCACGTTTTCATTGTGGATTTACATGAAATATGGAACTTACACGTCTCTCTTACGCTGTGTCCTTAATCTGTCGACAACATCCTCATCTTCGTCCCATCTACCGTAACTACAAGAAGAGTTTGCTGAAGGCTCATAGTCTCAAAAACAAGTTGAAGTTTTTGAAAGATTGCAGAGATGATAAAATTGTTCCCAAGTCCTGTCTTCCAAGTAGACTAAGAAATCTGGACAATCAAGCATTCTCTGAGTTGGATAAGGTGTTGCTAGATTCCCTTATCAAGTGTTCAAGTGATAGTGTGAAATTTGCCTTCAAGCACAGTGCTCAGTGCAAAATACTTATGGAAAACAGTGTTTGTGTTGATAAGTGGCACACCATTCGTGATTTTGTATATCAACTTCTTAGTGAAACTGACAAAGCCCAAAAAAGAAGGTTAAATGCCAAATTAAATGCTCTGTTTGACGAGAGTTACTGGACCATATTGAGTGATCCAAATTTGTTCATAAACTTATCCTCTTATGATCTACAGACAAATGAGAAACTTGTTCTTGGTTTTGGTAGGAAGTTTTCTATCACTCAACGGTGCGTTAATCCACTTACTATTGCTAAAGGTTTAGTCAACCTAGAAAAGAAGAAGTCGTCTGATGTTACAAATGAAGATATTTCCATAGCTAAAGGTTGTATACATAGTGTTTTAAATAAGAAATTTGCTTCAAACATTCCAAAAAGATTTGAAACAGCCTTGATAAACTTGAAAAGAAATAAGAATATCCATATTACCAAGGCTGATAAGTCTAATGCTATTGTTATCTTGGATAAAAGTGACTACAATGATAAGATGAATTCATTACTTAGTGATGAAAGCACGTATTGTGAGCTTACGAAAGATCCCCTGGAAAATATTAATAAGTTATCTAATTCCAAAATGAAGATGTTATTGAAAAAGAACCCCGATCTCACTAAACAGCTCTCTCAAATCAATCCCACTTTACCCTATATGTATGGCTTGATCAAAACCCACAAGCTTAATAATCCATTACGTCCTATCGTGAGTTCTGTGGGGTCTGTTACTTACAAATTATCCAAGTGGCTGGTAAAGATGATATCCCCTCTTACAGGCCAAATATCTAATTCACATATACGCAATAGCAGTGATTTAATTGATAAACTCAAGAAACACAACGAACCTTGCGAATTAATAAGTTTTGATGTAAATTCACTGTTCACTAGAGTACCTGTCAAAGACTTACTTTCATTTCTTAAAGATAAATTACAACTGTTAGATTTAACTATTGAACATGATACTTTCCTGAAATTGATAGAGTTATGCGTAACTGACAATGTGTTTAGTGCAAATGGGAAGTTCTACAAGCAAATATTTGGTATGAGCATGGGTAATTGTCTTTCTGCTCCTCTAGCCTGTATTTATATGGAGTTTTTTGAGTCTAGATTACTACCCAATATAGTGGACTTTATTCCTCCATGGTATAGATATGTAGATGATGTTCTTTGTCTTTGGCCTAAAAATAGTGACCCATTTGAATTTTTAGACAAACTTAATAATATTGTCCCTAGTATCACGTTCAAAATTGAAAGAGAAATAAATGAATCCCTTCCATTTCTTGATATGCTTATCATGAGAAATGGCCAAAACTATAAATTCAAGGTATATAGAAAGCCCACACAGGTAGACAGTTTCATTCACTTTTTATCGAATCACCTTGAGTCTACCAAAATGTCAGTTTTTTCTGTTATGTTCTTAAGATGTCTGCGTATTTGTGACTCTGAATTTATTGACGATGAATTGAAACACATTCGTTCTATTGCACATAAACTTGGGTACCCTTCTGCGTTTGTTGATCGTTGTTTTAATAGGGCTAAAAAATCCCTTCATTCCTCTCAAACCAGACAAGTTCCTACACTTAAGAATATTTTGACTCTGCCCTATCGTAATGAATTTGTCCCGTTAGTTCGGTCCCTCAAGCTTCTAAATATTAATGTTGTTTTCAAGTATGACTCAACCATTACTAATATGTTAATAAGGAATAGCCCAAGTTTGAATGTAAATGGTAGTGTTTATTGTATTCCATGTAGCAAATGTAATTGTAATTATGTAGGTCAGACAGGAAAAACACTGCAGCTCAGAATCAAACAACATAAGTATAATATTAGAACTGCATCTGAAAGCAGTGCCTTGTTCGTTCATGTTAGGAATAATAATCACCCCATTGCTTGGGAAAAAAGCTTAGAAGTTTTCAAATCATCTTGTGTCACAGAAAGACTTCTTGTTGAAGCTAGTTTGATTAAGGAATTAAAATCAATAAACCTTAGTGATGGTCAGTTCAAAACTGATAATATGTTACATAAATTTATTTGTCAGTGGCCCAAGGTTAAAAATGCTTTAAAAACCTTTGATCTAGATGTATGATAGTTATTTTGTGGGTCCCCTTTTTTCTGACCTGACTTGACTAGTCACGTCACCACCCTTCTCTTAAGCTCCTCTACGTTTGTGTTGGTGTGGGGATTAGTGGATGTCATCATTTTGACCTGACCTCATGTTTTTAGGTCACCCTGTATATTTAAGCCTCTCTCTGTCCATGTAATCCAGTTGCCTCTGAAGATGTCTTGAATAAAGACGAAAGCTAAGGTACTCCGTTGTTTCCATTCTCCCGTGTGATTTTATCAAGATTTATCTTATCCACGTTTTCATTGTGGATTTACATGAAATATATATATATATATGTATATATATATATATATATATATATATATATATATATATATATATATATATATATATATATATATATATATATATATATATATATATATATATATATATATATGTATATATATATATATATATGTATATATATATATATATATATATATATGTATATATATGTATATATATATATGTATATATATATATATATACTTCATTTTTAGTCCATATAACACGCGGGCTTTGAACATATAATCAACGACCTCACCAGCAAGGATTCGAACCCTCGACCTACTGGGTGTGACTAGGGAGCGCTTACCGGCTAGGCCACAAGGACACTAAAAGCAGTTCTAGACTCTGTTATATTTCACACAAAGCCTGTTCATCGAGCTGATGGCGCCAATAGGTCGAGGGTTCGAATCCTTGCTGGTGAGGTCGTTCATTATATGTTCAAAGTCCGCATGTTAAATGGACTAAAAATGAAGTATATATATATACCTCGCGTTTCATACCAGCTGGATTCGGTAAAATGCTACTGACACCACATAAGTGGTACGGGCAGTTTCCCATTGAGGTTCACGGCGCCATCAGCTCGATGAACAGGCTTTGTGTGAAATATAACAGAGTCTAGAACTGCTTTTAGTGTCCTTGTGGCCTAGCCGGTAAGCGTTCCCTAGTCACACCCAGTAGGTCGAGGGTTCGAATCCTTGCTGGTGAGGTCGTTGATTATATGTTCAAAGTCCGCGTGTTAAATGGACTAAAAATGAAGTATATATATATATATACCTCGCGTTTCATACCAGCTGGATTCGGTAAAATGCTACTGACACCACATAAGAGGCACGGGCAGTTTCCCATTGAGGTTCACGGCGCCATCAGCTCGATGAACAGGCTTTGTGTGAAATATAACAGAGTCTAGAACTGCTTTTAGTGTCCTTGTGGCCTAGCCGGTAAGCGCTCCCTAGTCACACCCAGTAGGTCGAGGGTTCGAATCCTTGCTGGTGAGGTCGTTGATTATATATGTATGTATGTATGTATGTATGTATATATATATATATATATACACACACACACACAGTCGACCCTCGTTAATTCGGACCCCTTTAATCCGGATTTCGGATAATTCGGACAAAATCTGAACGAACTTTTTTTTTTTCTTCTTTTTTTTTTTTTTTTTAAAGGAATATTACCTACGCGGGCCTTAAGCTAAAATGCTGGTCCACCCGCTGCTGGGATAAAACACCAGCATCTTTTTGGTTAAATGTAACATCTCCACCACTAGTGGGGGGGGGGGGGGGGATGCAACTTTTAGCTTCAGACATGAAAAATATTTACCATTTATTGCCAGTAAACAATGGAAACGTAAAATATGTACCAATTAGTAATGAAAAGTTGTGCAGTTCCTTCAGCAAATGAAGCTCACCAACTTACAATAGGTTAAATTACCTAACAACGTGTTTTCAGTAGTCTATGTTGAAGTTCTTAGAATAGGCTAACTTATCATATCATATACGGTATCACAGTTCTCATTGATCTACAAAAAATACTGATAATAAAAACCTTTTCGATATTTCACACGTAATATAATACCCGGTAATCTACTTCATCCTCCTATTGTTTACAACGACGCATGACGCACCACCAGCTGTTGAGAATCAATCAGCTAGACGGTACACGTGTTTTTCGAATCGTTTTCAGTTAAAAAATCTGTTACATCACACGTATATTTTACCTAAATTCCGCCTGAATGAATATATTCTCGGAAATAAATAGTAGTTTTGCTGAAATGTGATGTACTTTAATGTAAAATAGGATAAAATACATGACGAAAACAAAAGATTTTATCTAACCTTCCGATGTTCAAGAGAAGTTACTCGTTTTTTTTAATAGTGTTTGGTTAAAATACTGTTATATTACAATGGTATTCTATTCATACTGCGTTTGATATAATGCATTCACGGAAATGTAATATTTTTGCAGAAATTACATACGTATTACAGTGGAAAGTGCGATAAAATCGTGACGAAAACAATGACTTTGAAATATAATGCGATATTAACCCCTAAATCGGTTAATTCGGACAATCGGCTAAAACGGACACCCTCCCCCCCCCCCTATTAGTCCGAATTAACGAGGGTCGACTGTGTATATATATATATATGTATATATATATATATATATATATATATATATATATATATATATATATATATATATATCTTGATAAAATCACACGGGAAAATGGAAACAACGGAGTACCTTAGCTTTCGTCTTTATTCAAGACATCTTCAGAGGCAACTGGATTACATGGACAGAGAGAGGCTTAAATATACAGGGTGACCTAAAAAACATGAGGTCAGGTCAAAATGATGACATCCACTAAACCACACACCAACACACACGTAGAGGAGCTTAAGAGAAGGGTGGTGACGTGACTAGTCAAGTCAGGTCAGAAAAAAGGGGGCCCACAAAATAACTATCATACATCTAGATCAAAGGTTTTTAAAGCATTTTTAACCTTGGGCCACTGACAAATAAATTTATGTAACATATTATCAGTTTTGAACTGACCATCACTAAGGTTTATTGATTTTAATTCCTTAATCAAACTAGCTTCAACAAGAAGTCTTTCTGTGACACAAGATGATTTGAAAACTTCTAAGCTTTTTTCCCAAGCAATGGGGTGATTATTATTCCTAACATGAACGAACAAGGCACTGCTTTCAGATGCAGTTCTAATATTATACTTATGTTGTTTGATTCTAAGCTGCAGTGTTTTTCCTGTCTGACCTACATAATTACAATTACATTTGCTACACGGAATACAATAAACACTACCATTTACATTCAAACTTGGGCTATTCCTTATTAACATATTAGTAATGGTTGAGTCATACTTGAAAACAACATTAATATTTAGAAGCTTGAGGGACCGAACTAACGGGACAAATTCATTACGATAGGGCAGAGTCAAAATATTCTTAAGTGTAGGAACTTGTCTGGTTTGAGAGGAATGAAAGGATTTTTTAGCCCTATTAAAACAACGATCAACAAACACAGAAGGGTACCCAAGTTTATGTGCAATAGAACGAATGTGTTTCAATTCATCGTCAATAAATTCAGAGTCACAAATACGCAGACATCTTAGGAACATAACAGAAAAAACTGACATTTTGGTAGACTCAAGGTGATTCGATAAAAAGTGAATGAAACTGTCTACCTGTGTGGGCTTTCTATATACCTTGAATTTATAGTTTTGGCCATTTCTCATGATAAGCATATCAAGAAATGGAAGGGATTCATTTATTTCTCTTTCAATTTTGAACGTGATACTAGGGACAATATTATTAAGTTTGTCTAAAAATTCAAATGGGTCACTGTTTTTAGGCCAAAGACAAAGAACATCATCAACATATCTATACCATGGA
The DNA here is from genome assembly GCA_958450375.1 of Homarus gammarus. Taxonomy (NCBI): domain Eukaryota; kingdom Metazoa; phylum Arthropoda; class Malacostraca; order Decapoda; family Nephropidae; genus Homarus; species Homarus gammarus. Next base: position 247,363 of record CAUDMG010000103.1, on the reverse strand, counting down.
GGAATAAAGTCCACTATATTGGGTAGTAATCTAGACTCAAAGAACTCCATATAAATACAGGCTAGAGGAGCAGAAAGACAATTACCCATGCTCATACCAAATATTTGCTTGTAGAACTTCCCATTTGCACTAAACACATTGTCAGTTACGCATAACTCTATCAATTTCAGGAAAGTATCATTTTCCCGTGTGATTTTATCAAGATTTATCTTATCCACGTTTTCATTGTGGATTTTCATAAAATATATATATATATATATATATATATATATATATATATATATATATATATATATATATATATATATATATATATATATAGTGATTTAAAGGCGATTTAGGGGAATTTCAGGAGTGTTTCTGACTTTATTCAATTTTGGCTTTACTTTCTATATACTTTTCTGTTTAGCTGGAACCAATTACCCAATATCCCATTGAAACTATGGTTTCAGTTAACGAAATTTTCTGTTCGCGAACGACCCTCTGGAACGAATTGAGTTCGTTAACCGAGGGACCACTGTATTGGATATCTTTTTCTCATTAACTTAATTTTTTTTAACCCCTCCAATACATCTCGCTTGAATTTCAAATGTACCCTCAGTGCTTCAAATGTACCCTCAGTGCAGCACTTTTGACAGGTATCTGTTACATCTACAGTATAATAGATCCACAGTCAGCTGCTAGAGGCAATGAATGAGTTCAATTAAATTGTATTTGTAATGCTTCTACATTTCAGAGTTTGGGTCTGGCACTGTGGGGAGGATGGAGGTTTGTTTGGCTCTCACTAACAAGTTTGACATGACAGAAACAGCAGAGGATAAAGACACAAAAGATTCTAATAAACTTTTTAGCAGGTACAGTATTGACTTTATTTATTTTTTAATCTTGTTTGGTTTTTAAAGGAATAAAAGTAAAAATATTTTTAGCTACAGTATTTTGTTTTCAAAGAAAATGAAGGGCAAGTGCTGTTACTGTACTGTACTTGGCATTAACCTCGTTGTTGTTAAGTTTAACTTTTTACTTCAGCTAGGTAACATTAAATGGAGGAGTATTTGAATTTGCAGTGTTCTTCTGTTCATTTGTAGGCATCCTTTTCTTCAGCACTTGTACAGTATTTTTGCTTTGTTAAATGTGCCTTTTTTCAAAGTTATGACCTTAACCTTTTTACCATAAATACTGTACATGGCAACTCCTGAGGTTATGAGGGTGAATATTAGGGTGTGTCAATTTTGTCAACATGTTAAAAATCAAATTTGGTAGTCAAAATATTGTGCCTCTTTATGTCTAAACTTGAGATTAGCAAACAAAAATGAATTGAAATAACCCTCACCTACATCAATTATACCTTAAAGTTTCAAATATCAGTATTTCAACAAATTAATGAGACTTGATTAGAATTATTCACTTGATATTAACTAATCTCATGTAAGCATATGGATTATGGAGTATTTTATGGTTCTATAGCTTGTGTACAATATGCATGTCAGAACATGAACATGAACAGGCTCTCCGTGTGGGACAGTTTAATTCTTGTTTTGACTTGTACCAAGCGTGAGGATAAGGCGCCCGGCTCACTCTCCTTCTAGATATCATAGACGGTGGTTTGCTCTCATTGCACTTGCACCTACTCTACCAGACGAATTCTACATTTTAATTATTGTAAGTAGGGCATATTGATTGTCGCAGTTACTTATATCATTGTATAAAACATTATGTTCTAAGAAATTATTATGTTATTTCTGTTACAGCATTTTTGATAAACAAATTGATATTTTTTGAAACAACAATTGAATTATGAAACATTGAAATATTTTTCTATTTGTCAGATAGTGTGAAGATGTCAAAATTGAAGACAAGAAGTCAGTTGTCAACCCACTTGAGCCTGCTAGTTGGTAAAGGGAAGGAGCTTCCTGTATTAGAACTTCCAACAGTGAGAGACATGCTAAGATTAGGGTTACTCCTTCGAGAAAAAAATGCAAAGGACAGAAGGAACTATACAGATAAAGAACTCATAAATGACATGATAGTCCCTCTTCTGCATCAATGGACAAAAGCTAATGCACTATTCAAACCACCTGTGATTAATCAGTGTCGAACTATTGAGCTAAAACTAACGAAATTATGGCACAAAGCAGTTGAAACATCACTTGGTAAAGGAAACTTGGCCAGGAAAAATGAATTTCTGCACATACTTGATACTCTGTTTGACATTTTGACCTGCAAGTGCTCCATACAATTATGTTCTGAATCCAACTGTTCTCACTCAGGTAAGAGAGAAAATAATTCCCACATTGATTGTGGTTGTCCTCGTGAAAAGAAGATCCCTGTTTTAGAGCTTGAATTTATAAAGGCACAGAGGACAAAGGCAGAAGGCCAAGGAAGCATGCAAATGGGTTCAATAGATTATTCAGAAACAAAGAAGCAGATTGCTAATGCCAAGAAGAGAGAACAAATCCGAGAGAGGGAACAAAAGAAGAAAATGAAGAGTGAAGAAGCCATCCAAAGAGAGGAAGAGCTGTGTCAAGATGTTTATCACTTCTTTGATAGTTCTTCTGATGAACAGGAAGCAACATCAGATGATAGTTCCAAAGAGCCATCTGAACCTTTACCAAAGAAAATGAAATACAACACAAGAAATATTTCAAACATTGCTTTAGCTAGTATTCGCCACCATGCTGGACTTCGTGAGGCTGCAGAAATTGCAACTGCCGCTTGGATAGATGCAGGCCTCATCAGCCGAGAGGATGTATCTTTGGTGATAGATCATAATAAAATTAGAAGAGCACAAGAAAAAATAATGAAGGAAATATCTGATCAGCATGAAAAAGATTTAAGCGAGGGAGGGCTCTCCTGTCTTTTGTTTGATGGAAGAATAGATGCCACAAAAGTTTTGCTAGAAGTAGAGGGAGTGAACAGAAAGTTTCCAGGTCTCATCAAAGAAGAACACTACTCTGTCTGTTCTGAGCCTGGTGGTCGGTTTTTGTTTCACTTTGCTCCCGAAACTGAAGTAGAAGGGAAGAAACATGCAGAGGTCATTGCTGATCATATTTTATGTTGGGTTCAGGAGAGAGGACTTGGCAGTTCACTGCAGGCTGTTGGTGGAGATTTAACTGCAGTGAACACCGGATGGCAGGGGGGTGTAATGATGCATTTAGAAAAAAAACTAGGAAGAAGACTTGTTTGGATTGTATGTGATTTACATACAGGCGAGCTACCTCTTCGTCATCTCATCCAGGAACTTGATGGTCCTACAAAGAGCAACAACAAGTGGTCAGGTCCCCTTGGCATCATGCTGGATGAAGCAACACAACTAGAAATAAATACAACCTTTCCAAAGGTCGAAGTTGGCCCTCTCCTTCCGGCGTTGTCTGAAGGAGTCATCAAAGATCTCAGCACAGATCAATCCTATGCTTATCGTATTGCCCAAGCAATAAGATCAGAAGTGCCTCAGTCATTGGCTCTCTTGGAGATTGGACCTGTCAGTCACAGCCGTTGGTTAACTACAGCTCTTCGTTTCTGCAGGATTTGGATTTCCAAACACGAATTGAAGGGCAAAGTGCTGAAGAATTTGAGGTTAATTGTTGAATTTATTATTGGAGTTTATCTTCCCCAGTGGTTTAGTGTGAAACTTAATCCTATGTGGGTGGATGGGCCCAATCACCTTTTGTTTCAATTGCAGCTAGTAAGAACACAGAGGAAGGTAGTGAGGGACATCGTGTTACCTGTGGCAAGAAGGTCCGCTTGGTATGCTCGATCAGAAGCAGTTTTGCAAGCAATGCTTTGCAGTCAATGTACCAATCTCCGAACCGAGGCTGTAGAAGTCATTCTAAAGATTAGAGGAACGCTAATAGATGACGACCAGTTGGGAGACTGTTCGTTTCATTCAAGAAAAGTTCCCCCAATAAACGTCAATGCCACCAAATTGTCAGAATTGGTTGACTTGAGTTTGGAAGTCTTAGAGCCACCATTGACAACAAGTCTAACTAGCCAAGAATTGAGAAACCTTAAAGAGACTCCAATGCAGGTGCCGAAGTGGCCTTCCCACACTCAAAGTATGGAGAGATGTGTGAAAATGGTCACAGAAGCAGCGGGCCATGTTTACAGCCACGAGAGGCGAGAAGGTTACATCAAAGCACAAATAGCAAGCAGACTACTGATGACAAGAAACCAAAGCAAAGAGAGTATGAAGGCATTGGTTACTTTCAAATAGACTACGGATAATAAAATATAATAATTTGAAACTTGAAACAGTAACCGGTGTGCAAACGCTGGTTATGTTATAAATTCACAAATATGTACATTCAAAAATCCATTTGATGTAGGTAAGACTTATTATAAAAAAAAATTTATGCCAGAATATTGTTTTGCATGCTTAAAGACTACAATAAATTGCTACCAAATTACTCGATTTTCAATTTAGCCAGTTCACCCCCTAAATTGACACACCCTAGTGAATATGTATCTCAAATTTGAATATGGTAGCTTTTCCTGTTCTAAAGATGTTTTGGCCTTAGATACCAACAGCTCTGACCACCATACTCTTATGTGACGACTTGCCAAGTGTGCGTGCACGCACACACACACACGTAATGAACTCATTTTAGTATCATGTGAGGCTTGGTTCATCTTGTTTGCTCTCATTTGTCGAGACAAAAAGTAACTTAGTTGATAAATCATATCATTTTAAACCCAACCAATTCTATATTTGTATTCCAGAACAAAACAGCTTTTAGTAGATGTCATTCGATGTGTTGAAGGCGGTGTAGTGGGAGAGCTGGTGACGGGACCTACCTTGGCTCCCCAGGAGGAGAAGTACCGGAGTATCGTCCACACTCGTAACCAGCAAGAACACCAAGCTAAGATGAACCACACTGCACTCAACCGTTCCAATTCTTTCCTTTCTGAAACCAGGTGAGGTTCACAATTATCATCACCTTCTATCAGTACACTGATGAATCAAAGCCTCTCCCATAAAGACTGAAGAGTTGGGCAATGGCTCACAAAGAATGTAACCATTGCATGTATAAGTGTCAAAATTATTTTGTTTATTCAAAGCTTCATCAGTGTCAAGATTCTTAAATTAATAACTGCTGTTTTTGATCGATAAGTTAATATTGGTATGTTTTAAGGGGTTGCAACCATCCACCTCTAAAATTAAGAGAGCCAAAATCCTCAACTGTATTGTTCCTCAGATTACCTCTAGTCATGATCATCACCAACATTTTTATAGCTCTGATTACTTGATGGCATGGCATCCTGGTAACCATCAGGGAAATTTGAAGTGAGTTTTATGGCTGATTGCCTTTACTGCTGCCAACCCACTTTTACAGAGTGGAATGAGATTTCAATTTTGCTGTCATTCCCATTAATTTATGGATTCAAGTTTCCTCAGTTTCTTGATTACATAACCCATTTTATGGCACAACCCCATCTAAAAACAAGTGTGATTTATACCTTTCTAACATCCTTTCTCCTTTTATGCTTTCTGAGGGGGTTATTAAATGATACAGAAATCTCAAAAGGGAGAAATAGTAAGGAAAAGTAGTACAAGTAGAGAAAGTGGGAGGGAACAACTGAAACATTCACTTCTGTAATAATTGGTTATAGAATACAGTATACAGGTACAGTGGTCCCTCGGTTAACGAACTCAATTCGTTCCAGAGGGTCGCTCGTTAACCGAAACCATTGTTTCAATGTGATATTGGGTAATTGGTTCCAGCTCGCAAAAAAGTATATACAAAGTAAAGCCAAAAACGCATAAAGTTAGAAACACTCCTAAAACTCCCCTAAATTGCCCTTAAATCACTATAATATATATATATATATATATATATATATATATACATACATATATATATATATATATATATATATATATATATACTTCATTTTTAGTCCATTTAACACGCGGACTTTGAACATACAATCAACGACCTCACCAGCAAGGAATCGAACCCTCGACCTACTGGGTGTGACTAGGGAGCGCTTACCGGCTAGGCCACAAGGACACTAAAAGCAGTTCTAGACTCTGTTATATTTCACACAAAGCCTGTTCATCGAGCTGATGGCGCCGTGAACCTCAATGGGAAACTGCCCGTGCCTCGTATGTGGTGTCAGTAGCATTTTACCGAATCCAGCTGGTATGAAACGCGAGGTACATATATATACTTCATTTTTAGTCCATTTAACACGCGGACTTTGAACATACAATCAACGACCTCACCAGCAAGGAATCGAACCCTCGACCTACTGGGTGTGACTAGGGAGCGCTTACCGGCTAGGCCACAAGGACACTAAAAGCAGTTCTAGACTCTGTTATATTTCACACAAAGCCTGTTCATCGAGCTGATGGCGCCGTGAACCTCAATGGGAAACTGCCCGTGCCTCGGTAAAATGCTACTGACACCACATACGAGGCACGGGCAGTTTCCCATTGAGGTTCACGGCGCCATCAGCTCGATGAACAGGCTTTGTGTGAAATATAACAGAGTCTAGAACTGCTTTTAGTGTCCTTGTGGCCTAGCCGGTAAGCGCTCCCTAGTCACACCCAGTAGGTCGAGGGTTCGATTCCTTGCTGGTGAGGTCGTTGATTATATATATATATATATATATATATATATATATATATACACAGTGGGGTATGCTATAACGAATCTAATTGGTTCTAGAACCTTGTTCGTTATAGGATTAATCCGTTCCAGGTCCCCAAATACAACCACTTAATACTGAAAAATATAATATAAAATTGTAAAAATTGTAAAAAGTGCATAAATATGCATTCTCAATTTTATAGGTAAAACCGTTCATTATAGGAATATTCGTAGTAGGACCCGTTTGTTATAGCATACCCCACTGTATATATACATGTACATATACACTCTTACTCTTAAATCACTACTGTAATGTGATACAGGTGATTAATTTTTATCTCTTGTGCAAAATATATGACGTTTATATTCAAATTATTCGATGTCTTGCAATGATCCCAGCAATGCAAATTATATTCTAACTTTAGTCTGAGATATTATATAAGATAAAAACTGTAAGCCTAAAACCCTGGCTGGGAGGGAGGGGAGGAGCCAGCCAGCGAGGGAGGAAGTGAGCGAGCGTGCTGGGGGGGGGGGGGTGTTGAGGTGATATGTTTGACAGTTTGAGCGGAAGGTCTCCTGTGTGTTTATTTAACAGTCCTACTGAGCTTCTCTCGTTTTAAAATGCCAGTGAAATGACCTGGGAGAATATAATTAACATTGCTGGAATTCTTATAAGATAGTGATTAATTTGAATATAAACAAGCTATAATTTGCATTAGACATACAAATTTTCGATCTAATTTAAGAATTTTATTACAGAGAGCAAAAAATTTTATCAATTGTGCAAAATATATGACGTTTATATTCAAATTATTCGCTGTCTTGCAAGGATTCTAGCAATGCAAATTATATTCTCTCAACTTTAGTCTGTGATATTATAGAAGATAAAATCTTAAAGCCTACTGTATAACCACGAAACCTTCGCTGGAAGGAGGGGGGGGGGGGTTTGGGAGGGAGGGGTGACAGTGACATTTTTGACAGTTAGCGCCGAAGGTCTGGTGAAGCATTTATTTCTTTATTTATGTCGTTTAGTTGAGTTTTTGCTTTTTGCTCATAAAATTGCATAAAAGTGACTGGGGAGAATATAATTTACATTGCTGGAATTTTATAAAATAGTGATTAATTTGAATGTAAACATGCCACCATAGTTTACACTGGACAAAAATTTTAGTAATCATTTTGTACATTATTCTGATTACATGTACAGTTCAGCTTTGCCCTTAGGACAGTGTGCATGTAAGTGAGTTTCAATAAATGAATAAAGTTACATATATCAAGCCAAAAATACTAGTTGAAAAACTTTATGTAGACAGAGCTTGGATGGCTAAATTTTTGAATGACCAATAATTTTATTACTGTATAAAAAAATGCACAAATATTAAAGTGCACAATTTTCTTGATATTTACTCCATTGGAATTGAATGTAAACATAGAAGTGATCACTGAATTGGCTGAGTACCTCCTCAGCTTATCAGCTGATGTTCAAAACAAAATGTGATTTTTGTAAGGATTTTATTAATCAATTTTTTTTTGTTAACCAAATTGAAGATTCTTATGGAAGGTAATTCGTTAACTGAAGCGTTCGTTAACCGAGGGACCACTGTATTCCTCGTTTAGCATCAGTTCACTTAACGTTAATTTGGTTTAGGGATAAAACATATTTTGACACCCTCCCTCACTTAAAGTTTAGTCAAAATTTGGTTTAGTGAAAGCTTGACTCACTGGGAAAGGGAAAAATTTATTACATGTAATGAAACTATAAAAATCGTGGAAAAATCATCACAATACTCCAATTAATGCCAAGATGCATAAATACAGTACTGTATATAAAATACTCGTGGCACTTAGTATTTCAGCTATTACAACACAAATTAGCGTAACCTTCTTTGTGCGTATTTACAGCTGATTCGCCAGGCAAGAAGATGACTGTAGCAATGCGTGTGATGGAGGGTGTGGGAGGGGGTTTTGAGGATTGCAATTAAATGCCAGGTAGCGACGTGTCCTAATATTACGTATTAAGTAATTATTAGATGTTTTAATTGCCTGTATGTTGGCCTGGCTAGTTATTGCCAGGCATTAACATACCTAGGTATAAAGCTAGATGTCGCATTCTGGATTGAACAAAAACAACCATAACACCTCACAACTTGGCCCATTAGCCCAGTTGTTACAGTGACGAGTCTAACTTTGCTACAATACCGCCAGTGATGTTAACAGATGCAGATGTGAAAAGAAAGTTTTCTGTAAATCTTTATTTGTATCAGGTATTTGTTTAATTAAAAATAAATGTTGTAGGTATGACATTAATAGATACCCTGTAGCAATGCTTGTAAGAGTTCAGAAATGGTTACTGCTTAGCTACTTCTGAAGAGTTTGGTGTCTGTCCTACGGACGTTAATCGTTTCTTGTTTTCATCATCATCGGTACAGTAATTATAAATCCAGCTTTTATATTTACAATAATATTTTTTTTAATGAATTAATAGTAATAATACTGTGTTTAAGTAAGAAATAGCATTTTTAATTCTGGAGTTGGGTTAGGTAGAATTTACCCTACTGGAGACAGCATTTGAGGGATTCATTAGCATACAGGTGACTGCAACTTTACAGAGAGGATGCAGGGTGATCTTTTAGCCATTTTTCAGACAAAGGTGCAGCTATAAATGTACACAAAGGAAAGCTCCGTGAATTTGAGTTCTAATTGCTGAAATGCTTACCTATGCGAATGGACCTGTCACTGAGGAGATAGTATTGAGTGATGAGCTACAAAGACTAGAAAGTTCAGCTCGGGCACTAAAAACCAGTTTTTGTGATATAGCTCGGAATGCGACGTCCATAACTCACCCATCTCCACCCCTCGAGAGTTGACTGCTTGCTCTGAGGCAAGAGCTGAGGGTCGTGATGCGTATAGTGGGGGGTGAAGAAGGGGGTTTGAGAATTGCAATTAAATGCCAGGTAGTGACGTGTTCTCCTAATATTACTTAAGTAATTATTAGATGTTTTAATTGCCTGTATGTTGGCCTGGCGAATTGGCTAGGAATTAGCATACCTAGGTAACATATGCTGACGTCGCATTCCAGAGCTTGAGCAAAATCGTATTTTTTCTTATTTATTAATATTATTTGTAATTAATTCCACTCATTTATGGAGGAATACATTACAGGGTGATAAAGATAAAGCACTAATCCGCTGATACTCGAAATTCAATGCAGCGGTTGGTGAATTGGTATACAGTCGTGCGCCGGTTAACGTCCTAGATACGTTCTTGGAAACATGGCGTTAACCGAAATGGACGTTGTCCGATCATCACTTAAACTTTTTATTTATACTTATGAGTAAGTGGAATATTATATACGTACATATACACTTTTACTCTTAAATCACTACTGTAATGTGATACAGGTGATTAATTTTATCTCTTGTGCAAAATACATGACGTTTGTATTAAAATTATTCACTGTTTTACAAGGATTCCAGCAACGCTGGGCTGATGGGGGAGAGGGAGGGAGGGAGCGAGCGAGGGGGCGTGGGGGGGTAGTACGTTTGACAGTTGGCACAGGCCCAGGTCTAACGGGTGTATATTTATCAGTTTTTAAGTGACTAAGCTTCTCTCTTATAAAAAGCCAGTGAAATGACCTGGGTGAATATAATTAACATAGCTGGGATTCATGTAACATACTCATTAATTTGAATATAAACATGCTATAATTTGCACTTAACAAAACAATTTTAGTACTGTAATCATATGAGTACATGTGCACTCCAGCTTTGCACTAAGAAATCTATATAAATGTACCCAAAAATACAGTTGAAAAACTTTTTTATAAAATGTACTACAGTACTGTACACTAATGTACAACAATTTTTATCTCTTGAGCAAAATATATGACGTTTATATTCAAATTACTGGCTGTCTTGCAAGGATTCCAGCAATGCAAATTATAATCTCCTAACTTAAGTCTGAGATATTATATAAGATAAAAACTGTAAGCCTAAAAGCCTGGCTGGGGGGGAGGGAGGGAGGGACTGCCGGAACCAGCCACGCCAGTCAGCTAGGGGTTGGGGGAGATTGAGGTGATAAGTTTGAGGCGAAGGTCTGTGTGTTTATTTAACAGTCCTACTGAGCTTCTCTCATTTTAAAATGCCAGTGAAATGACCTGGGAGAATATAATTAACATTGCTGGGATCCTTGTAAGATACTGATTTATTTGAATATAAACATGTTGTAATTCGCACTAGACATAACAATTTTAGTACCGTAATCAAATTAGTACATGTGCAGTCCAGCTTTGCACTAATTTATTTTACGTTTATTTTAGTATGGTGTGTGAATGTAAATGGGTGAAAATAAATGAAGAAATCTATGTAAATCTACCCAAAAATACAGTTGAAAAACTTTTTATAAAATGTACTACAGTATTGTACACTAATGTATTACATTTTTTATATCTTGAGCAAAATATATGACGTTTATATTCAAAGTAATCTCTGTCTTGCAAGGATTTCAGCAATGTAATTTATATTATCGTAACTCTAGTCTGAGATATTATATAAAATAAACATAGGTAAAGAAATCACCAATCTTTTATCTTGAACACGAGGGTGGTGGGGGGTGAGGTGACAGAATGTCTGGCGTTTGTTTATTTATTTATTTGAGATAAGATTTGACAGTTGGCACTGAAGGCCTGCGTGTTTATTTATCATTACTTAAGAGTGACTAAGCTCTTCTCATAATTTTCCACCCAAACACCTGGGTGAATATAACTTACATTGGAGGGATTCTTGTAAGATAGTAATTTATTTTATTGTTTTTTTTTTTCAATTTAAATTTTAATTGTTTATTCCTTGATAGAGGAAGCGGGATCCTAGTGCTGTCACTTGATACCCCTGACCCATAACACCGGAAGCAACTGGCCAGTGTCACAAGTATATACAGTCATCCCTTGGTTATCATGCCTAATTGGGACCCGGCCGATAACGAAAGTACAGAACCTATGGGATTTATTCTAATTGGTTCAGACACCCATTTTACGACCATTTAGACCCGCTAGATATATATAGTCAACCCTCACTTTACTCGGTTAATGTAACCCGCAGGGTCCCGCGGAAAGTGAGGAACGCGTAAAGTGAATAATATAACATATGGGATTAATTGAAATAGAGTCCGGGCCGACCCCCAAACTCCACTTTTTGACGACACACAACTATGTTGTAGTAAAAATTTTATCTTAACTTTATGATGGTATGAAAAAACAAGTAATATAGAAGAGGTTAGGTTAGGAAAAATAAAGGTTAACATAGGAAAAATAAAGGTTAGGAAAACTAAAAGTTAGGTGAAACACTTACGTTAGTAGAAGAGATGGGTCGGCGTACGGGGATGGAGGCTGGTTCCGAGGCAGAGGGCAGATTACTGGCCCTCAGGTGAATCACCATTACTAGGTGCATCACCATCATTGTCACTTACAGTTGTCAGGGCTTCCCTGACAAATCCCTCAAAGTCATCTTCACTGTCACTATCACTGGCTTGGGCTGGCTGTGGTGGGTTGCGGGCGAAGAAATCTGTTATGCTTTGCTGACGGCTGGTGTTGATGTTGTCGTAATACACCTTGATGTAGGGCTCCATAGCCTGCAACAGCTGGGTAGTGAAGATTTCATACCTGTTTGCGTCAGGGTCGTTGGAAAGGAGGAGCTTGGCTTTCTCGATACACTCGATGGCACCCCTAACATTACTATGGGATAAGTGTTGTTCTTCTTGGGATGACGCACCACCTGCCTCTTCACTGACGTCATCATCATCATGTACCATCTCCTCGGTAGTCACATCAGGTTCCATTATCACCTCCATGATGTCGTCGTTGGTGGTCTCGGAGAAGCCTGGAACTGTAACACTCTGCGCAGCTTCTCTGGCAAGGTCCACTGCTACTGCAACAGTCTGAACCTCACCAGTCACAGATTGACTCCTCCTCTCACCTGGTATTCCATGCAACACATGTCTCCATGCGTGACGAATTGTAGCAATAGACAGCTGAGCCCATGCCTCCACCAAGAAGTCCACAGCTTTCTTGATGTTAAATACCCTCCAGAATTGTTTGAACAGTATTTTTTGCTGTGCAACTGTTGATTCTCATCTTCTTCGCTCTTGGTATCGGTGGTGGTGTCACTCAGGTTATGCAACTCTTCCCTGGTGTTGGTGTAGTCGTTCAGGAGTTTGAATTTTCTCGTAGAGAATGCAGCTTTTACATTACAGATTAACTCTTGGTCCATGGGCTGTAATATAGACGTAGTGTTGGGAGGAAGGAAGACCACTTTTACGTTGGGGTGACGATCTAACAGTAGGGGCAAGTGTCCTGGTGCGTTGTCCAGTAGCAACAAAATCTTGAATGGCACATTCTGTCGCTCACAGAATTTCTTTACATCGGGAACAAAACAGTCATCAAACCAGGAGAGGGACAGTGTAGAGAACATCCACGCCTTACGTGCGGTCAGCCAGTGGACATTTAGCTTGGTCATGTCCATGGTTTTGTAGGCGTGCGGCTTGCGTGCTGTGTGGATCACCGATACCGGAGGCATTGGTGGTAAACAGGACGGTGATGCGTTCCTTCTGCATCTTCCGGCCCCGAATCTTGCTGGCATTCTTTACAACGAAGGACTTGGAAGGTAGCTTTTTCCAGAAAAGATCAGATTCGTCCATGTTAAACACCTGGTCGTCACTGTACTGTCCTTCCTCCATAATCTCATGTAAAAACGGAGGAAATTCCCTAGCCGCAGCACGGTCAGCACTCGCTTCTTCACCACCAATGTTTATATTGGTGATCTTGTTCCGGATCTTAAACCTCTGTAACCACCCAGAGGAAGCATTAAAGGGTTTGGGCTCTGTAATTCCCATCTTTCGTGCCACTGCAATGTACAGTTCACGTGCGTACTCCTTAACAGAGCGCGTGTCGACCTCCATGTTCCGTCACGCCTGACGCACCAAGTACCTCACAAGTAATTTTTCTGTCTTGAGAAGCACCTGGTTGTGAAAATACTTGATCATAGAAGCACCTGTAGACTTTGTGATCTTCATGTGCTCCTTTATCTTGGCTGCATCCTTCTTTATTGTTCGAATCGTAGATTCATTCACACCATGCTGGCGCGCCAAATCAACCTGCCTTGTTCCTTTCTCCAACTCTTGGATGATCTTGTTCTTCACCTCGTAGCTTAAGGAACGTCGTGTCTTCTTTGGCTTAGTGCCGCTGGGTCCAGGTAAGGAAAGGTTTCTCTCGGGGCGGTGGTCCAGTGGAAGCCATTTTACAGAACAATGGATACACGTTACACGGTCTGGCGTGGAGGGATGAAACTGGCGTGGCTAGGTCACGCATCGTCTTTCCTCCCTCCCTCCCCCGGGTGGACACGTCATAATACTTTAAGCCAATTACAGCTAGCAGCAGAGGGGGGTAGGGATGCATGGCCAATCACAGTCCGATACATCATATGGCGTCAGTGATAACGCAACAAAGACACACACTGTGCAACCTTACCGCGCAGCTTGCCCAGGCGAAGGGAGGAGGAGGGAGAGGCGAGAGCACAGGCAGGCAGGCGGGTGGGGCGAATCTAAAAATAGCGTCGAGCCGGACACTCTCCGCGTAATGGGGTTCACGCACCGCGTAATGTGAGCACGTTAGGTTCTGGCAGGGCACCGCGTTAACGTGGAAACGCGGAATGTGGGACCACGTAAAGCGAGGGTTGACTGTATAATGTTATGGTAAATATCATAAACACACATAGGCATGGCTAGGTTTATTATAAAGTGATGAAAGGGTATGCTTAATACTGTAGTCCACAAAACATGTAGCTATGTTCTTTTTATTTGGTCCCCCGTCATACGAGTCCGTTTTCTCTCACATCAGGACGCCTGAGTCCTCCGTTTTCTTAATCTTAGAGTGCACCAGAAACTTTACTATTTTTAGTAATGCCACAGAATTTGAAATTGCAACCCCAATTGCAACTTGCAATTGTTGAGGCAACTAGATATGTCTGATTACAGCAAATGTGTTATTGTCAATTTGTAGGTGAAAGATTTTATCCTCAATAGATGTAGGTTAACATTACACCTGCAGGCAAATGCTTAGAAAAGCCTGAGTAAGGAAGCATATTCCTTTAACACATAATATCTGACCAGTATGGGGAGGATCATCGTGTCTCCGTCAGGGGGTCGTGGAGTGGTGGTCCAGCAGGCGTCACGTGTTTTTTTTTTGGGGGGGGGGGGGCCCACGGACGTATATGCGATCGGATGTTGTTCGGTCGGACGTTAACCGGCGCAGGACTGTACTGTAATGTGCAGAGTATAAACCTAGAATACCTGGAATCCGTGGTTGGCGAGGGTTTACTGTATGCTATGTATTAATTTTATTGTTGATCAGGGCACTTTTGTTCATTTTTTATGTATGCAGTTTGAAATGTTTTTAAATTAGGGTCACCTTTTGTTCACTAAATTGTTTAACTCTGAACCACATCGTTAATATAGAAGTTTAGTGTTAAAAAGCAACTGTTGAAGTTCGAAGATGTTTATAACAAAGTTGTTCATTATTATTGTTTGGAAATACAGTACTGTACTCATTCTGTACCGCCCTACTGTTTGAACCTGTTGTATGCCCTCCATGCCTTGCTGTTATCCCTCGTTTAGCGATAATTTTGCTTAATGTTAAGTTTTTCAGGAACGTAACCTCATTTTTAAACGAGGGATGCTTGTACTTAACAAGACTCCTTTCATTGTGACAAGTGGTTTGCAATTTATGAACAGACACACAACAATTAGAATGTGATTAAGAGATACCTAAAGTAATCTAATGGGTAGGTATCCCGGTAACCATCAGGCAAATTTGAAGTTGGTTGCTCTTCCTGTTACCATCTCAATTTTACGGAGTGAGACCTGGGCAAGGCAGCTAAGAGGGCACTTGGAAATCACCTGGAGAAAAAAATCAGCTGCACATAAGTTCTAAACACAAAAGTATGCCATCATTCAGTGTTACTGCACAGGTAGTTTATTATCTTTGTTGAATGAGAAGTCCATTGAATGCCATACTTTCATTTTTTTTTTTAGGGGTCTTTTACTTAGAATTATAATGACAACCTTTGAATGTTTTTCTGTTGCCAAAGTTCTTGTCTGTATCAGGTTCTATAGTTTATATATATTTGTTTAAAGGAGAATAAGGTGAGTCACTTTGCTATATCATTACACTCCCACCAAAAACTTCTCATCTCTATAAGCACTATGCAATATGAAATAATTCCAAGATGACAAGCTCCATTCTGCTCATTCTCACATCAATCGTGCCCAGGTTTTTTAAAAGTTTTTGTTGAGAGTGTACAACTTATATTAATGTTTTCAGAGTTAGTCTTCATGAAGTAAAGACCCGCCTGAGTCACAACCTTCGTCGGCTTGAAAATCAGGGTCTTGGTTCACGATCAGACAACTATCAGACTCTTCTCAATGCTGTTGCCAGTGACATTGTTAACCAAAGACAACACCGAATATCTAGGAAAATGGTGAGGAAAAAAGTCCAATGTTTATCTTTCTTTTTCTCTTATGTTACATGAAAAGGAAAATCTTGATTAATGTGTGTCATGCTCTGTGTAAAAACATCTTTGTGAGTAGAAAGAGAACATGTTGCTTCAGGAAGATAGTGTGTAAGGGTTATATATATATATGTACCAGTATGTAATCTGTGTGCATATGAGGCGGTTTGCATGAGAGGGGTGGATCAGACGTGTTTCCAGAAGTATTGCTTAGCTAAGTTCCCATCTGTCAGGAAAATGCATATTTTTTTAGGGCTATGAAATTTTTTTAATCTTTTGTGTAAGATTGGGTTTTATTAAGAAGTTTATGAAATCAAGATTTTATGGTGTGTGCCAAAGAGTTTAGAGGTCTTACATTGGGTTTATTTTCATGGCTATGTTAGTTATTTCTCACAAAGATAAATACATTTATTATCAGTAATTTGGGAGAATCTCTCCTCCATTCATGAAAACATAAAGCCAAATCTAGATAATAAGGAATTGCAGAATAAAGTTGAGAAGTGCTAAAGTGTGATGCACTACATTAGGTGAGACTGTGGCTCAATAGGATTTTGAAATGATTTATTATTGTAAGAAGAATTACCTGAATCCTTTCCCAAGACTAGGACGATGTTGTGTTATTTTGGTGACACTTAAAGCACTACTGACTTACATTTATTTGAATGTCTAATAACATGTTTTTACAACGAAAGCCTAGCTGCCATGTCTTGTAGACATTGACATATGTATCTTGCTTTTTTAATAAACATCATATAGAAGATGGATCCCGTGTCCCACATAGCACATCAAACTTCGCTCCGTAAATGCATTGTGTAACTATGTATGATAGACTATAAGAATTTTGTGATTCATATTTTTGTCTTGTAAGCCATGAACAAAGACAATATACAGGTATAGCTACCCTGCACATTATCTTTTAATTTGGACACACTTTCTTTGAATTTAATAATTATCTTGAAAGAATTGAATTTAAATTGTTTAAATTCAGCATGATTCTCTATATACACACACATTAACCCCTTGTGTACATGGTCGCCTCTGAGTGAAGGGGTTAATGGAGATAGTTTACAAACCCCCTTCTGTATGGGGATTGTCTCTGAGCTTAATAAAATAATCTGGCATTAGCCAAATAAAATATTAAGAGTGGAATCCCCTGAGTGAAGGTGATAGTGGATATACAGTAGAACTTCGATAAATCGGACTAATTGGGGCAGACCCCAGTCAGAAAAACGTGGAAGCTTGAAAAAAGCAAATATATGGTGCCAGGGGGAGTTGGAGATAACACTGCTTATCTGAACTGTTTAAAGAAAATCAGTTATGTTATTAATGCACTTCAACAACTAAGGTCTTTAACTGTATAACAAGGTTATTAAAAGAATATTACATCAACAATAAAAAAATATGAAACAGAACTCTGGGTTGAAAATCAGACTTAAGTTTGGTTGTCGACAACTGTTTTGTCTGAGATGATTGTTATTTACTGTAAAGTGTTTTATGTAAGTAACCACAGAATTTGTTTTATGAATAAAGAGAAAACTGTATACTGTACAGTACAGTACTATAAAGATAAAAATATGAAAAAATATATGTAGGAGTTTATTGTATGTGGAAGATGAGTATTTATCTGGGAGCAACTGGTAGGAGGGTAGCACGGATGGGTGGCTCCCTCCCCCTAACTCCCACAAAATTCCTTGAACACTTCTTTATGCATTTCCATTACAATTCTCAAAATTTAGGATCATTTGGTGCCAGGTTGATAAAATATTATCCTAAAAGAATCAGCTTTCCTGAAAAAAACAATCCCACATTGAACACCACGAGTCATTGTTTACAAAGAGCAAACAGCTCATCGGCTTACCACAAAGTCTGTCTTCATCACTTAGTAAATTAGTACAGTACAGTTGTGTATTGATCATAATTTAATAAATACTATTGCAATGTATTTATCACTTGATAAATACTACTATAGTGTATTTATCATCAATAAGTAATATTGTAGTAGTGTAAAGTATTATGCATTTGCGTATACCCTGGTTTATTCATTAATCATTTGTCTCAGTGTACAAGTAGCCAGACTGAGTCATATGACACTCAAAGGAAGTAAATAACATTTTTAAGAAGGCATCTTCATAACAAATAATACACAGTGTGTTGTAGTGACCCCTGTTGTAAGCTGGTCTGCAGAAAGCTGTCACACAAATGCATCTTGAGTAAATAACCTTCTGATACAGCTTATCCTTTTATATTCAAGTTATATTACAAATTACATAGAGTATTGTATTTTTTCTCTATTACTGAAGGTGTTACATTAATCATGATGAACCATAAATCATAAGAGACCAATCATATGGGAATATAATACTGAATCAATAAATAAATAAACCTGACAAATGCAGCAACACCTAATCAGCCTCGGCCTGCTTACATACTTAAGTGTCTTAGTTTTCAGTTGGCGTAAAGCAAATCTAATTAGACCACTGTACAGTATTCAGTAAGTGTTGTTCATTCCATAAGATTTTTTTTTTATGAATCTTTCCCCCCCCCCCCCCCCTTTTTTTTTTTTAGTATTACTGGAGACCAGAGCATCTCAGAGTCCGAAAAAAGCAAATTCCGATATATAGAAGTCCGATTTATCGAGGTTTTACTGTAGTGTAATCTACTAACGTCTTCTGTATCGGGTAGCCTCTGAGCTTAATAAAATCGTCTGGCATTAGCCAAATAAAATATTAAAAGTACTATCACCACAGTGAAAGGGTTAAATATACTATCACCTCTGAAAGCATAGGAACATAGCTAAACCATACCAGTACTTAGGTTAGTGTATGTACTGTACAGTAGGGGTAAGTAGAAGAGTACATTGTTTAGCTCACACATTAGTAAATGAGAAATTGTGGCCTACCAGTCATCATTTTAACTTAGGACTTCAATGAATTGCTGGAAAGGGCAATTCTGGGGGAGACCACAAATTACAATATACGTTTAATTTTGTAAGTTAGGATTTTTCAGCATAAGACAACTGTGGGCACCCTGAAACACAAGATGTATTTAACGGTACCAGCTGCAAAAGGTAAATAGGAATTTTATTAAGGAAGGCGCCTCTCTAGAGTACATCTGTTGAGGTAGCTAGATGGAATGAATGGAAGTGAATGAGAGATTCTGTGTTGCTGTTGATTCTAGCCACCTTGCATTATCGAGAGAAAGGTGTTTGTTAGAGGAACAGTGAAATATAGTAACAACCAAATAGCAGTGTAAATATTGAGGAATATAATGCATTATGTTAAAGTTTATTTATATCATAGACACAAAAAACAAATGTTAATTACTTGACAGGAGCTTCAGCGATTACTAGGAACAGCCAAACAGCTTGAAGACAAGGAAAAGTTTTACAAGGAACAGCTGGAGTCTTACCACACTTACCTGAAGACATGCCTCAAGAATATTGCTGCCAGAAACAAGTGAGTTGTGTCAAGATATTCTGTGCTACAATTTCTTAGTGTCTGACAATGAATTTCAACAATGGTCTCAGCCTCTTGGGATCTACTCCCACAAAACCTAGCATTTACACTTTTTTTTTTTTTGCCTCCCAGGCCAAGCTGTAGGTCGATGACTTGTGCCTGGCAGTGGCGTAGCTAGAGTGTGTGCCGCCCGGGGCGGCCCTTGAGTTTGCCGCCGCCGCCGCCCCCCCCCCCCGTGCCCCCACAAAAAATACATACTGTATTGCACAGTGACGACTCACTCTTATATATATATATATATATATATATATATATATATATATATATATATATATATATATATATATATATATATATATATATATATATATATATATATATATATATATATATATATATTAAGTAGTTTGTGTACCATTATAATATTACTGTACTTTCACATATTCAAATATAGTATGCTTTAAATACACCCCAAACATACTTAAACTTTATAAGTAACAGTTAAACAAAAAGCAAAAACGACATATAGAATAGAGAAAAAAGTAAAAAAAGTGTAAAAAATTAGGACCATCTTTATTTCTGAAATGAAAACTACAACTTTCTACAAAGTAACTTTTCTTGTTTTTTTGTTGGCAAATTCTTCAATGACATTGTCAAAAACTATTTCATCTGTCAATTGTCGCTCTATAGACAGTATGGCAAAATTTCTCAATCGCAAGGTGCTCATAGTAGATCTTAAGTAATTCTTGAACAGTTTTAGTTTCGAAAAACTCCTCTCACAGGTAGCAACACTAACAGCAATTGTGAGGAAAATCCTCAGCATTATTACTATATTTGGAACCAAGTTCCCAAGGTTATACTTTTGAATAAACTGCAAAAGTTCAAGGGGGCCTTCTTTCCACGTCTGTATTCTGTCTTTAATAGTTATAGCAGCAACAGCAACAAAATGTTGAAGTCTTTTTCTCTCAACGAGGAACTCCTCTTTATCAATGTCGTCGTGATCGTGATCTATTTGACACTCATATTTATCATCCAAAAGATTCAATGGGGTAAGGAAGGCATATTTCTCAGCAAGTTCATGAAGCTGTTGAAATCTCAAAGTTATTTCTTGGATCACTCTGTCCAGCGAAGAAAACATTTCTCTCCTCAATTCAATGTCGTATGGCAATTCAGGATCTCGTGATCCTTCACCAAACATTTGTTTCTTCTTTTTGGGTCGACGCTGACGCTCCATGACTATCCCCAGTGAGGATAGTGTCTTAGCATAAAATCGCAATGCTGTGAAACAAAATCTTAATATTTAATCTCAGTACCGCAGCAAAAGTCACATCAATATTTTTTAACCAATACTTTAATATTTCTTACCTTATAGTATTATGTCTTCCAACGAAGTAAATAACTGGATCGAAAACACAAGAGAACTTAAAAGTCGTCTAGCCTCCCCTCGTCTTGTCACGATGGAGACTTGTGCAGAATTGAAGTGAATTGCTTGTAACTGGTGGATTGGTCGGCTGTACATGAACTGATATGACCCGAGACTGCATGGTTTTGCAGCTACTGGAGACGTTAATCCTTCCCTTTGTATCGGCGGCAAGTTAATCCTCGTCGTGTCTGACCTAACACCTGACCCACACCACATGAGCTCACTGGCGTACTTGTTTGAAGTTGTTTCCTTAATCCTCAACAGGTTACAGGTTGTGTGGGGGGGGGGGGGGGGGGGGGGGGGGGCGCATATCAAGGGTGTAGCTCATGACGTGGCCGTGATGATGTGGGTCAGGTGTTAGGTCAGACACGACAAGGATTAACTTGCCGCCAATACAAAGGGATGGATTAACGTCTCCAGTAGCTGCAGATATGGGTGATGAGCAGACCCAAAAGTGCCGCCCGGGGCGGACCGCCCCCCCCCCCCAGCTACGCTAGTGGTGCCTGGGTAGGCTATTCCCCGAAAAAAAAGAAAAAAAAGGCAGTCACAGTATCATCACCAATGTATTGTCATTTTCCACTCTTGTATCCTTCCACCTTAACAATATTTATATTTTGTTTCATTTACAGACTAGTGTATGGTAACTCGTTCACTTTATTTTCAGAAATGTGCATCACACATCAGGCAAACAGGGTGGGGAGAAGGCTCGATCAAAGCAAGCCATCAAATACACAGCTACAAAACTAATAGAGAAGGGAGTATTGTTGGAGGTTGAAGATCTGCCAGAATCTCAACAGAAGAATCTCCTGTTTGAAATCACTCCTTTGGCCACCACAGGGATTTTCCATGTACAAGCCAAGTTTATGGGTGTGTCCATGGAAAATGTTGAGATTGATATCCAGGTGAGCTTATCATTTGTGTTTACTGTACATTGTCACCCCATAGTTTATCATACTAAGTATGACACTGAACTATTGTTTGCTGCTCATTAAGGGGGTGAGGTATACCAGCATGTTAAAATTGTAAAGTTTATGACAATATTAGTTCTAAAAGTAACCCCAAAACAACCTACTACAGTAATACAGTAGAAGTCCAAAAATCCGGACTGCTTGGGGATTGGGTCGGTCCAGATTTTCGGATTTTCCAGATTCTCAGGCAGTACTTTTAAAATTCAAATTTAAGGAGGAATAAAGAAGAGATGAACAGGTACACTTTGATAGTTTATTCATTAGCAAATAAAGCATGCTTCATTTATCAAAACGAGCAGTTTTAAAGAAAAATAAAGTCAATACTTGACAAAATGTAAACAAACTGTCTAATACCATGACGAGTCTTGAAATTCCTAAGCCATCCATCACTAAATGCGCACTCTGATTCAATGTTCATTTGCTCCTTAAAAGACTTTGCTTTGACAATAAGCATCTGCCCAGAAATTGCCATAGCCTACCTTCTGATCGTTTTAACAAAAACCATTCTTGCAACACTTTATCAAGATTTTCCAATTTGGGCTGATGTAAACTTTTTCTTTCAGCAATTTTAATGAAAGGCTCAGAAGAAGCTGTGAATTCTTGAATTTTATTCTTTGCCTTTTTTATATCATAAATTGTAGACTTTCCAATGTCGTATGTTTCCATTAGAACAGTATTGCTCATACCACGTTCTAGTTTCTTAATTATTTCAAATTTGTCACTCAATTTCAATGTGTTCTTCTTTCTCTTCACACAACGAAGTTTATCTACTTTAGGAGCCATTATTATGGGCTTGTACTCTGTAAATGGAAAGAGTAGGACTCAAAATTACATACGTTGTCACCGTTGGATTGCTTGTTTTAAAGTGGCGACCGCGTGGTCGCTTGTTGTTTTTGTGCAGCTGTGGCATTCACGCATGCACACATACACACAAAAGATTTATAGTGCCTCAAATTTTACATTTCAGGACAAGCTAATTACAAAACTAACAAAATTAGCTACCTATAATTTACAATTACCTGTACTTTTATTATTAGAATTATGTAAATTAATTTTTTTAAAGCAACTCCATTCATTCACATAACCCACAAAAGCCTACTAAATTTAAAAATTCGAAAAGTCCGGATTTCTGGCATCCGGATTTTTGGACTTTTACTGTATCTCCATTACCGGCAGCCTGAATCCCTCATACCCGGGACTTTCCAATAGCCGGAACTAAAAGTTCTCGGAAAATCATTCCAAGGTTGAAAATCAAGAGCATTTTCTGAAAATGTCTTAAATGAAGACAAAAGCTAAAGTATTTTTGGGGGAGATTTGACCTGACCTGACAATGTCAGGTGGAAGTAGGGTGGGGGATTATTGGTCTCATATTACTGTCCTTCTGATGGAATGTCAGGTCTCCCTTTCCTGGGTGGAGAATTAGTGGGTCTCATAACCTGAGGTGGTCTTGTTTTGTCATTGATAAAATAAAATATTAAATACTACTTTAGAAAAACACAATACAAAATTAGCAATTTCCATAAAAATTAAATGACGAGCCAAATATTAAGATACAAATAAGTATTTTACTGTATAAAGGGTGACAACAATGGCCAGTGAGATGGCAAGTGCTGGCAACTTTACTGTATTGGGGAGAGTGGTGTCAGTGGAATCATCTGCTGTTACCTCTCTGTAAACAAGAGACTAATAATATATACTACAGTGCAGTAGCTCATCTAGGACTAAGTGTGGGATTTGGGGGAAATTTATTATTTTTTTTATAATGTTTTCTTAACCAGGCACCAAATGAACCTAAATAATAGAGTAATTATGGTGAATTGCATACCATTGTCACAAAGCAGGGGTATCAAACTCATGGCTCGCAGACCAAATGTGACCCTTAGGATGGTCAGGTGTGGCCCAAGGGATGACGGTAAAATTTACCAACCCGTGAAATTATGATAGAAATAGATATGAAAGAAAAGGTGCAGACATGAATGAGACAGTAAATTCCGAAATGATATTCTACGTCATTGTGGCAATTAGTGAATTTATATTGTTAATGCTAGTAATAACATTGTTGTAAAGGGAAAATTGCTTATAAATCGAAATTCCTGAAGAATTAAAAAACGAAGCTGCAGCCATTACTGGCATCTGAACAAAGACAGTAGCCAAACGATGCAACACAAGGCTAAACAGACGAGGAGAACTGGTGTACGCTGTTGGACCCTCTCCACTTCTTTGGAGAAATCACGAGTTATGCTTTGCTTTTTAATCACTCGGTTATCTATAGCTATGACTAACTGTATGTAGAATTGGTGAGTAGCCAATCCTTTGAAATGAAAATATATAAGATTTGTAGGGAAACTTTGTACATATGCCGGTCGCATCAAACCCGCTAACCACCGCTTTGCGCTAGGCTTCGCCAGTGTACGGGTTCAGTCCAGGTTCATATTTTTTCTTTTTGTATTATTAGAGTTAATCATGTGTATAAAGTAAAATGAATTTTACATGTTTAAGATCAGGCAAACCCAAATGAGGTATTCCTGGTAAGCCAGGAAAGGCAATGTATGAAACTGTAAACTTCAATCCTGCAAATATGTTATATAGCATTGTGTTGACCCTGAAGAAGGTAACTAAAATAAGAATTGGCTTTCAAAAGGTTTTAAGTTTGACACCACTGTCATAAAGGGATGGTGGGCAGACAAGCGCAGGCCGGGAGGTGACTTGTCCTCCCTCTTCCTTCTCCACCATCTGCTATCTCTTCCAGACTATGCATCCAAACACAATTTGTAGTTTCTTAATGATTCATATATAATTCATTAGCCGGTAATTTATGAGGAAACCGCTACCACCAGAAGAAGTTGTTCAATTTTATTCATTTTACCACAAATGTTCTTATCACTATACAAATTATATATCATTCTTTCAATTATTTAATAGCTGTACTGTATCCCTTCAACATTACGTTACATAACATTTTAAAATTCAGTATGGAGTAAGGTGGTGTGAGGAGGGGGAGAGACCCTTTTGGGGGGGGAGAGACTGACTGCTGACCCCCCAAAAATGATACCCTGGATGTATCCAAGAATGTCTGTGGGTAGTTTTAAAGTTGCCAGCATTTTTGCGGCTGGAACAGGGAGCCATTCGTTCTAGAGACAGTAATTCCCTTTAGCTGTATTATATATATATATATATGTGTGTGTGTAGACACAGACACACAAAACACACACAAATAAATAATAATGGGAAAATTCCCTCACAAATAATCAAGACTTTTTTTTTACATTTTGTTGTCTTGTTTCTGATTATTTGTAAGAGGATTTTCCCATTATTATTGGGAAATTTTTCTCTGAATTTTCCAGAAAATGTGTTCCTTGAAAATCACTCCCAAAGGCCTAATTTTACGGAAAATTTTTTGGGAACGATTTTCCGAGAAAATTTCAATTCCGGCTATCGGAGAGTTCCAGGTTTGAGGGATTCCGGCTAATGGCAGTCCGTGTGTATATGGGCTGTTGAAATATATATGTTTATACTACAATTTTTTTTTTCATTGCTTGTTTTTTTTAAGTCTTTTGAAAGTATGCTTTTTATGACATTATTACTGTACACATACTAAGGAAGAGAAATAGTCCAGTTAGAAGTTTCTGTGACAAAAACTTAAATTTTGGCAGTAATATTTCCACTTACCACTGAGATGAGGTAGGCCTTGACATATGGATGACAGTGGCATTACAAATATGTACCAAATAAGTGCAATACAGTCATGCGCCGGTTAACGTCCGACCGAACAACGTCCGTGCCCCCCCCCCCCCCCCAAAAAAAAAATAAAAAATCCGTGACACCTGCTGGACCACTACTCCACTACCCCCACTACCCCCTGATGGAGACACGATGATCCTCCCATACTGGTCAGATATTATGTGTTAAAGGAATATGCTTCCTTGATTAGGCTTTTTTTAAACATTTGCCTGCAGGTGTAATGTTAACCTACATCTATTGAGGATAAAATCTTTCACCCACAAACTGACAATAACACATTTGCTGTAATCAGACATATCTAGTTGCCTCAACAATTGCAACTCCAGTTGCAATTTCAAATTCTGTGTCATTACTACGGAATAAAGAAGTCTCTGATGCACTGCACTCTAAGATTAAGAGAAAACGGACGACTCAGGCGTCCTGAAGTGAGAGAAAACTGACTTCTTTGACAGGGCACTCAAATAAAGAGACATGGCTACATGTTTTGTGGACTACCCACTTTACATTATCCTTTTCATCACTTTGTAATAAACCTCGTCATGCCTATGTGTGTTTATGATATTTACTATAACATTATATATATATATATATATATATATATATATATATATATATATATATATATATATATATATATATATATGTATATATATATATATATATATATTTAGTGGGTCTAAAGGGTTGTAAAATGGGAAACTTGGGGTTGGGTGCTTGGAACCCCCATTAGAATAAATCCTATAGGTTTATGTAATTTCGGACAACGACCATTTCGGTTAACATCACGTTTCCAAGAACGTATCTAGGACGTTAACCGGCGCATGACTGTATTCATTATAATTCACCATACTCATACCTCTACTGCACTACATTTCACTATCACCTATTATTTTTCCAAGCAAGCCTTATATATTACGACATGCTTTTGTATGGTATATGCGACTATTGTGAATAGCCATTACACCAAGGTCTCATAAATTAAAAAATATTTCACTACACATCACTTTATCACTTCATAAAAATAAATATCCAGGTTGTAAGGGATAAATATATTGAGATGAGAGGCAATAAGGCCCTGGACACCCACACCCATCACTTAGAAAGCAAGATGCACACTGCCGACTGTGGCACAATAACGTCTAGTCTACTGCACCTAGGCGGGTTGTCACTTGGCTGTAAGGCTTGGTTCTGCGTAGGAGAGTGGTGTAACGAAAGTGGTGTTCATTTTGAGAAAAAAAACATAAAAAATCGCTGTGCTAGCGTGTCTGATTGCAAGGCAAAAGTTTCATTTCCATTAAATCAAAACGCCACTTATGCGTGTCTGTTTACGAGTGTGTTAACAAACAACCACACTGGTCGAATTTTGTAGCTGTATCCATGAGGGAGTGTTCATATTGCACATAAACCTTAAAAATATATATCCCATGTTTTGTGGAGACAATCTCATTCTTTCTCATTCTTTTCACATAAAAAAATCTTTGTATATTCATATGTGATTCCAAAGGCTGTTAAATACATTTAATGTATGAACCATTGATAATGTACTCTCATAAAACCTTTAAACAAAATTATTAAAAGTTTATCCTCGGCACAATTCATATCCAGCGAGGTACCTGAAGGTTTTCATTTTGATAGCTTAACTCAGTGGTGGCCCAAGTTTGATTTTCTGTCTTTAAAATTCTTAATGGTTATTTACACAGCAAAATTCAGCAGTTATCTCAAGCTGTGTATTTATTTATTTTTATTCTCCTTTATATTAAGTTATAAAGATATGCAGTACCTTAGTTTTTAGATATTAGATATAAGACCCTTACTGAATAAAGCTCTCAGTATCTGAATCATCCCAATGCAAAGCATTTAGTACAAATGGCAAATTGTTACTGATTTGAGACAAAGTAAAATAGGACTATTAACACACAACTTTTTTGTTATTGACACTTAGTGCTGTTGTTTGTGGTTGTGGAGTTTTGTGAGGGAATCCTTATCATATCTGAGGACATCTTATTTTTTCAGGAATTGCTTCAGTTACAATATGAAGGTGTGAGTGTCAAGAAAATGTTCTCCAAAGTTAAAGTTAATGTCAACCTTCTTCTCTACTTACTTAATAACAAGTTCTACTCTAAGAAGAAGTAGACCTGCCAGCCTGGAAATTTATGAATAGGGCATAGAAGAGGAACATGACTACCCCATAAAGAGAGTTGGTTTTTTAAGTGGCAATGATGGCTATGGAATTCCCAAAGCTCGGTTTTAATCCACAGTTTAAATGATTTACAGATTAATTTACTTCAGATTGCACAGATATAATAGGCTGACTTTCATTCAGTCTTGCAGAAACAGGGCATATTCATACAGTGTAAGCTGGAAGCTTGCATTTTTCATGTAATTACTACAATTGTATTTTCCTGGGAAATGTACTGCAAGACCACAATGAATTTTTGAAGAAAGTAGTTTACAAATTTGTGTTTAAATTGTGAAGAACATTTCAGAGAGACACTTTCCCTGTACATACCGTATTGTAATTGTAAATTCTGCTGGGACCTGCTACACTAGACCATAATAAAAAATTTAATAAAGGTGGGGTTGGGTTTCATGCAGTAAAGCTGCTGTTGAACATCTTATGTTGGTCAGTGTTATCCTTTCATCTACTATAAATGTTCAATTTTGTCTCCCAGAATGTGTTCCTCCATGGTTCTTCCAAGGACATGATTCCAAAATTTTCTTAAATAACTGTCTTTCCCTGTCCAATGTTAGACTTTTAAGTTTATCCTATTCTTAATAAGAGTGCAATTTTCTCATAAATTAGTGATCAGTGGTAACAAGATTATCAGCAAAGGATATAGTTTTTATTAGCAGATTTTATTTCAGGATAATGCCGTTTACCTAAAACCTTTTGAGTTTGTTGCACTTTGTCATCTGCCATATAAACATTTTATCTTAGTGGTGCTATATTATAGAATTACTTCAGGTAATGGCCGTACTGCACTGTAGCAGGAAAGGTCTTGCAAAAGTGTAAAAACTTCAAGTATATGATACAAAGAATCAGGTAATATATATTCTTGAATGCCTCTACACACAAAGAAGTCTTCTTAACCTACATTATGCTCACATCCAATGAAGTTCAACAAAACTAAAGTCAATTGATGTATGTATAGTAATTGCTTATGGTGAAATACATATCACATGAATATATGTACAAAAAAACATTCTGTTCACATTTTCAGACAAAGTAGGGATAGTGCAGAAACAACAAGCATGTATAAAGCCTATCGTACATTGTAGTTAGCACTGCTTTCACTTCCCAACTGTATAGTTATATACCCATTCACAGCTTGCTGTAAAATGATGATGATGATGGTGTATGTAAGAAGTATTGGCAGCGAGTTCATAATGTGCAGTAAGTAGGTATACAATAGGTGCAGAGGTGTAACTGGCAGCCTGGGTGATATGATCAGTGTTGGAGGGGTGCCAAAACTAGCTCAGTTGCAAGTCATAAGTTACTGAAAGAAGTTTAAGGAGCTGTTAACATTTCTGATAGAAAAAGGACCTTCCACTGCTCAGATCTGAATTGGGTGTGATGAGCCTATGGCCTGACAGTATTTTTTTTTTTTATATAGAAAAGGCATACGATACAGCCTGAAGGTTTGGGATTTAAAAAAAAGGCTACATCACAGCGGACTCCAAGGACGGATGCCCCATTTCCTTAGATAATTCATGGCAACCGTGCCTTTCAGGCAAGAGTGGGTACCTCACTTTCCAGATCAGTTCATCAAATGGAGGGGATACCACAGGACACAATTTTCAGCGTGGCCCTTCTTACCATGACAATTAATGGTGTCACCTGATGTCTTCCACCAGGGGTCTCTACCACACTTTATGTAGATGATTAGCAATTAGTTTTTCATCATCCCATCTGTGTGTTGCTGAGCGACAACTTCATTTGGCAGTGATTCGAGTGTCACTATGGGCAGAGGAGTGTGACTTCAGATTTTCAACTTCAAAGATTGTAGCCATGCATTTCTGCCAGATCCAGGGTCCCCACCAACTCCAACTTAACATATGGTATACACATCTTGGTGTTGGAAGAGACACTCTTCCTAGGCCTGGTGGTAGGTAGATTGACCTGGATTCTCCACCTTAGGTCACTTAAGACGTCATGCTTAAAAGTCCTAAACCTTCTGAGGGTCTTACCCCACAAGTCCTGGGGTGCTAACCATAGGACCCTCTTAGACTGTACGTACCATGCTATTGTGGGGTCAAAGCTGGCATATGGATGTGAGCTGTACCCTTAAGTGGCTCAGCCACATCAGTCAGGCTAAAGACCATCGATACAATACATCATGCTGGCAACTGTTTGCCCACATGAACCTTTAGATAATCCCCAGTAACCAGTCTTCTGGTGGATGCTGGAGTACTACCACTGGATATGCATCAGCAGTCTCTAATGGCTTGCTGCTGGTACCAAATACAGCATCTCCCTAGATTTCCAACATGGGAAACCATATCAGATAAATCCATGGACCATAGATTTATTCTTCACCCACACATCCCCTAGATCCTTTGGCTCTTCTGTCCGGGAGCTGGTTAACAGATTATCACTTCTCCAAACTCCAGGTCAGCCTAGTGAAAGTGTCGACCGTGGGACTTGCCAGAGGTGCACTTCTGTCGTTACTTCCCAGGGAGCAAGGCTGATGTTAATGAAATGATGGCCAGGATGTAATTCTAGGAATATGCAACTTGGCACGATGGCTCGGTGCATGTTTATACAGATGGCTCCAAATCCAATGCTGGTGTTGGGTTTAGAGTCCTCTTCCCTGATTTTAGCTGCAGTGGGGACTTCCCATCTTTATTTATACTGCAGAGCTCTCTGCTATATGCGTAGCCCTTAAGAAATAGTTTTATCATTTTTAGTTATTCCAGAGCAGCACTTATCATCTTTGGATTTTTTAATCCCATCCTCCCTATTGTTTTATATATTTTTAGCCCTGGCCAAGTACCAGCAGGAGGATGTATCCTCCATCTCAAAAGTGCTCAGCAAGAGGTTCAGCACCTAATGATGAACTTTTTTAATTTTTAATTACAATAAAAGTACTGTACTTTACTGCTTGTAATTTTAATTAAATACATTTTATATTATTTTAAATTTGATATTTAAACTTAATAGGGTTTTATTTAATTTTATCAGTTTTAAATTGGGTTTCATTTTCGGCACCAAATGGCCACAGGTTGCTACGCCAGATATTTTACCTAATCAATCAATCCATTAATCCCTTTGCCAGCATGAGAAGTGTTGTGTTGTATGGCAGTGAAACATGGGCAGTTAAAGATGTAAACTTCAAGCAAGCAAAAATGACAAGAGTTAGGTGGATGTGTATTGTCGTGTTGAGAGAAGAATATATATAATTTCTCATTATTTTAAGGTACCAACACAACATGATCTGGTGGTGGCTGTAAAGGCCTGGGCTTTGGGATATAAATCCCTTGCCAGCCTAATCAGGATCTTCTAAAAAGGAAAGTCAAGAGCCATGGGTTTCCAAGGGGTAACAAACAACCGTTAGAGATTGACATCTCTTTTCTACGAAAATAATCACAATAATTTAACTCTGACACCACTCACACAAATATTAAATAAACAGCACTGGAGTCAAACAATTACTTGAAACAAAACAACAAAGTACAGGTATCTCCTGTGGCTGCAGATGAATATTCCTCCTAACCAGCACAGTGGAATGTTCTGGTAACGCGGTGATCCACTCTCGGGGAAGGTCCAGGGCAGCTTCCTCACTTGGAGCCGGCATTGGTGGGCGATGTCTTGCCACACAGGAGAAACGCCAGGTCGCGGACGGTGGATAGGGCGTGGAGGAAGTGGCAATCACGTGGCAGCTGCGGCAGGTGACCGGAGTTGACAGCCGAATAGTAAAGGACTGGGGAATCAGCCCACGAGCCCCAGGAACCTCAGATGAGTACACAACCAGAGTTGGAATCGAACAGCGGGGGAAGTAGCAGCTGTGGTGCAGACTGGATAGTGACTGGTGTGCGACGAGGCAGCAGTAACCTTCTCACCTCCGTCTACCCCCCTAGTGGTGGTGGCATTGTGAGTGTATTGGTGATAAAACTGGACCGTATAAATTTGTGCCTTACCCAAGAGCATATGTCATGTGTTGACTCCTAAAAATTGCTCAGTGAATAATATCTACGTATTTGAGTACAATAAATAGTAAAATTGGTGCAGAATTATATACAGTAAATGTAAGTTTGCTGTGGAGCAGAGGCCTCGCTCTAATTCGCATAACTTTTAGAATTACCACGTGTAAGTATTTAGTCATGGCCACTACTGAATAACCTTCCTTTTTCAGCAGTGCTCTAACTCCTAGGCCCATTAATCAGACTCACGTTCTAAAGTAACAGCTGTGGTTAACAAACCAGGATCATGGAGACACTCCTTGCTACTTCTGGCTGATAGTTGGTGACATTTAATATAAACACACTGAGAAAACATCCAAGGAAAACTATTCTTTATTCTGATTTATGATGATTAACAACTATTATATTTACAATAAAACAAGAGTACAGACATTGACATGCCATGGCCTTGTGACCCAACTGATTTAGTAAATTATCTGACAATCTCACAACAACACAACATGGCTCTTCCTCCATTCACAGAAATATCACCCTAAATTCTGGGGAGTAAAATGATACCAAAATGCAGGATATACAATGGATGAAACGAGATTACAATCACTTTCCTGACCTCACTTCCATGCCTGATCTCACATCCACGCCCTGTATTCACCCCTAGAGGAAGAGATCGTTTCCACACAAACAAACAATACATCTTTTACAAGTAGAATATTAACTCGAAACTTCTTTGTATAAGTACAAAATATTAGATATTACAATTGAACCAATATAATTCACATTAAATACAAAAGATAAACTAATTTCAAGGGACATCTTTTTACATCCTTCGTGGAAAACCAAACTGTCTTGTAACGGTGACTGACATAAAAAGACATACGGCATACATCTTAGTATGTTAACAGTTGTAAACACATTGCCATATGCAATAATATGAAAAAATAATTTGAATTCCATTTTTCTATTCATATACCTATCCAATATTATATAATCACAAGTCTGGTATAAAAAAGAGGTGAAAATAACAAAATAAAGTAATATAAAGTAAATTTGGAGTGATATGTCTCCCAGGTCAAGCAGAGATCACGGCAACATTGGATTTAAAATGCCAGGGCTGGTTCCCATGGTAACAAAGACACTACACAATAATTCCTACGATACTGCCATCATGAGACCGAGTTGCCACTTTCTAACCATTTCTTGTGATTTTAGACATCATTATCCAGTTTTTCCAGCAAAAACAGAAATTAGCTTTTTGGTAACCAGAGGGAGCTATTTAGATTTATTACGTACTGTATATAGAAACCACGTAGGGATTAATTCACAAATTCTGTAAATAGATCTGATCTCATTAGTGTACAATGACTGATTAAGTTATTGTAGGTTCAAGTTATAAATATGATGCCGCTTTGTACAATATTAATAAGGTTTACTTTTACATTTGGTTTACTTTCACCGACCTTTCCCTAGATATCCACCCTCCCTTACCCACACACACCCACTTATCTAACCCCTACACACTCTCCCATCCACCGTCCCCTACACATTATTTATTCACCCATACACATGTGGGGTATGGGTTGGTTGGTTCACACTCAGGATGGAATGGAGAAAGGAAACTCACAATGTGCTCTCTGTATACATGTTGTATTGGATGTACAATGCAGCTTGGTGCTGGGAAGGCAGCGTGGTATAGAGAGCTGGTTGGTGAGGGTGCTCAGAGGAGGACAGCTTGTGGGTCGCCATGCTCGCCGGCGGGAGCGAGGACTGCCAGGCAGGCGGAGGAGGAGGAGGAGGTGTTGCTGGCTGGTTGGTGTAGGTAGAAAGAGGAGAGAGATCACCACGAGGTCAGGTCTTAAATAGCGGGGGGTAGGCGTGGCTTAGTAGTTGACCTCCGTGATGTATGGCGGCGCTGGTTGATCCAGACCACAAGGCATACACTGGGGAATTTGCGGGGTCGGCTACGCAGCGACAAACAGCGTTTGTAGGGGAGAAATCCACTACACACACAGCCAGCCAAGAATACCCTAACAGTCATATTATAAGCTGTTTTCCAATAGGACCCGGAAATAAACAACATTAACATTACACAATATACCAGAACCCTTTCTTACATAAGTTAATCAAATATCCTGAAGTGTTTCCAGCTGGCAATGCAAGTTACACTCTTCTATGTCAAGTCAGTGACATTTTATAAGTAACCTTTTCTTAACCTTATGTACCACGCATCTCTACCTTCACTTGTCAGCCTATCCACGCGCTGCCACACGGCCAACCCTTGCGCTACAACCCTCCCCTTAGTTCTTTGTCAACCATAAACCCGCCATCGCATGGCTCTTTGATTATTATCGGCCAGCATTGTACAGTCGGAGTCAAAAGTCTTGAACACTTAGCAATATCTGGCATCTACTTCTGAGTAATATATACACTGTACATGATTTGGATATACTAATAACACTATTTGTCATCACATATGCCTGAACCACAAAATGGGATAAAACTCTCCTTAATACCTAAGATCTTTATGTACTTATATGCCAAATAATGTCAAGTGTTCAAGACTTGACCCTGACTGTACATTGTACTTATCAGTGTTTTCTTCTTATATAGTGAGAGGACAGCTTTAACATTTATATTGAACTGCGTTATGGTGACTGTGAAGTGATATTTTCTGTGCTTTTGTGATTGTATGGTGAGTTAACTCTGTTGTTTTGAAAATGTGAGCAGTGTCTATATGATATGATTTGTGTGATGTCATCGGCAAAGATAATGTGTTCGCTATGTTGCGTTAGTTCAAGTAAGTTACTCGTATATATGGAGAATAGTGTTGGGGATAGGACGCCTCCTTGGGGCACTCCGCTTTCTAGGACGAAGGGTGGACCTAAATGGTTGCCAATTTGTAGTTGTGCTGTCCTGTTTTGAAGGTAGTCACATAGGATTCTTTCTATTTCTGCAGGTAGGTCTAGTTTTAGTATCTAATATGCTAGTCCATTGTGCCAAACTTTATCAAATGCCTTTGCCACATCTCTTAAGACTATGTTTACTTGGTTTCCTTTGGTTTCCTTACTGTTTTTCTTTGGCTTTGATTTCTGTTATTATTGCTATTGCCGTTTGGGTTCCTCTACCTCTTCTAAAGCCGTGTTGTCTTGGGTTGAGTTTGTTGTGGTTAACCAGGAACTTATCTAGTCTGTTATTTAGTATGAGTTCCAAGAGTTTCCCGGTTATTTCCAGTAAGGATATAGGTCTGTAGTTTATTATCTGTTTTGGATTCTTGCCTTCTTTGGGAATGAAGATCATTTTTGCCTGCTTGAGGGCATCGGGAAAGTAACCAGCGGATAAGGTTGAGTTGTAAATATTTATCAGAGATTCCATTGGTCTTACTGGGCAGGTTTAATAACATGTTTCTGGTTATGCCGCTCAATCCAGGGGATTTTTCTTTAAATTTGCCTAGGTAGTGTAGTAGTTCGTCGTGATTTATGAATTTATTGGGTCTTAGTCTTTCTGGGTTTCCTGTGTGGTAGGGAGTCAGTCTATTGCTTTGTTCTCTTAGCCAGTCTTTAATTAACTCTTCGTGCTCTTTGTCAAAATTTTAATTTTCTTCTTCTGATATTCCGAATATCTTCCATTCTCTTCTTTTTCATGGTCTGTATAGAGTTTTTGTCCATTTTGGTCTTTAATGTAGTTTATTGTCTGTTTTTTCGTGCCAAGTAGTTTGTTGATGTTTTGTCATTAGTTTTTTGAGTCCTTTGTGGTGTCTATGTTTTTTATTAGATTGTTCCATTTTTCGTTATTAATTTGCCTGTACTCTTCTTGTGGGCCTCATCGGATTTCTCTTATATTACAGAGTAGTTCTCTAGTGGGCCCTGTTTGTTCTGTAAATGTCCTCAAGTTATTATATTGTACTTGTAGTCTCTTTAATTCTTCGTTGGGTTTGTTACTCGGGAGGGTTCTGTGTGACGTTATTGGGGTTGTCTGGTTGATTGCTTGTTTTATTGTGTTGTGTAGCTTGTCTACCTGTTCGTCAATTTCCTCGAGTGTTGCATCTTTTAGATTTATTTGTGGGTAGTTTTCCAATAAATCCTTTTATTTCATCAGGTCTGTTTTGATCATCTGGAGCCTTGGTGGTATTTTTTTTAATTGGGCTGGTGGAAATTGTGAATATTATCAGAATGTGGTCGCTTGGGGTGATGGGGCCTGGCTCTATGTGGTAGTTAAGGAATGCCATGTTGTTGCAGAAGATTTTGTCGGGTGTTGAAACGCCGTTTGGTCCCATCCAGGTGGTGAAGTAGTCTGCCAGTGTTGATTATACATTCCAATGCTGTGCCTATCTGGTTATTGTTGCCGTTGCTAAAAATGCGGTGTCTTGCATTGAAATCTCCCAGGATGTACATTGGGATATTATAATTTGTTAGTTTCAGTAGGTCTTCAATAGGGAGGGATGGTCTTCTTGGGGGTAGGTATGTTGTTGCGATTATTATTTCGCCCTGTGTTGTCTGTACTTTAATGGCAAGGAATTCGCTGTTAAAGTTGTCTATTAGTATGTGTTTGATACCCTTTTTCACCCCAACGGCAACTCCGTCATGTTTTTCTCCACTTTTGTTCGATTGGTGGGTGTCGTAGTTAAATATTTTGATTTTGTTTTTCTCGGGTTCGCCGTGTGCACTTATTAGTATTATATCTGGATTGTTTTCATTGTATACTGTATGTTACAAAGAGATGTTTTGTATGTATGCCATTCACGGACATTGTGTTGTAGGATTTTAAGTGTTTTCAGTTGGAGATGGTCCCTTATTTCTTTTTCTTGGAGGGTTAAAGTTGAGGGGGTGATCTCATTTCGTTGAGTCTCGATGATCTCCTTTTGAGTTCAGCGGCCGTGATTACAATAAAATCTTTTGTGCAGAAATTTATTTGGTCTTTTTAAATCATGTTCCATAATATTTCTTTGTCATACCTTTCGTCTGTGTATTGTCATACTATTTCGTTAGCCGTTCCTAAGTCTTCAATTAATTTTCCAGTTGGTTTTCTGTGTGGTGGGTATGGTATTCTTGTGGTTTGATAAAACCTTAGTCCAATATCTGCTGTTTCTTCAGGCACTGGGGGGCAGTTGTTGTTGGGAAGTTGATTTCCCTTTCATTTTCATTGTTCTTGGCCGATGATTTCCTTTTCGCTCCCATTCCTTGTGTCAGTCTTGGGTCTCTCGCCCTCTCATTCAAATCTCCAGGTCGATCAGCTTTTTACGGTATGTTATCCTGGTCTGTTGGTGGTGATGTGTCCTTGAGCGTGGTTAATCATTGTCTGAAGTGTTTTGTAAGCTCTGGGGTGCTGGTGGCGTGTAACAAGTTTGCTGAGTTTGGGTTTTCAGGAAAGTTCATTTGTGGCATGTTGTTTATTTCAAGCATCCTATTGAGTTCGTCGGCATATGATCCTGGGGCTATAATGTTATGAAGGTGAGCATGTAGCATGCTCGCCATTACTGTACCTTGAAATGATCAGTGTCGCTTAGTTTGATTACGGTGTCAGTAATTGGCTTTGTTGCCTCTTTCACGGCCCTCTTTGCTATTTCAGCATATGTGTTTTGGTCTCATCCTTCCTCGTTGGTCTTCCTGCTCTTGCTTGTATTTGATGAGGGTCTTTTTGATGGGGCAGGACATGGCCATGGTTGGGTGAGTGTGGTACACGTCCCCGTTCCTTTTGCAGTTTATGCAGCCTTTGTTGGTGGTGTTGCACTGCGTGTAAATATGCCCTTCCTCTGCACAGTTGGAGCAGAATTTCTTTTACTTTTCAGGGCAGTCCCTTGTGGTATGCCCTTCATATATATAGCATGTGAAACATGTCAGGAGACTGGTGTATTTTTCCCTTTTTATTTGATGAGGGGATATCGACATGTTGCACGCTAAAAAAACGCACTGGAGGACCTTGTCTGCCATAGCCGTTTCTTCGAAACAAATCTTCATTACGTGAGTGTAGTTTGTTATTTTGATTATTTCTTCTACTTTAAGTCCTTCTTTGTTATTTTCAATGTCTGCCTTCAGAGAGTCTGCCGTTTGCCCTCCTACTTGAGAATCTAGTTTCCTTATGAAAACAGATCTCCTGGCTCTTTACTTGGGAGGCATGACCACAATTAATCCATTCTTGGCAAGGATTTGTTTTGCCTTAGTGGTTAGTAGTTTGTCTGTATCATTTTCATTTCGGAAAATGACTTTGGACCCATCGTTCAGGTTGAATAACCTATTGAAGGGCACACCTAGTTCAATATATGCTAGGGTAATTAGCCTAGATTTATTGATAGGTTTGTTCTTATCTTTTACTTTTATTCTTATGTTTACTGCCTTTGTGCATGTAGAAGGTTATTGGAGTACCTTCTTTGACTTTACAAGAGACAACCCCCTCACAGTGGAGTGACTGCACGATCACAGTCGTCACTATGGGATCGGCCTGTTTGTCCCCGACCCCAATGAACACACACAATCCCACTCAGCTGTGAGGTGTGCGCCACTGGAGGGGCTCTAGCAGAATACTTAAATATAGCAGGTGCCTCAGCCAGGGTAAGCAAGGAAGGATTTTAGTTAGAGAGAAAGACCCCAAAACCATGTCAGTACAGCTAGACCCCGACTTACGACCACATGGACTTACGTCCAATGGTACTTACGACCTGCTTTGACCGTACGTCCGTCGGGACATACGACGGCGGCAGTCGTAACCAAAAATATTTTCAAATGACGCGTGGATTTTCTATACCGAAACGTTTCCGTCCGGGGGGCGAGTGGGTGGCGCGTCTCGGGTCGCCTCGTGGGTACACTCACTCAGTGGAGCGCTTTGTTTGTGTTTAGCTATCGTATCCTATACTGATCGCGCTGTGAACTTTCGTTATTATCGTATTTAATTGAATTTATAATGACTGGAAAGCGTAAAAGTGAGAGTGCTGGTGGTGTTCCAAAGAAAAGGAGACAAGCAATTACTTTTGAGATGAAAATGAAGATAATAACACAGCATGAGAATGGAAAAACAGTAGCAACACTCTCAACCGACCTAGGTTTCTCACACTCGACTATATCCACTATTCTGAAGGACAAGGAACGTATTCGTGAAGTAGTGAAAGGAACAATACCTATAAAGGGAACTATAATATCAAAGAGAAGACAAGGTCCTATTCACGATATGGAAAAATTATTGGTGATATGGATAGAAGACCAGATACAGAAGCGTGTACCCTTAAGCCTTCTAACCATACAGGCTAAAGCAAGAAGCCTGTTCCAAAGCCTGAAGGAGCAGGCAGGAGATGAATGTGATCAAACCTTTACAGGAAGTCATGGGTGGTTTGATAGATTTAAAAAACGCTACAGTATACACAATGTTAAGGTGAGTGGAGAGGCAGCTAGTGCCAATGTTGGTGCTGCCGAAGCTTTTAAGGAGGAGTTAGTGATGTGATTGTGGAAGGGAATTATTTGCTTGAGCAAATATTCAATGTGGATGAGACTGGATTATTGTGGAAGCGCATGCCTGAGCTGACATACCTCTACAAAGAGGCGAAAACAAGGCCCGGATTCAAGGCATTCAAGGACAGAATTACACTTCTGTTGGGGGGGAATGTTGCTGGTTTCAAGCTAAAGCCCTTCATGATCTATCGTATCATTCAGAGAACCCCAGGGCTTTTAAACATGTCAGCAAGCACACACTGCCAGTGTTTTATCGCAGTAATAAGAGAGCCTGGATGACCTTAGTACTGTTTGAGGATTGGTTCATGACTTGTTTCATTCCATGAGCCAAGGAGTATTGTCTGCAACAACAGATTCCATTGAAGATTTTACTGATTTTGGATAATGCTCCGGGACACCCACCACACCTGGACGACATGCACCCTGATGTTAAGGTAGTGTACATTCCACCTAACACTACCTCTATCATCCAACCCATGGATCAAGGTGCTATTGCTGCCTTTAAAGCCTATTATTTACGCACGACCTTCGCTCAGGTTATTGCTGCTACTGAAGGTGAGAAAACGCTCAGAGAGTTTTGGAAGGAGTACAACATTTTGTTATGTATAAAGAACAAGGGTGCAGCATGGGATCAGGTTACAAAACATTGCATGAATGGAATATGGAAGAAAATCCTGAAAAGATATGTGCACAGTTTCAAAGGATTTAATGAAAATGAAGTTATTTCGGATATTAGTAACAAGATAGTGGAGTTAGGTAAACAGCTGGTGTTAGAAATTGATAATGAAGATGTTGGACAGTTGGTTGAAAGTGTAGCAGAAGAGCTCAGTAACAAGGATCTTGTTGAACTAGATGCACAGAAAATTGCAGAGGAAGAAGAGAGACAAAATGTAGAAGAAGAACCTGCACCCCCCAAAAAGTTTTCAGTGAAACATATGGCAGAGGATTTGCTGCAATTAATAAAGCAATGCAAATGTTTGATGGCATGGATCAAAGTTATGAGCGTTATGCCAAAGATGACAGAACGATCCAAGATGCACTTGCTCGCTACAGAGAAGTTTATAATGAAAAGAAAAAGCAAACTGTGCAGTCTGAATTGGACATCTATTTCAAGAAGCCTCCCAGTGCTGTCTCCTCACGCCCCACCAGTGCTGCCTCTTCACCCCCTCAAGATGATCCAATACCTTCAACCAGCAAGTTTTCACAGCACATAAACCTGTCTGAAGAAAGCGACATTGATGACCCACCCAGCCCTGTCTCCTCTTCTGCTTCTTCCAATTAATATAGTCTCCATGTATCCTGTAAATAGAAAATTATGGGGGCCCTGTGTGCATTCAGCTGACTACATCTAAGGTAAGTGCTCAGTCACACTATATCTATTCCTCATTATTTATTACTTTTACTGTACTGTATCCATTCCTCATTATTTATTACGTTTAGTATACCATATTTCATTGTAGATTTTTTTTTTTTTTTTTTTTTTTTTTTTTTTTTTTTTTATCCATGTCGGACTTACGACCATGTCGGACTTACGACCTGGATTTGGGTCCCTAACCCCGTCGTAAGTCGGGAAGCACCTGTACTGCCAATCAATAGCTGCCCTCCAGCAGGAGTGTGGGGAGGGCTAACTAGGGTTGACAATCCTGAAAGCTCGTGAAGTAGTCCGGTGACGGTCGTGGTCGTTTTCCAAAGGCGGAGGCCTACAAAGGGCGTTGCCCCAAACAGGATAACTGGGAAGTCCAGTGGTAGTCAGAGAAATCGATTTGTGGTCTGGTCGTCAACAGTAGAAGCAAGGCTGGCTGCTTTGGCGGTGAGGGGTCTGGAGAGAGGTCCGATCAAGTGAAACTCACAATATATATATATATATATATATATATATATATATATATATATATATATATATATACATACATACAGTCAACCCTCACTTTACGCGGTCCCACATTCCGCGTTTCTACGTTTACGCGGTGCCCTGCCAGAACCCAGGATGCTCACATTCCGTGGTGGGTGCACCCCTTTACACGGTGAAGTATAATTTTTTTATTTAGCTCATAAGATTCACACAAATTATCCGGCCAGAATATAATTTACATTGCTGGAATTCTTACAATTTGATGATCATTTTGAATATAAACATCATAGATTTTGCATTAGACATACAAATTTTAGATATAATGTTTACTCTTGAGTAAATATGTTATCTTTTGTGCAAAATATATGATATTTATATTCAAAATATTCCTGGTCTTACAAGGAATCCAGCAATGTCAATTATATTATCCTAACTTTAGTCTGATTTATTATTTATTACTAAAAAGGTAAACAGTCTGGTATTCCCACACATTTTTCTAGTAGGGATGGTTGGTGGGGGGGAGGGAGGGGCCGGCGACTGACCATCTGTTACCGTGTGAAGAATATTTTTTATTTTATTAACTGAAGATTTTTATTTTAGCTCATAAAATTCATACAAATTACCAGGCCAGAATATAATTTACATTGCTGGAATTCTTACAATTTGCTGATCATTTTGAATATAAACATCATATATTTTGCATTAGACATAAAATTTTTAGATATAATGTTCACTCTGAGTAAATATGTTATCTTTTGTGCAAAATATATGACATTTATATTCAAAATATTCCTGCTCTTACAAGGAATCCAGCAATGTCAATTATATTATCCTAACTTTAATCTGAAGTATTATTTAATACTAAATGTTAAAATCTAGTTTTTTCACCCACTCTTTCTCTTGAAGGGAGGGTTGGTGGGAGGTGGGGGGGAGGGTTGGGACGGACCGACCATCTGGCTGGTTTTAAGAGGGGGGGAGGCAAGGTGGGGTACTTTGATTGACAGATAGTGTCGTGAAGAATATTTTTTTTTTTTTATTAACTGAAGATATTTGTTTTAGCTCATAAAATTCATACAAATTACCCGGCCAGAATATAATTTACATTGCTGGAATTCTTACAATTTGATGATCATTTTGAATATAAGCATCATAGATTTTGCATTAGACATACAAATTTTAGATGTAATGATTGCTCTGAGTAAATATGTTATCTTTTGTGAAAAATATATGACATTTATATTCAAAATATTCCTGGTCTTACAAGGAATCCAGCAATGTCAATTATATTATGCTAACTTTAGTTTGAGGTATTATTCATTACTATACCTGGTTTTCCCCAAAAAATTTCTCAGAGGGAAGAGCCAGCAGTGTAGTGTGAGAAGAGGGGGAGGGAGTCGTGTCCATTATTTGAATGGACATTAACTTGGCGACTGTATTTCTCTATTTCTCTTAAGTATTAATTGTGTGCATGTACCATCATAAAATTAAGATGTTATTTTTACTAGAACATAGGTATTGTGTTGGAAAAAGTGGAGTTTGGGGGTCAGCTGGTCTCTATTTCATTCAATCCTATATGTTATGTTATTCACTTTACGCGTTTCTCACTTTCCGCGGTACCCTGTGGGTTACATTAACCACGTAAAGTGAGGGTTGACTGTATCTATATATATATATAAGTAAAAGTCCAAAAATCCGGATGCCAGAAATCCGGACCACCCGAGAATCCGGACTTTTCGAAAACTCAAACTTTTTTTTTTTTTTTAGCGGGCTTTTGTGTGTATGTGCGCCTGCGTGAGCGCCACAGCTGCACAGCGACTACAAGCGACCACGTAGTTGCCACTTTAAAACGAGCAATCAAACTGTGACAACATGTGTAATTTTGAGTTCTACTTTTTCCATGTACAGAGTACAAGCCCATAATAATGGCTCCTAAAGTAGATAAACTTCCTTGTGTGAAGAGAAAGAAGAACACGTTGAAATTGAGTGACAAACTTGAAATAATTAAGAAACTAAAACGTGGTGTGAGCAATACTGCTCTAATGGAAACATACCACATTGGAAAGTCTACAATTTATTATATAAAAAAGACAAAGAATAAAATTCTAGAATTCAAAGCTTTTTCTTTAAAACTGCTCATTTTGAAGCATGCTATATTTGCTAATGAATAAATTATCAAAATGTACCTGTTCATCTCTTCTTTATTCTTCCCTAAATTTGAATTTTGAAAGTACTCCCTGAGAATCCGGAAAATCCGAAAATCCGGACCGACCCAATCCCCAAGCAGTCCGGATTTTTGGACTTCTACTGTACAGTATTACCCCGCCTAACGCGGTTTCACTTAGCGCGTTTTACCATATACGCGGTGCCTTGCCAGAGCTGAACTTTCACTTAACTCGGGTTTTTTCCACATATACGCGGTGAGTGTCCGGCTCGAGAGCTATTTTTAGATTCGCCCCACCCCCCCACACGCCACCCTGCCTGACTGCCTGTTTTAGCTCATAAAATTCATACAAATTACCCAGCCAGAATATAATTTACATTGCTGGAATTCTTACAATTTGGTGATCATTTTGAATATAAACATCATAGATTTTGCTTTAGACATACAAATTTTAGATATAAAGTTTATTCCGAGTAAATATGTTATTTTTTGTGCAAAATATATGACATTTGTATTCAAAATATTCCTGGGCTTTCAAGGAATCCAGCAATGTCAATTATATTATCCTAACTTTAGTTTGAGGTATTATTTATTA
Organism: Homarus gammarus; assembly: GCA_958450375.1. NCBI lineage: Eukaryota > Metazoa > Arthropoda > Malacostraca > Decapoda > Nephropidae > Homarus > Homarus gammarus. The sequence continues at coordinate 203,447 of CAUDMG010000103.1, read as the reverse complement.
CTAAAAAGGTAAATATTCTGGTGTTCCCACACATATGGTGAGACGGTTGGTGGGGGATTGGGGGGGAGGGAGGGACCGACGACCGACCATCTGGTACAATGAAGAATATTTTTTTTTTTATTAACTGAAGATATTTGTTTTAGCTCATAAAATTCATACAAATTACCCGGTCAGAATATAATTTACATTGCTGGAATTCTTATAATTTGATGATCATTTTGAATATAAACATCATAGATTTTGCATTAGACATACAAATTTTAGATATATAGTTTATTCTGAGTAAATATGTTATTTTTTGTGCAAAATATTTGACATTTGTATTCAAAATATTCCTGGGCTTTCAAGGAATCCAGCAATGTCAATTATATTATCCTAACTTTAATCTGAGGTATTATTTAATACTAAATGTTAAAAACTCTTGAAGCGAGGAGTGGTGGGGGGTGGGAGGGAGGGTTGGGGCTGACCACGCGGTTGGAAGAGGGGGGAGGCAAGTTGGGGTACTTTGATTGACAGATAGTGTCATGAAGAATATTTTTTTATTTTTATTAACTGAAGATATTTGTTTTAGCTCATAAAATTCATACAAATTACCCGGCCAGAATATAATTTACATTGCTGGAATTCTTACAATTTGGTGATCATTTTGAATATAAACATCATAGATTTTGCATTAGACATACAAATTTTAGATGTAATGATTGCTCTGAGTAAATATGTTATCTTTTGTGAAAAATATATGACATTTATATTCAAAATATTCCTGGTCTTACAAGGAATCCAGCAATGTCAATTATATTATGCTAACTTTAGTTTGAGGTATTATTCATTACTATACCTGGTTTTCCCCAAAAAATTTCTCAGAGGGAAGAGCCAGCAGTGTAGTGTGAGAAGAGGGGGAAGGAGTCGTGTCCATTATTTGAATGGACATTAACTTGGCGACTGTATTTCTCTATTTCTCTTAAGTATTAATTGTGTGCATGTACCATCATAAAATTAAGATGTTATTTTTACTAGAATATAGGTATTGTGTCGGAAAAAGTGGAGTTTGGGGATGGGCCAGTTTCTATTGGAATTAATCCCATATGTTCTGTTGTTCACTTAACGCGGTTTTCACTTAACACGGTACCCACTGGGTTTTATTGAAAGCGTTAAGTGGGGTGCAACTGTATATATATATATATATATATATATATATATATATATATATATATATATATATATATATATATATATATATATATTAGGGTGTGTCATACGGAGGCGAATATTTTTGTTTAAGTTTGAAAAATCGGTCCATGGTATTAATGATGTACAGTAGTTCTATGTGCAGAATCATGTGATATCTTCAGATTTGAAAAGTTTTCATTTTTTGCTAGGTAAATTTTAACTTGAAATCTTATGAAAATTCAGTATTCCCACCCTTTTACCAACACCACTAAATAGCTTATTTAAAGTAAAATAAATGTATCAGGTTAATTTATTAGGATGAAAATGATCCAGAATAGTGAAACGAATGATCTTGACACATTTATTAAATTTAATATTCCTTTAAAAAACAAAATCATCAAATACAAAAACCGGTTTTACTACTACGGCCCGGTGTTGCTGCACACCATAGAGAACACGTCTTTCTTGCTTCTGTTTCTACTCATCACCTCCCTGCTGACCACCTGAGCTCGGATGTAGCCTTCCCTCCTCTCCTGGCTGTACACGTGACTGCTGGCCTCGCTCACTTGCTGTACACAACGCTCTATACTCTGGGTGTGCGAGGGCCAGGCAGGGACATGCATGGGGTTCTCCAGGAAAGCTCTGACTTGAACATTGGTGAGGCTGCAGGTAAGAGGGGGCTCACTGCCAGCCTGGATGTTATCCAGATCTATGAGATCAGTGAGGGTCTTGGCACCTATAATGACTTCAGGAGTCTTCCTGACCCTGAAGGAATCGTCACCAACTCTTTCGTCATGCCCAGATCCTCTCATAAGTCTCATATCCAACATCTTTTTGACTGCCACTCTTCTCTCCTCCTCATCCTTACTGCAGAACATTGTCTGCAGAACTGCCTCGGGATGAGCATACCAGGAAGATCTCCTCACAGTCTGCTCCACAATCTGAACAACCTTCCTTGGCTGACTCCTCAGTAGCTCAAGCTGGAAGAGAACATGCCTCGGACCTTCAGAGAACGATGACTTGACCTTGGTGTTGAACCAATTTGGCAAGTAGACACTCACGATGAATTGGACAATAAGTCTCAGGTTGTGAAGCTGGTTCCCTTTCAGTTTATGATGAGCGACCCAAATTCTGCAGAACCTGAGAGCCATTGTGAGCCACCTAGAATGTGAGACTGGACCTATCTGCAGGTAAGCAAGTCTATCAGGCATAACCCCAGTTTTGATGGCACTGCAAATCATGTAACCATAGTACTGGTCAGTACTCAGGTCGTCAATGACAGTATGTGCAAGCTCAACGAGTGGAGGGCCAACTGTGATTTTTTCAAAGCTCGGATTTATTTCTAACTCAGTGGCAGAGTCCAGCATCTTGCCAAGAGGACCAGACCATCTGTTGTTTGAAAGAGTCTTGCCATCCAGCTCCTGGATCAGATGTCTGAGTGGCAACTCGTTGGTGTGGAGGTCACAAACAATCCAGACCAGCTTCCTCCCAATCTTCCGCTCTATCCACTGTATGACCCCCCCTTGCCACCCTGTGTTCGTGTTGGTGCTGTCCCCTCCAATGGCCTGCAGGGTCTGGTCTACGTTCCTCTCTCTGAGCCAGTTCACAATGTTATCTGCCACTATCTCAGCTGGTTTCCTGATGTCATCTTTCTCTGGAGTGAAATGCCACAAATACTTCCCTCCTGGTTCACTGCAGCAGGAGTAGTGTTCCTCCTTCACCATGGCAGGGAACAACTTGTCAGAATCTCCAACTTTCATGAACACTTTAGTGTCATCCCTTCTCCCATCAAAGAACAAACAATTGATTCCATTTTCTCTTATCCCCTTATCAAACTCCTCTTCTAGGTTACTGACAAGTTTCTCCTGAGCTCTCCTTACTTTGTTATGATCTATCACCAGGTGAACATCATCAGGTGTTATCAAACCACCGTCAATCCAGGCAGCTGTTGCTTTCTCTGCAGTTTCTCTGAGACCAGTGTGGTGTCGCATGCTGACCAGAGCTATGCTCGGGATATCTTTCCTATTTCGAATGTTATGCCTGGAAGGTTTGGGATCATTATTTTCTGGGTTAGGGACAAAGTCACCATTCTCCTGGTCAGCACTCGGATCAGCCATGGGGAAGTCATTAAACTCTGAATCAGCTTGACTCCAATCATCGGTCTTTTTTACCTCACCCTGGGCCTTCTCAAGTCTCTTTTCCTCGGCAACTCTTCTCCTCTTCTGTCTCTCTGTGGCAGCCTCCTGTCTCTTGGACTCTGGAATATCTTGGCTAGAAACCATGAGAGCCCCTATACTGCCAGTCTTCTCTCTCTGTGCTTTGACAAATGCCAGTTCGATCACAGGAATCTTCAGTTCACGCTTGCAAATACAGGAGATGTGGGCCTCGGATTTGCAGTCACGATCGCATCCAAACTCAGGACAGAGAACAATTGGGCACTTGCAAGTAATTATGTCAAATAACTGGTCCAGTTGCTTGGCAAAGCTGTCCTTAACTGCAAGTTTTCCTCTCCCAAGAGAGATATCTCTTGCCTTTTCCCAACTGGCTAGCAGTCTCTCACTAATCTTCTTCTGACTTGCTATGACTGGAGGCTTGAACTGAGCGTTAGCCAGAGTGTACTGTGCCAAGACAGCTTTGGTCATATCACTGGCAATGTCTTTGTTTGTGTAAGTTCTTTGGTTCTTTTCACTAATTTGCCTGATTAAAACACCGTATCTCAAAGCATCTCTCAATGTAGGCAACTCCGACTTCAGGAGCTCTCTCCCAGACCCAAGATAGTGACTGAGATGGCTGGATTTTTGGTTCCTCGTCCTGACACAAGCAGCCATCACAAATATTATCAACTTATAAATGCATCAGAATCTGAAACAAAAAAATATTGTTAGTTGGGTTGTTAAAAAATGAAGTCAGAAAGCAATGTTCACTATTTAATTGTAATGCACTAATGCAGCTGTACGTTAGATTTTCGATAAATTTCACGCTAAAATTTACCTAGCAAAAGGTTGCAAAATATTAAAACTGAAATTATTTTCTGTTTATATACACTAAAATCTACCAAAAAAGTGATGGGCCATTAGTTTTAGCTGATCTTCCCTCCTATGACACACCCTAATATATATATATATATATATATATATATATATATATATATATATATATATATACACAGTGGGGTATGCTATAATGAATCTAATTGGTTCTAGAACCTTGTTCGTTATAGGATTAATTAGTTCCAGGCCCCCAAATGCAACCACTTAACACTGAAAAATATAATATAAAATTGTAAAAATTGTACAAAAGTGCATAAATATGCATCTAAACCCCTGAAATAAAGAATATCATTAATACTTGTAATAAAAAACAATAAATTAGTAAAAAAAAAAAAACTTTTTTTTTAAATGTTCTTTGTAGGAGTTTCATTCGTTATAGCATTCTCAATTTTATAGGTAAAACCGTTCGTTATAGCATACCCCACTGTGTATATATATATATATATATATATATATATATATATATATATATATATATATATATATATATTTTGTCGCGATCCCACTACCCTTTATACTTGGGGAGTGAATCCTACCCCAAGTTATTAACAAATAAAGGTACAAATAGGGAACACGGCAATAATTATCTTCACCAAAAACTTACTCAACTAAATGTACTTCAATAAGTAAGAACAGTTGAAATAAGTGAATCACAAAAGGGAAGATAATTAATTAATTCAATTTATGTTCTAAAGGGAGTAATGACTAGCAAACATGAATTTAAGGGTATAAGTAATTGTATAATAAAATAAGGGTGATGCCGGAAGGGCGAAAATACACAGTTAAGGAGTTAGACCAAACAAATATTACTTAACATAACTATATTACACAGACATACGAAATATATATACAACAATCACTACAAAATGATTATTTCCTACCAAACAGGGGATTCCTTACCACCAGGATCCCTTCCTAGGCCTAACTAAACGTGTCACTAATACCTGATACCCCTAGGGCATTGCAGAAGACTGGATAAAGCACTAGACAAGGGTCAAGACTAGAGAACGAATGGACACGTCTACCCTATGCCACGGTTTTTCGCTACTGCGGAGCGTGGGCACGCTGAGCAGCGCGTCTCATATCACGTGATCTAGAACATTTGCTGGATATTTTATATAATTAATTAATACTACTATTGATTTGAACTTAACAGAGTAACACAATGATGCATTTTAATAACATACATGAATATATAATTAACCTAAGTAACTAAGAACAATAATAATATAATAAGTACAATTAATATGTTAATAGCTTGTATGAAATGTAGGCGTGAACATATGCCTCACGCTATGTGAGTTCCCGAGCGCTCAGGCTCGTGACACCTCCCCCAAAAAAGTGAGCTTACAACTAACTGGAAGCGAAAATGGATATACAGCTACACAGTGAAAGTAATAACTAACACAATCGGTTTAAATCAATATGAAGCAAAATAATTCATAATATAAACTCAAGGTACTCAATGACAATATAACAAAAAATAACTTGCATAAGTCTTCCTAACTCCTAAATGACCACCCACCCCATCATGAGCGATACTAAGTACGTCCTGCCGCAAAGGTTTGGGAAAAACAACTTGATGATGAACTAACCAAGGGTGATTGGCAGGAGAATTGGAGGGACGGAACTTCCGCATTAATACACCAGACCTAGTGTAGTAGCAATTTGATTCTTGCTCAGCTTCTGTCTCAGTAACTGACTTATTGAGAAAACCTACTAGCTCAGGATCCCCTGCTTGCAGCTCAATAAACTTACTCCTAGTGATGGGAGAGGAACCAAAACTAGTGATATCTGGGTTCCTATCTCCATCAGAACTACTCTGGAGGTTATCTGGTTGTGGGGAATCCTCAAAAAATTCACTGAGACCAAGATCAGTATGGTCCGGCTGGATAAGATTATCCTCGGACTTCTCACAGTCTTAGAGGGAAACTTCATCAACTTCACTAGTCTCTTCTACTTCTGTACTGCGGCTCATGCTACTGGTCACAGCACACACAGGGAACAACCCTGGAAAGTCTACTTCTAACTGCACAGTATTATTCTCGGCAGTGGGACAAGATGAGATCACAACATTAGGGAACATCATGTCGCCAACGAGGTCATTTCCTATCAATAGAGAGACCCCTTCTACAGGTAAGCTATCTACTACTCCTAACGTGACATAACCTGACTTTATGGATGACCGCAGGTACACTTGACAAAGGGGAATACGCGACCCACCGGTCAAACCGTTCACAAGCACCCAGCTACCAGTATAGCATGAATCCAGGAATGGAGCAGCTTCTTTAGTAACAAGAGATAAGGCTGAGCCTGTCTCTCTCAAGAGTTTAACAGAAAGGGTTGACTGAATTGATCCAAAGCTAAGGAACCAGGAGAACAAAATGGTTCAAAGGTTGATATCATAGAAGAGGGGGAAGCATTCAGGGCAACAGCCTGACTGAGGGCAGTGACACAGGGCTCCAATAATTTCTCAGATTGCTCGGCCACCCTGACCAAAAGAGCAGGGGATCCTTGGTGAGAGGAATTTCTTTTCTTTAACGTGAGACAGTCGCTGATGACATGTCCTGGCTTCTTACAGTACCTGCAACTAGAGTTTCTCTCACCAGTAGGAGTGGATCCACCTGTTCCATGGACCATGGGCTCACCCGGGGTAGATGATGCAGAACCTGAGGGTCGGGTCGGTATGACAAGAGGCAGGGACCCCGATGTAGATGTTGGTGTGGGCCGCTTGAAGGAAGTGAAGGACTGGGACATGGGAGCATAAGACCTGGAATTTACATTTCTATTAGTTAAGGAATAATGGTCAGCCACTGGACCAGCATCAGCCAGGGTACAGATACCTCTCTGATCCAAGTGTGCTCGAATGTCGCCTGGGATACACTTTCTAACCTCCTCTAGCAGGATTAGTTCAACAAGCTTGTCATGTTCTACATGGGCAGACTCACTTTCAATCCACCTCCGACAAAGGACCTGTTTCTGCCTGAAGAACTCCACAAATGTTTGTTTGTCAGTCTTCCGGCAGTTACGGAACTGTTGCCGGTAGGCTTCAGGAACAAGTTTATAAGCACTCAAAACCGCGGACTTAACAAGGGCATAGTCTAGACATTGATCCTCAGAGAGGGCAGAAAACACATCTAATGCTTTACCAGTGAAAGATCTATAAATAAGTTGAGACCATTGAGAAACAGGCCACTTGTTAAGTCGGGCAATTTTCTCAAAAAGGGAGAAGAATTTGTCTGGTTCTTCCTCATTAAATTTAGGAACACTGTTGAGACATTTGTCTACACTGAATGTTGAAGTATTACTACCTTGAGTCAAACCTCGTAGTTTGAGAGTTTCCACCTCGAGTCTTTTGAGTTCAACTTGTAAGGCCAAATTACTTGGTGTAACAATTTCCTCTGAATTTCCCGACGGTTGGGCTATGATTTCATTGTCAATAAGGTAGTTGAGGACAGCCTCTTCTAACCTAGCCTTATTCATGGAAGAGCGGCCTTCTACTTCATAATAAGCAGCGAGGGATTGCCACTCTGCCTTAGTAAGCCCCTTCAGTACTTCGGCTGAAGGTGAAGCCAAAAAGCTTTCCAGGTCAAACATGTTGAACTCAAAATCGAGTAGCGAAAAAAAAGTAACGGTGGCAACTAAGCTAACTAGCTAGCTAATTAATAATATCAAAATGCAATCAACTGTGAAACACAGCAAGGGATTAACCAAACACCTGGTACACAAGATAAGGGTTAACTCACCAGTAGCTTAAGCAATAACAGGAGCAATATAAATGAACACTGTGAACACAGCAACTTGCATCCAAAAATACTTAGCGATGAAACAACACCTGGCGAGTAACAACACTTGATATGACACAACAATGGTGGCTAGCTCCCGGACACAGGCCCCCACTTGTCGCGATCCCACTACCCTTTATACTTGGGGAGTGAATCCTACCCCAAGTTATAAACAAATAAAGGTACAAATAGGGAACACGGCAATAATTATCCTCACCAAAAACCTACTCAACTAAATGTACTTGAATAAGTAAGAACAGTTGAAATAAGTGAATCACAAAAGGGAAGATAATTAATTAATTCAATTTATGTTCTAAAGGGAGTAATGACTGGTAAACATGAATTTAAGGGTATAAGTAATTGTATAATAAAATAAGGGTGATGCCGGAAGGGCGAAAATACACCGTTAAGGAGTTAGACCAAACAAATATTACTTAACATAACTATATTACACAGACATACGAAATATATATACAACAATCACTACAAAATGATTATTTCCTACCAAACAGGGGATTCCTTACCACCAGGATCCCTTCCTAGGCCTAACTAAACGTGTCACTAATATCTGATACCCCTAGGGCATTGCAGAAGACAAGGGTCAAGACTAGAGAACGAATGGACACGTCTACCCTATGCCACGGTTTTTCGCTACTGCGGAGCGTGGGCACGCTGAGCAGCGCGTCTCATATCACGTGATCTAGAACATTTGCCAGATATTTTATATAATTAATTAATACTACTATTGATTTGAACTTAACAGAGTAACACAATGATGCATTTTAATAACATACATAAATATATAATTAACCTAAGTAACTAAGAACAATAATAATATAATAAGTACAATTAATATGCTAATAGCTTGTATGAAATGTAGGCGTGAACATATGCCTCACGCTATGCGAGTTCCCGAGCGCCACAGGCACGTGACAATATTATATATATATATATACAGTGACCCCTCGTTTAACGTAGCCTGCACCTCGGTTAACGTAATTTCGATTAACGAACTGCCTTCCATAAGGATCTTCAATTCGGTTAACGAAGTTCTTACGAACCGACCTCAACATGTTTTCCCTTGCACTGACCGGGCAACCAGCTTTAGTATCAGTCCGCCAATACGGAGGGTCACTGTATTTATATATATATATATATATATATATATATATATATATATATATATATATATATATATATATATATATATATATATATATATATATTGTATGTACAGTGCGGTGCTAGGGAGTTGTTGTGTGGTGAGGAGCTTGTCGAGAGGTCTTGTTGGTTGAGGAGCTTGTTGGGAGGTCTTGTTTGTTCTGGAGCGTGGAGTAGAGTGATGTTCATGGCTGTTGTTGTTGAGATTGTCGGACCGTAGTCCAGCATGGACCTTTGCCTGTAGGCGGCCCGTTTGGTGGTTCCGGCTGGAGCTCTTGGGGCAGCCAGACCGGATTTGGGATTGGAGGTTGTCCTACCTGCAGATATGAAAGGATACTGCAGGTTTGCAAGTGTGAGCGGACCCAATGTCAGTGAACGCTTACCACTAACCCCCACTTTTGGACGTGGTCAGTTTCGGAGTGGCACGCCTGTAACGTAACTGGCATTAAGAACTATATTACATTGCCGTACCACCCTAGAGGTAATAGTGTCACAGAGAGAATGCACAGGACCTTTAAAACAACACTTGCAATCATGTGTGAAGATAATCCACTTCAGTGGCCAAAATTTCTCAGTCCCGTGCAGTCGGCTCTGAACACGTCTGTCCATGCCACAACTGGAGTACAGCCTCATTTTGCTTTCTTTTCAAGGCATATACAAAGACAAGTAGGAATTGACTTACCTATAATAGAGAGTGAGAGCAGTCAAGAGTTGAAAGAAGCCCATAGGTTGATAAAAGAGATGTCTGCCAGGATGTCACGAGAGACCAGAGAGAGAGCAAATAGATCAAGAACGAACCAAACTATGCAGTTAGGAGAAACAGTATGGGTGAGGAATGAATGGCCCAACCCTGGGACCAGCAGGAAGTTGAATACCAAGTGGAAGGGTCCGTACACTATAACAGAAATTATACGAAATGGTGCCGCGTATGAGTTGACTAACCCCTTGGATGAAAGTGAGGTGATAAAGAGAGCGGCTGAGAAAGTAAAGAGGTATGTAAGTAGAGACATGTTTGTTCAGCTGAATGAGCCCCTACTTCCACCCTGTGATTCTTCCTCGGACTCGGGCTCAGACGAAACAGATGAGGAAAGTGATGACGGAAATGTGGTAGGTCAACCTGCAGGTAGATTCCCTGTGAGGCAGAGGAGACCAGTGGTTAGAATGGATTTGTAGGAAATCTGGTTCCAGAATGTTGCTTCAATTGAATATTATTGGCTTTCCAGTTGTTAGGTTGATTTGTTGAATTATAAAGTTTTGGGTGGGGGAGACAGTTGCTCAGATGGTTTGTCGGGATGCTTTTTGAAGATCAACTGTGAGTAGTGGTCTATATGTTGTCAGAATTTTTTTGGGTTGTTGACTTCGTCAGTCGTACTGAAGTCACCCCAACATTAGAAATCCCAGTTCTTATGAACTGAAGTCCGGAAATCCAGTTGCTGCCTATGTTGTTGAAAGAAAAAAAAAATCTCAGTTTGTGTGTGTCAAAAGTTTGTGGGTTGTTGACTTCGTCAGTCGTACTGAGTCACCCAACATTAGAAATCCCAGTTCTTATGAACTGAAGTCCGGAAATCCAGTTGCTGCCTATGTTGTTGAAAGAAAAAAAAAATCTCAGTTTGTGTGTGTCAAAAGTTTGTGGGTTGTTGACTTCGTCAGTCGTACTGAAGTCACCCCAACATTATAAATCCCAGTTCTTATGAACTAAAGTCCGGAGATCCAGTTGCTACCTATGTTGTCGAAAGAAAAAAATCTCAGTTTATGTGTGTCGGAAGTTTGGTTTGGGTTGTTGACTCGCTCCGGGTGAGGGAGTCACCCCGACTTTCAAATACCAGTTCTTTTGAACTGTGAGATAGAAAATACGGGTTTTGTGTTATGAACCCCAATGTGTATGTCTAGAACCATGGTTTTGTGTTGAAAAGGTGAATTATTATTGAAAGGAAGTAGTAATCTGAGGAAGTGTCTGATGTAACTAATTCCCCATTCATAGACAAGAATTTAAATTCCTTAGGATATGTAATTTCATGCAGAGAACTTTTGTGGTAGATGTAATGTCAAAGAGTCACTGTTTATGTGCTGGGGCCAAAGGTAGGTTGAGGTATTACGCTGATGAACTGTGAAAGGAATGTTCCCTATACTATATTGTACTGAAATAAGAATTGATAAGTTGTGGTATGTATAGGTAACGGAGACTCGAGTATGAAAAGGTTGTCTCCTTATAATTTTCTTTTTACTGATATATTGTATACCGAACTAGCAGGATTGTAAACGGTTGTCTGATGTATATGGTAGCGGAGACGCTCGTAGGAAACGTTTAAGTCTCCTTATGTTTTGTGTGATGGATTAAGGTACTCTAATCATGAACTGTTAGGATTGTAAAATGTATGTACACTACAGCGTTAGTGCTTTGCATATTATTTCGCATAATATGAATCCTTGGGAGGGGAAGGCTATGTACTGCGCACATCATTGTCATCCCTAAAAATCCCATCTAATTCATATTACGCTACATAACATTCAAATGCACCGCGCTTGTAGAACCTCAGAAAACGAGAAACATTGAGAAAGGACAACTCACCTACTCAAGGTTCCTAGACCATGTGTTGTATTGTACCCAGGTATAGTTATATCATATCAAGTGTACTGTATGTATTCATAGCATTAAGGATCACTCAGGGTAGGCATAAGATGAATGTTAAAGTCCAGTTGAGCCGGACTAGTGTACTGTAAGACTAAGTGTGGATCAGGGTTTGAAGGTCCTACTATTTACGTCTGTGGGTGTGTAGCGAACATAACTCCAACAGATATCATATGAAAATACATGAGAACAATGATCTGGAAAAAGGATAAATGTATCAGAACTATGTGAGGTGTTGACAGTGATCTAGAAACTATACCGGAAAGGAAATATCGTGTATGCGTCGGTATGAATTTAATACACCTCGTAGCCTCACGTGACATATACCCACGACAGGTACAGTGATCAGAGAATCTTATGTCTGTGTTCAAATAGTGCAATGTGTGAGAGGAGGATCCCTCATTACAGTTTTTAAGTGACGTTGATACACCCCGGCCATGATCATTCGGCTTTTGTTTCAAGGCGCGTCATGTACCCGCCTCAGATGCCTCATTAATATTATAATCTCAGGCATTTACCCAAGCACTAGCAAACCAAGACCTTACCTTAGTGTGTAATTTAGGATTAATATATGTGTTGTTAAGAAATGAGTGACAATATACCGTAAAGTGTTCAGGTGAGAACCATAAGAAACAAAAGTGTAAATTGAGGATTGGAAACTGTAGGCCTATGTGACGAGAAGCGGCGGGAAATCGGCCTTAGTTTTTCCCGTTCTGCCGTCACCACAGGTCAGTGCCCTAGCGGGCTATATCCCGCCCTACAATTAAGGTTGATAAATAGAAGTTACTACAGTTTAAAGCTTTGCTGGACATATAAGTGTGATAGGGATGTGTTAAGGGGTGGGATAACCGCCTGTCAGGCATTATTGCTTAGTTTTTCCCATTCTGCCGTCACCACAGGTGCCATGTGGCCGGAGTATCTTGCCGCCCGGCCGCCATTGTCCACTTGAGCGTTACACCGAGTGGGAATTATTCCCAGCGCACCACTCCACATGAATAGTCACAACTAAGGAGACCGTGAGAAACGGCGGTCGTCACTTGGAGCGACCTATAATACCAGGCTTAGAAATAGAGCTGGTATGTCTCTAGGTGAAGCCCTCGTCTCTACCCACCGAGGGCGGTGTGCGAACGAGGTGTCCGTTGTGTATACCTAAAAGTCACAAGGAGTCACATACTTGCAGGTATGGAGTGTAACAGGTGTGTTGAGATGGTGCTACTATGTATGATAACCGACGGTGCTACAATCCACCCAAGTGGAGCAGTCTGATGTGTTAAGGGATGTGTAAGAAGGAACGACCGAGCTACGGCGTTCCCCATTTGTTATGCAATAAGTAGGTGGATGACCCGCCAGTAATGTAAGAGTCTGGGTAACCAAAATTCTGTTGTTCTTCTGAGGAAGGCCAATTCATGTATATGTTTTTTTTACCAGTATGTTTTATAAGGAATAAATCAATTAAGACATGTTATGGTTTCCCCCTTCTTTACCCTCATCGATCTGGTCAATGGAAAACCTAACCCAATGCCTAGTCCACTCTGCCCGCTACCTAACGAGCTACATGCTGTCCAGAGGGGGTCTGGTGGCAGCGACCCTTAGAAATTAAGTTTAGAGTTAAGTTATCCCCTTAAATTTAGTGACCCCAGATCTGGCAGTATAAATTGGTGGCAGCGGTGGGATGGTTTTTAATCATTGATCAAATCCGAGGGAATTGAAGCTGGAATTTAAGTTGCAGAAATAGACAAGTATTTTAATGATGGATTATCTGATTTTTGAGGGATACTTACATGTGAATAACATTGATTGAGAACGGAAATGTAAGAAGTTTTGAAAATTTATACAGTACTGAAGTCATGTGTGTCATTGATGTGTTTTGGGTTTGTGTTTTATCCAGCATTAATATGTATTAATACTTGCAGAAGTTGTGGATTAACCCTGTTGACGTTGAAGTAAGGGAGGCCACACTGTGTCTGAGAAGTGTCTCAAGTGGTTCACCTCTCATGTTGTTAAGTGGTTCACCTATGGAATACCATAGGACTTTCGGTCTCCAGCTAATGTGAGTTATAATTTTTGGTGCCATGTTAAGAGGTTGCATAGTGTTGTATTATACCATTGATCAATTAAGGTTGTAATAGTACAGGAGAGTAGTTGTGTTAAGCGGTTCGTATTTGTCTTGGGTCGAGAGGTAGCACTTTTAGGTCAAAATGGCTGAGTCAGTAGAAGAGGGAAGTACCAGAGGTGGGGACACATTGGCAGAGAGATTGGAACAGGCGTTGCTGATCAATGAGAGACAATTCTTGGAGTTAGAAGAATTACAGAAACAGATTAAGGAATTAAAACAAACACCCCAGCATGCACAAGGCCCAAACAATGAGCAAGAGTCAGTTGTAGGAGATGACACCACTCCACTACAAAACAGTAGGAACGCCGTCAACGTAAACATTCCATGCCACTTTAACCATATAGATAAGCTAACATTGGAAGAATTGCAGAGCTTACAGGTAGACGAGGTCCTAAGTAGGTTTTTTCGGAAAGTTGAAAGATGTGTGACAGAGGATGAGGGAAGAATATCAACTGCCCTGAGTTGGATGGAAAACAGCGTGGCCAAATTGGTACGGCCATTGTTAGTGGCAGTTAGTGAGGACTGGGACAGTTTCAGAAAGGTTATGTTAAGATTAAATTTAGGACCATCCACCGAAGATGAAGCATGGGAGATGTTGAAACGAAACGTGTATGACGTGAATGATAACCCCCGATATTATGTATGTGACATGAGAGCAAGGTTCGCAGTCATGGAGAAGAAGTTTGGAGCAATAACCACTAAAGATACTTACATAATACAAAGACTGTACAGAGCTGTGCCTAAACCAATACAGAGAGACTTAACCCCCTATATACAAGACGGCCGTACGTTGGATTCAGTTGTAAGAATGTTAGAGCGAAGTAGGAGTGAATATCTGGGTGGGGATAGCCGGGACTTATATCACGTTAGACAATCCCGCCAAGAACAAGTACAACCCACGACAGACTTTGAAAATTATAGAGTTCAGGGAGACTACCATAGGAACGAGACTGACGGAAGACGGGCTCAGAACACGAGGTGGAAGGAGACTAACACTCAAAATTGGACAGGGAATGAATGGTGTGGGTATTGTAGGAGGGATAGCCATAGCCCACATAATTGTCCCTCCAGGCCCAGGCCAGGTTCTTGTTATGCGTGCAGGAGGATGAACTGTAGGAGTTTCTTTACCACTTGCCCAGGACGCCAAGCTAGGAATCACCCTTCGGGCCAATGACCACGACATCCGTCCACACCCAGTTCTCCATGTATTAAGTTACCTATATGTGGACATACTTGTATAGCGCTGGTTGATACGGGTAGTGAATCTACGCTCATTAAAGATAGTTTGGTGAGGGCCTTGAAGGTGGGGCCCATTAGGCCTTGTACCGAGAGATA
Source organism: Homarus gammarus (assembly GCA_958450375.1). Taxonomy (NCBI): domain Eukaryota; kingdom Metazoa; phylum Arthropoda; class Malacostraca; order Decapoda; family Nephropidae; genus Homarus; species Homarus gammarus. The sequence goes on along the minus strand of CAUDMG010000103.1, from coordinate 188,201 downwards.
TGTAGCTCTTAACGGGGAAGAGTTTAAGGCCCAAGGCACGGTTGTCATCAGTGTACAGTTGTCCCGTAGGAAAAGAATCCGCCACCAAGCCGTAATAGTGGAAGATAGCATGTTGGATAATGATGCCTTATTGGGAGCAGACATTTTAGGTAGATGTGGAGTTGGGTGGCATCACGAAAGAAATCAGTTCACGTGGGGGGGTCATAAACAGGTTTATTGGAAACCAAATCAGGGAGGAAAGGTGCGAACGGTTGTCAAAGTCAAACAGCTCACTAATGCTTCGATCTTGTCTTCTCCCAAGGAGCTAACTAACTTACACATTGATAGGAAGACTACAATAAGTGGACACAGTTCTCAGATTAGGCCAGTTAAAGTGAAGGTAGGGGTAGGTCAGACCATAAGTATCAGATTTACACATAAGGGGCTGAAACAACAACCGGATATGTGTGTGATAGTCCAAGATGATTCCTGTGTTTATGTTCCTATGAGTAATGTTTCAGAGCAGCCAGTTTGTTTGAGTCCTGGTGCGGTTTTAGGTGAATATGAAGTAGTTAATGATGAGGAATTCTGTTACTTTGATGATGAAGGGAATAATCTCGGAACTATCTCACGCATTTATGAAGAGTTAGGTGAGGTAGGCCGTTCTGTAGACATACCCCTGTGCTCACCGCATCACCTGGCCATACAGAGAGAAGATGTTAAGAGGTCTAACAAAATCCCCTTAAGACTGACTCATGATGTGAAGTTCCCAACTCAATGCTTACTTTGTAGGGGTATGGAAAATTCCCCAGTCCACAAAATTAGACGAGCTCAGGAAGTACTAAATTCTATGGTACCAGACTGTGATGAAGTGAAACGTGGGGAAACTAGACAGGACAAATTGAAAGAGTTAATTAGGACACAGCAATGGCCACACTTAGATAGGGACATGCGGATACACTTGCAACAAGTGGTAATGAATCATGATGCGTTGTTTGTCTTAAGTCCAAATGAAATAGGCACCATTAAGGGTTTGCCAGCTAACATCCCATTGGTTAATGAACAACCTGTAAGAGGACCTCAGTATAGGTATCCCGAGAAAGCCAAGGGTACTATTAAAGAAATGATGAGAGACATGAGAGATAGGGACATCATTGAACCATCAACCGCTGTCTGGCTATCACCTATCGTGTTAGTAACTAAACCTAATGGGTCGAAACGTATGTGCCTTGATTTCCGAGCAGTCAACAAACACTTGAAAATAGATATACAACCTTTGCCAAGATTGGATGAATTAGTTGAGAAGGCTGCCGGAAATAAATATTATGCCACCTTAGATTTGAAAGATGCTTACTATCAGGTAATTCTTGACCCCCACAGTAGAGATATAACCACCTTCAGTGATGGGTATAATTTATGGCGGTTCAAACGCCTCCCTTTTGGTTTGTCAGCCAGCCCAGCCGTTTTTACGAGGGAAGTAAACAGGGTCTTAGCTCCTTTAGAAGAAGAAGATTGGGTCAGGAACTACCTAGATGATGTCATAGTGTGGGCTCCTGATTTCAATACCCTCATGGGCAGATTGGCTAAAGTATTTGACAGGTTTGTAAATATGGGAATCAAATTAAACCTATCTAAATGTCAGTTTGGTCAGAGACAAGTAAAATTCTTAGGACATATTGTTTCAGAGAAAGGCATTGAGCCGGACCCAGAGAATGTAAAAGCAGTAACAGACTGTAACCCACCCACTAATGTCAAACAAGTCCGACAATTTTTAGGGATGTGCGGGTTTTATCGTAAGCATGTTTCAAATTTTGCTAAGATCGCATATCCTATCACAGAACTCACTAGGAAACAAACTGCCTTTGCCTGGACGGATGAATGCCAGACAGCGTTTGAAACGTTAAAGCGGACATTAGCTTCCTTTCCAGTACTAGTAAAAGTGGACATGGATAAACCATTTGAGCTACACAGTGACGCTAGTAATTTCTGTGTAGGAGCCTCACTAAATCAATTACAGGATGACGGTTCTTTGCGTCCTGTTGGGTATTTCTCTCGGAAGCTAAAGCCCGCGGAAACACGGTATTCCACCACCGACCAAGAAGCATTGGGGATAGTGTTAGCCTGTAGATTTTTCCATCATTTTCTGTGGGGTTCCCAATTCACCATCAAGACTGACCACCAGCCGTTAACGTCTGTTTTTAACACGAAAACTAAAAGTCAAAGAATGAATAGATGGATGTTGGAAATGAGGGATTACATATATAAGATAGAGTACAAACCTGGAAAGGCAAATCTAGTCGCGGACGCATTGAGTAGGCCGGTAGGGGCCCTAAGGAAAGTAGCCAGGAGTAGGACGGTAGGTCAGCTCCCTCAGCTAGATGGTTTAACACCTCGGCAGTTAGGAATAGAACAAAGAAAAGACGAGAGGTGGGAAACATTGGCTAGTTATTTAGAAGGAGGACAAGTACCCAAACATAAATATCCAAAGACGACTATTGACAAATTTGAAGTAGCGGAAGGGGTATTGTATTTAGTAAAGGAACAAATTGACAAATCATTGCTGTATTGCCTTGTAATACCTGATCATTTGCGTAAAGCAGCACTAGAGTGGGCACATAACAGAGAGGCCTCAGGTCACTTAGGACAGTGGAAGACTATAGCCAGAGTAGAAGGCCTTTTCTATTGGCCAAATTATCGCAGAGACTGTGTGAAATTTGTAGAATCATGTGAAGTGTGCCAAAGGTTCAAAGGGACGAAAGGGTTAGAACAGCAATGGCAGGGGATGTCAGAAGTAACTAAACCTTTGGAGAGAGTATCTGTGGACTTGACAGACTTACATAATAGTGCGAGGGGGTATCGCTATGTGTTGACCGTCATAGATCACTATTCGAGGTTTGTCAATTTCTACCCGTTGAGAACCAAATCTACTCAGGAAGTGAACAGGGAATTTAGTAAATTCATTCATGTCTTTGGTAGCCCTGGAGTAGTCATTGCAGATAATGGAGGGGAATTTACACGCCCCCCGAACTGGGGTCCGCACTTGCTGGGGGAGGATACTTCCTGAGCTATCTGGGTGGTGAGTATCGTGTGATGACCCGGAGAAGGTGGTGAATGTGGTTTGTTTGGGCCTTTCGGGTTAGAGTGGCTGCTGGTGTTGCGTGTTCTTCTTGGAAGTTTCCAATTTGTTTCGGAGACTTTGTGTGACTTCGTAGTCGAGAAGATAGTGTTCCAGTGGGTTGGCCGCTGGCTCCTGACAGTAGGTGCATTCCCTGACGATATTTCCGATCGTCTGCTAGGTGCACTGTACCCTCGTCATAGTCGATGAAGGCTAACTTGGGTTTGTCTTGGTGTTTTCTTGTCTGCGAAAGATGGTTCCCCTTTTGTAGCCACCAGGTACCATTTGGCTGATTTGGAACCAGCGTTGAATGCGTGAAGGAAGCTCTTTTGATGGAACTTGGTAGTCTTTCTGAGGTTCTTGATCTGTTGCACGCTTGCTGGAACTTGAATGTTTACGTTTCTAGAACGTGTGGCTGCCTTGGCTGCTTCGTCTGCCATGTCGTTTCCCCTAATCCCTACATGACTGGGAATCCAGTGTAAGACGACTGGGCGATTTTGTCTTTAGAAGTCCTGTAGCTGTGCAAGGATCGAGGTTATGATGTGGACGTTGTCTCTTGGTTGACTGTGTTGCAGCGCCTGTATGGCCGTTTTCGAGTCCGTGTGAATTATGATGTACTTGTTGTGTTGTGTTGCAGCGTGTTGTAGGGCCTTTGAGATTGCTACCAACTCTGTTTGTAGGGTGGAGCAGTCATTAGAAAGTCTCCATAGGAGGGTCTGACCTTGGGTGTAGAAGGCCGCTCCGGATCTATGATGTTTTGGGTCCACCGAGCCGTCTGTGAAGTATGATGCTGCATCAGCCGGTGTGTCGGTGGCTATGGCTTCCAAAGTTATTCCTTTGAGGTCTTCCTTCTGGAGGTTGGCTTTGCTATCACCTAGTTCGGTGAGGGAACAAGGAGAGAAACAGTGGTAACTCACCAAGGGGAACAAGGAGAGAAATGGTGGTAACTCACCTGGTGAACAATGAAAGAAACAGTGGTAACTCACCCCCACTGGGGGAACAAGAAGGCGAGAGACAGTGGAGACCTAGAGGAACAAGAAGGTGACAGATTGTCGTAACTCATCCCCACTGGGGGAACAAGGTGAAAAACAGTGGTAACTCACTCGGGGGAACGCCACATGACCTTAATAACCCTGCTACTCTTTTTGTAGAAAATCTGAGAGATAATTTTCTATTCCAACATGTTAAAGACCCGACACATTACAGAGGGGAGCAAACACCCAAGCCACTAGACCTCATCATAACAAACGAGGAGGGTAAGGTGGCTAAACTGGAACACCTATCCATCGTTGGCACCAGTCACCACGTAACAATGTCCTTAACTGTTCCTTGGTTCATGACAAAAGCAGGCCAAGGTTCAAATATTACAAGAGAAATTACGACGGGATGAGGGAGGAGATGGGGATATACACTGGCCTGATTCACTAAGTTATAAGAATACAGACACTTAGCTGAATATCATAGCCAGTAAAGTTAACCATTTGATCGATAAATATATACCCAAGACCAAACCCAGTGTGTAATGGTCATGATAAGAGCTAACCTGAAAACCTTAAGGATTCATATTACGCTCAAACGTCCACAAAACCTTCCGAGTCCCCCAGTGGAAACGTCCTCCGTTTTCTCGGTTCCTTGGTGACGTCACCGAGAGCAGACGCTGTATGCTGGGACCTGTTGCCACCCAACACTTTGTAATCAATTTAATTTTGCTTTCGATAGCTGAGTCAGAGCATTGTTAGTGAAGATAATAGTAGAGAATGAAAATGAGTCCGTATGTGAGGGGGCGGGTTCTCTAGCTGCCACCAATGTGAGGGGGCGGATTCTTGATCTGTCACCAATGTGAGGGGGCCCGACTCCCTCTCTGTTTCTACACCACCCTCATCTTATTTACTTCCCTTAGTTCTTACTCTACTCAGTTCCGTCACCTATTCTTGGGTAGCATGGGCGAGGGTCTAGGCACGTGAGTATGGTAATTTTGGTATCAGGTCACAGCATACAGCGTCTGCTCTCGGTGACGTCACCAAGGAACCGAGAAAACGGAGTACGTTTCCACTGGGGAACTCAAGAGGGTTTTGTGGACGTTTGAGCGTAATATGAATCCTTAAGGTTTTCAGGTTAGCTCTTATCATGACCATTACACGTAGTCTCAGTTTCAACGTCAGAGTGTACAGTAAATTAATTCATCGGAATAGGAGTAGCTGGACTCCCTGGCCTGTTTTGAGTGAGGGCGCCGCGGGCATTTCAACCGTTAGTAAGTGCCCGTCCCTTCATCCATACAGGTATGCGAATCCACACTGTGTTGTAATTTGCCCTGCTTTGAGTGATTTGACCCAATTGATAGTTGATTGTGCAAGTGTTACAGTAACGTAGTTGATATGCTCTGAGTAAAGTCATGTTTACGTCTTTAACGTCCCCTGAAACGTGATGTTGTTGTCACCGTTAGTAAGTGCCCGTCCCTTCATCCATACAGGTCCCCTGACGCTGATTCCCGTTTGTCTCCCGATCCCATTGTGATTCTTGAATCGCTCTACCATCCAACAACGGCCTCGGATGTATTAGATGTCCAGCCGGGATCATATATGAGAAGATGGCACCGATGCGGCCGGATTAATGTGCCCCAAGGCTTCGTTGGGCCAGACCCCAGACCCGCCATGTGTCTGGCTACTCCACAATAACAAAGGCCGCGAGCCCTAGTGTTCTCCCCTGGGTTACTCCTTGGAAGTATATGTCCACAGAGAGTGTTATATCATATATTTTCCCCTTTGATTATATATTAATAAACTTGTTCTTTGAGAATTTTAGGAGTATTCATTTCTCCCACAGTATTTTACCTTTATTTCCATCCAAGTGACCTGATACCAAAATTACCATACTCACGTGCCTAGACCCTCGCCCATGCTACCCAAGAATAGGTGACGGAACTGAGTAGAGTAAGAACTAAGAGAAGTAGATAAGATGAGGGTGGTGTAGAAACAGAGAGGGAGTCGGGCCCCCTCACATTGGTGACAGACCAAGAACGCGCCCCCTCACATTGGTGGCAGCTAGAGAACGCGCCCCCTCACATTGGTGGCAGCGGTGGGATGTAATTTATATGATATCAAGGTCAGGAGGAATAAATATGATACTGTGGGTAATTTCTGTGTTTAAATGTGAGCTGTAATAACCACTTCTCCGTGCATCTACCTAACCATGTCACTGTAACTAATGAATATTTCAGAGTGCTAATAATCGTGTAATGGAAATTTTTCCCAGTGTACAGTATAGTGCAATTCTGTGCAAAATTTTTTTGAGGTTACGGAGATGTTGAAAGCAGTTCACTGCAAATACTTTACTTGGAGTTAGGTTAGAACATGGGCCTCGAGAAAATTAGAAATCTGTTTTAAAGTAAAGTGTACAGCAAAATGTATTGAAAAGTGTCTGAAAATGTCTGAAAACAGAGGTTAGCTAACTAAATTTTTTTGAGTTTTTTGTGAAATCTCAGAAAAGTGTTGGTTGTATGCCAAGGTAAATTTTTTTTGGGTGCCTTTCTGCACTGGTACCATAGCAATTGTGTGATCACTCGAGTTAATGCTTTGTTATTTACAGACAATGAGGGACATTGATCATGTGCCGTGTTACGAGTGTTGTGGACAGTGTCGATTTCTGAGTGTACCGGAAGGCCATAATTATATTAAGGTTATGTATTAGTGTTATTTGCAATTGACATAATATGGGTGTAGTTGTTTTAATTTAATTGGAAGTGTTTTAGTTATAAGTTGAGGTCAGTTTTGATAAGTGAATTTATTGGTATAACCTGTGTTGTGTTAGATACCCGAGTATTTTGTATTTTTTGTTTTGTTTCTATTAGTATGATTTTTAGTGAATAGAGCATTAGCTTCTAGCCGTGTAGACTTACAGGCAATGTCATTAAGTGTGTTTTATGTTTATTTGAGATCTAATACATGTATAATTTCAGCAATTGCTTTGATGAGTTGAGGACTCTATGGTGATATGGACATCTGTAAAAGGACCCCCCCATTTGTGAGTACCACAGAGTAAATTGTGAAGTGATAACAGTGTTGAAATCATTGCAATTGAAAAGACAGTGAATATTTGTTGAGTACTGAGGGGACAGTCTCGTAAAATATTACAGTATTACCACTTTATTTTGTGAAAGTGACACTCAGTAATGGAAATGTCTGATTCTTTTTTTTAAGTTTGATTTGTTATAGTACGGTGTAATTCCGGAAGAGTTAATACAGTGTTGCACCCTACAGAGATTGACAATAACAAGTACCATTGCCTTTGAGTGTGCAAAGTACAAGTTCACATTTCAGTATTATTACTACGGGTCATGAGTAATAAGTTGAGTAGAAATTTGTGCAATAATTTTGAGCCAGTATTTCAAGTGTTCTCATGTATTAGAAGGACAGTTAGGCAGTAATCCATTTGTTTTTGAAAGTGTGCACTGTGCCCGTGTTGTGTAGTACAGTGAGTAGTTGTGACCTCCAGGCATGATGGCCGTCACAAGAGAACAATTCAGGGCAGTCAGCTCAGAACCTGTGTCCAGTAAGTTGATGTGTAGACTTGAGAAGTATGAGGGTGGAGACATGTTCATTCTCAGGAATGACACCCAGGTTTCACCACCAGTTGCTTCATCAGGTGCATGGCCTGATGGACAAGGAAGTGTAGAAAAGAAGAGTGTGGAATGCCTCTCTTGCTAGTCATGTGAGAGACGAGCATCAGTGTTACCGAGATTTCTTTAAAGGGCTGTAGACTTTGACTGGAAGGAATTGATTGTTGACATGCATGGTGAAGAGTGATGTTTTGTATACATGTGTTGCAATTGAGAAGTACAACTGGTAAGTGAGTACGTTGTTTGCCATGTGAGTTGGGAATGTTTGGGAGTGTGTAGGTGTTTGTGATTTTTTTTTCTTTGATTTTTTTTTTTTTGATGGGGATTGTCAAGTGCAGGAGACAGAGATTGGAAGATGGATTGGCTGTTATGCAATCATCTGATGGGTATCTGTTACTAGTTGAGTAAAGATACCAGTTGAGAGTTCTCAAGTTTTGCCGGTAAAGCCCTAGCTAGGCTTATTGTGGATGTGTATAGGAGTAATGTTCGTGACTTTCAGGTGGAGTCAGGCCTCGACAATGGCGCTGATTCTACTTCATGGCTAATGCCATAAGTACAGACAGTTTTTGGTTTGGCGGTGTTCTCATGAGGACCGTTTCGTTAGCATTTTTGAATTCTTGGGAATACCCGCTCGTTCGGAGTCCCTTGAATGGTGCTGCCTCTCGCGAGTGCGACACAACTCTTAAGATTAAGAGCAACATGTCATTCCTTCGACTTGATGGGGTCTGTTCATCTACGTCCTAGCTTGAGAAGTCTAAGTTAAATCTCAGTGGTGTCGAGTAAGCATTTAATAAGTCTCCTCTTTGAACTATGATATGAGAAACGGTGTCTTCAGAGTTTGTATTGTGTAACAAATTTTTTATGTTATGTATGTAACCCCATTTTTTGTTTTTTCTTTATTGGTGCATTATTTTCCTATGTATGTTTAATTCTTTTATTTTGTTTCCCTGTGCCATGTTGTCAATGATAATGGATTAATTTTTTTTTGCTACTGTTTATCCCATGTATGTAACCATTGTTTGTTTGTATTTTGTATGCTTTTGTACCAGATACCTGTAAGAGTCCTGATGTGTTTTACGAGTGTATGTAGTGTGAAACCGTGACGAAAGGTAACAGTTGTTTAAAGAATCTGTGTAATTACCGCACATGTTTTGCGAACGTTACCGCGTAATATAAATCTTGAGGAAGGGGGAAGCTTTGTAATGGTCATGATAAGAGCTAACCTGAAAACCTTAAGGATTCATATTACGCTCAAACGTCCACAAAACCTTCCGAGTCCCCCAGTGGAAACGTCCTCCGTTTTCTCGGTTCCTTGGTGACGTCACCGAGAGCAGCCGCTGTATGCTGGGACCTGTTGCCACCCAACACTTTGTAATCAATTTAATTTTGCTTTCGATAGCTGAGTCAGAGCATTGTTAGTGAAGATAATAGTAGATAATGAAAATGAGTCCGTAGTCTCAGTTTCAACGTCTTAGTGTACAGTAAATTAATTCATCGGAATAGGAGTAGCTGGACTCCCTGGCCTGTTTTGAGTGAGGGCGCCGCGGGCATTTCAACCGTTAGTAAGTGCCCGTCCCTTCATCCATACAGGTATGCGAATCCACGCTGTGTTGTAATTTGCCCTGCTTTGAGTGATTTGACCCAATTGATAGTTGATTGTGCAAGTGTTACAGTAACGTAGTTGATATGCTCTGAGTAAAGTCATATTTACGTCTTTAACGTCCCCTGAAACGTGATGTTGTTGTCACCGTTAGTAAGTGCCCGTCCCTTCATCCATACAGGTCCCCTGACGCTGATTCCCGTTTGTCTCCCGATCCCATTGTGATTCTTGAATCGCTCTACCATCCAACAACGGCCTCGGATGTATTAGATGTCCAGCCGGGATCATATATGAGAAGATGGCACCGATGCGGCCGGATTAATGTGCCCCAAGGCTTCGTTGGGCCAGACCCCAGACCCGCCATGTGTCTGGCTACTCCACAATAACAAAGGCCGCGAGCCCTAGTGTTCTCCCCTGGGTTACTCCTTGGAAGTATATGTCCACAGAGAGTGTTATATCATATATTTTCCCCTTTGATTATATATTAATAAACTTGTTCTTTGAGAATTTTAGGAGTATTCATTTCTCCCACAGTATTTTACCTTTATTTCCATCCAAGTGACCTGATACCAAAATTACCATACTCACGTGCCTAGACCCTCGCCCATGCTACCCAAGAATAGGTGACGGAACTGAGTAGAGTAAGAACTAAGAGAAGTAGATAAGATGAGGGTGGTGTAGAAACAGAGAGGGAGTCGGGCCCCCTCACATTGGTGACAGACCAAGAACGCGCCCCCTCACATTGGTGGCAGCTAGAGAACGCGCCCCCTCACAAGTGATTCCAGGAATACAAGACCATTACACATGAACCATGTGGCGGATGACAAAGTTAAGAAGAAAACTCAGGGGGAACACACACACATGCCCTACAACCTTGATCTCCTGGGGGAAACATACACATGCCCTACAACCCTGACCTCCAGGGGGAAACACACATGCCCTACAGCCCTGACCTCCTGAGGAACACACACATGCCCTACAGCCCTGACCTCCTGGGGGACACGCACACATGCCTTACAGCCCTGACCTCCTGGGGGACACACACATGCCCTACAGCCCTGACCCCCTGGGGGACACACACAGCCTAGAGCCCTGACCTCCTGGGGGACAAAAACACGCCCTACTGAGTTGCCTATATAATTAAGAAATGTGGCATGGTATATAGAATAAATTGTCATCATCAAAAAGTGTAAAGAGATTATAGAAACTTAATTATATTGAGAAAATGCTTAGCCCCTCCCCCGCCAGTGGCGGAGAGGGAGGGTGGATCAAGTGGATTGGGTGGAGGGGTATATTATAATGCGTCTAATAGTGGCGTTGTATGACGTCATTGATCTTTGGTAAATGAAATACTAAAGAATCGAAGAATGGAATGCAAAACAAGCAATACTCAGCCAATGAGAAATAGAGTATATGATGTAATGCATGAACATGTAGAGTGCGGCCACTATACTCTGTATACTGGCTCATTGTCCTCGAGCGGTAGTTAGTAAACTGACTCATCGACCCTACAGGGTCAATTATTGTCAAACAATCTTGCTATGGTCATACCCCCCCCCCCCATATTTTCTCAACGGATTTACGCGATTTACGTGGGTTGCCCAAAACGATGGGAAAAAAAACGGGAAAAAACGGAGAAATCACATCCCTGAGATTGAACTGCATTATGGAGACTGTAAAATTATATTTTCTGGGGGGTTTGTGACTGTAAAGTGCATTGTCTCTGTTTTTGTAAACATGTGATCTGTGATGGCCGCAATCATTTGTGCTTACGTTGTCATCACTGTTTTTTTCTTATGTAGCCATCCCATCTATAAGAGTCCCTTTAGCCTAGAAGGGGACATGTGATGATGACCAGGGTTGTTCGTCATGATGTAGTGAGTGTTGTTTTATTGTTTTCTGTCGATTTTATGAGTGTAGAATATTTTTGGTGGGTGATAAATGTGTGTTTGGGGACTGGCTGGGAATGTACCCCATGATATAATGCTCCCAATCTACGATGTTTCACTTAGCGATTGGCTTTTCAGGACCCTAACCCCATTGTTTCCGACTTGGTGCGTTATGCAATCATCCCTAAATGCCCCAGTGATAGTTCCTCTTGTACACTCGGAAACCATAATCTCAAGCCCACCTGGGTCGGTGGTGGAGGTTAGAACAGTGTCCTTTCTGGACGGGGGCCCACTCTAACTATCACGAGGCAACACACGCACGAACACACACAGTCATAGTACGGCTGTATAGATGATATTATGTATAAATATTGTATATGGCATTTTATACTCTCCATTATCTTCATTATATATGAACATGAAGAAAAAATACCATAGGTTGTAGCTACGAAAGTATGAATGGAAATAAACACTTCCAAACCATCCAGTGACTCCACACAACGCTTACAGCGCTTGTGTGTGTGCCAGACCACGATGCTTCCCATCATTCGCATAACTATATGAAAAATCGTGTTTAATTAACTTCATATTTCAAAAACCTTAAATTACATGTGGATCAGTCACGCCTCATTTGACACACTTACAGTGTAATACTTTGACCATCCCACCTGGGCACATGGAGGCCCACAGTAACTCTCACGGGGCAACATACGCACGAACACACAAGTTATGATATGAACCCTTCCAGGCTTCACTATCATTATCCTGTTATGTTCATAGTGCTCTGTATCTTGGTAACTAGTCATAGTATCAATACATGACAGTGTTATTAGTATAATATTGTAACTTTTACCCTACAGTTATTGTTGTAAATCATGGACAGGAAGGATACATAAATTGTAATATCAAGTGTATGGTTCGTTCAAAGCCACCCCAAGTCAGACAACGCGTCACGCAAAGTTACACTGTGTGTGTGTATGTGTGTGTTCTGTAGCATTAAGCTTCATCCTTAGAAGGTAAGATGTTTCATAAAGAGGTTTCTCCCATTCATCATTGTGAGCATCGTCCCAGAGCACATAATATCCATCAAAACCATGGTTCATCCTTATTTCCCTTCTTCCGTGTAACTATATCCATATGGCTAAGTGCTTGCTTTTCATTTCTTTATTTACCAAAATAATGTGGATTAGTTACTCGTTATTTAACACATACATGCACTTAGAGCATCAAGATTGTTTTGTAGGCATGACTATTGGCTAATTGAAACCCCAAAAATATTTTTCACATTTATTATGCATAAATATTGTAAACATATCTATGTGATTATTGTAGTATATAACATATATTTTATGTCTGGGCAGATTCCCAAGAGTTATGCATATTAATGCATAGATTTTGTAAGCATATTTATGCGAAGTGACGTAAAACCATATACGTAGTAAAATACCTAGACAAATTCCCGAGAGTTAAGAAACGAAGTCTGCCCCGGTATGTGGCCCCAACGAGGTTACACCAGAGAGCTAACTCCCCCGCCACCCCCTACAAGGCACCGTCGTGGGCGGAGATTTAATTCTTGACCACAGGTTAATACCGTGTACAACCTCCATCTGCTGCTATAACTTCATGCAATCTGGTGGGCATGGAATTTACCAGATTGCTGCAGATGTTCAGCCTCCTCCTTATTCCCTCCCACACATTATGTGCGTGTCTCCTCACTGCCTCCCTCGTTTTCTCCTCAACATCCCATTCAACAACCATATGCGCCCATCGATTTTCTATTGGATTATAATCGGCGCCTTTAGGGGGCCAGTCCAATAGAATAATCTGCTGGTGCGCCTCAAACCAACGCTTCAGTGCCTGACTTGTATGTATTGGACTGCGGTCTTGCACCATACATATAGGCTGTGGGTCTGGGATGGCATATGAGTTGCTGGGAGGGTGGTTAGCAGTGCTGTTGAACTGGCAGGTAGATGAAATAGAAAACTCAAAGCCAAACTGTAAGAAAACCCATGGACAATGAGACATTAGTAAAATATACTAGGTCATTTTAGCGCGTACACACACATTATATACTAGGGTGTGTCATACAGAGGCGAAGTTTTGTTTTTTGAGTTTGAAAAATCGGCCCATGGTATTAATGATGTAGGTCTATGTGCAGAATCATGTGATATCTTCAGATTTGAAAAGTTTTCATTTTTTGCTTGGTATATTTTAACTTGAAATCTTATGAAAATTCAGTATTCCCACCCTTTTACCAACACCACTAAATAGCTTATCTAAAGTAAAGTAAATGTATCAGGTTAATTTATTAGGATGAAAATGATCCAGAATAGTGAAATGAATGATCTTGACACATTTATTAAATTTAATATTCCTTTAGAAAACAAAATCATCAAATACAAAAACCGGTTTTACTACTACGACCCGGTGTTGCTGCACACCATAGAGAACATGTCTTTCTTGCTTCTGTTTCTACTCATCACCTCCCTGCTGACCACCTGAACTCGGATGTAGCCTTCCCTCCTCTCCTGGCTGTACACGTGACTGCTGGCCTCGTTCACTTGCTGTACACAACCCTCTATACTCTGGGTGTGCGAGGGCCAGGCAGGGACATGCATGGGGTTGTCCAGGAAAGCTCTGACTTGAACATTGGTGAGGCTGCAGGTAAGAGGGGGCTCACTGCCAGCCTGGATGTTATCCAGATCTATGAGATCAGTGAGGGTCTTGGCACCTAGATTGACTTCAGGAGTCTTCCAGACCCTGAAGGAATCGTCACCAACTGATTCGTCATGCCCAGATCCTCTCATAAGTCTCATATCCAACATCTTTTTGACTGCCACTCTTCTCTCCTCCTCATCCTTACTGCAGAGCATTGTCTGCAGAACTGCCTCGGGATGAGCATACCAGGAAGATCTCCTCACAGTCTGCTCCACAATCTGAACAACCTTCCTTGGCTGACTCCTCAGGAGCTCAAGCTGGAAGAGAACATGCCTCGGACCTTCGGAGAACGATGACTTGACCTTGGTGTTGAACCAATTTGGCAAGTAGACACTCACGATGAATTGGACAATAAGTCTCAGGTTGTGAAGCTGGTTCCCTTTCAGTTTATGATGAGCGACCCAAATTCTGCAGAACCTGAGAGCCGTTGTGAGCCACCTAGAATGTGAGACTGGACCTATCTGTAGGTAAGCAAGTCTATCAGGCATGACCCCAGTTTTGATGGCACTGCAAATCATGTAACCATAGTACTGGTCAGTACTCAGGTCGTCAATGACAGTATGTGCAAGCTCAACGAGTGGAGGGCCAACTGTGATTTTTTCAAAGCTCGGATTTATTTCTAACTCAGTGGCAGAGTCCAGCATCTTGCCAAGAGGACCAGACCATCTGTTGTTTGAAAGAGTCTTGCCATCCAGCTCCTGGATCAGATGTCTGAGTGGCAACTCGTTGGTGTGGAGGTCACAAACAATCCAGACCAGCTTCCTCCCAATCTTCCGCTCTATCCACTGTATGACCCCCCCCCCCCTTGCCACCCTGTGTTCGTGTTGGTGCTGTCCCCTCCAATGGCCTGCAGGGTCTGGTCTACGTTCCTCTCTCTGAGCCAGTTCACAATGTTATCTGCCACTATCTCAGCTGGTTTCCTGATGTCATCTTTCTCTGGAGTGAAATGCCACAAATACTTCCCTCCTGGTTCACTGCAGCAGGAGTAGTGTTCCTCCTTCACCATGGCAGGGAACAACTTGTCAGAATCTCCAACTTTCATGAACACTTTAGTGTCATCCCTTCTCCCATCAAAGAACAAACAATTGATTCCATTTTCTCTTATCCCCTTATCAAACTCCTCTTCTAGGTTACTAACAAGTTTCTCCTGAGCTCTCCTTACTTTGTTATGATCTATCACCAGGTGAACATCATCAGGTGTTATCAAACCACCGTCAATCCAGGCAGCTGTTGCTATCTCTGCAGTTTCTCTGAGACCAGTGTGGTGTCGCATGCTGGCCAGAGCTATGCTCGGGATATCTTTCCTATTTCGAATGTTATGCCTGGAAGGTTTGGGATCATTATTTTCTGGGTTAGGGACAAAGTCACCATTCTCCTGGTCAGCACTCGGATCAGCCATGGGGAAGTCATTATATGAGGGCTGGTACTGTCACCATTTAAGGGCCTCTGTGTGCCAGTAACAATTCCTTTTACTCTTTTACTTATCATCATTGGTAGCGTGACGATAGGAGGCTCGTGGGTAGGTGTAATGATAGTATCGAGCAATAGGGTAGAAATAACGGTAAATACTGTAGGTAATTAATAGACACAATTATACAAATACAAAGTTTATTTAACATGAATATGAAATTAAAAGAAAGGATTTATCTGTACTAACAGACGAAATCTAGTACTAGGCCCTCAGGCTCAACATACTCACACCATTACTGGGTGGACATAATAACACTTCCAACCCTACTGGGTGGACATACTCAATACACAACTAGTGTAGTCACTTAGCACCAAAAATACTAGGGCAACTGCCACTACAATACTCAGTCGTCAGGTGTGATACTCAAGCAACAGCCATGGGGTCCAGCCACCATGGAGTACCTTCCAACGACTCTGGAGATCCCAGTGGAGTAATTCCACCACACAAATAACCCTACTGAGTTAGACACTCATCCACCAATGATGGGGGCTGGTAGTGGTGGGTGGCTTGGTGATCCGGCGTCACCTCGTGGGCCGAGCGTTAGGGACAGACGAGCCAGCTATGGGGGCTATAGGTAGTCTGGAGTGTCTGACGGCTGGGTCTCACGAAGGTAAAAGATCCTACTGGACCTCGGACATCTCCCCAGACATTATGGATACAACATCCACCCTACAGACACGGCCTAGGCTGCGTTAGGGACCTGTATGGATGAAGGGACGGGCACTTACTAACCGGTGACAACAACATCACGTTTCAGGGGACGTTAAAGACGTAAATATGACTTTACTCAGAGCATATCAACTACGTTACTGTAACACTTGCACAATCAACTATTAATTGGGTCAAATCACTTAAAGAAGGGCAAATTACAACACAGCGTGGATTGACCTACCTGTATGGGTGAAGGGACGGGCACTTACTAACGGTTGAAATGCCCGCGGCGCCCTCACTCAAAACAGGCCAGGGAGTCCAGCTACTCCTATTCCGATGAATTAATTTACTGTACACTCTGACGTTGAAACTGAGACTATGAACTCATTTTCATTCTCTATTATTATCTCAACTAACAATGCTCTGACTCAGCTATCGAAAGCAAAATTAAATTGATTACAAAGTGTTGGATGGCAACAGGTCCCAGTATACAGCGTCTGCTCCCAGAGACAAAGGCTGCCCGTCGGTGATGTCAACAAGGAACCGAGAAAACGGAGTACGTTTCCACTGGGGGACTCAAGAGGTTTTGTGGACGTTTGAGCGTAATATGAATCCTTAAGGTTTTCAGGTTAGCTCTTATCATGACCATTACAGAGCTTCCTCCTTCCTCAAGATTTATATTATGCGGTAACGTTCAGAAAACACGTAAGTAGTGACAGACACATTAAATCATTAATATAAAGTATGAATGCTCATACAAAACATTGCACAAATCATCAATAAAAATAGAAAAATAATTCCCTACCAGTGGTCAGGATTAGGTACAAGAAATGGAAATCTGTTAACATACTACTAGAATGTGACGCACCTTCATAAAAAAAATATTGGGCTACATATTACAAAATAGCACCAAAAATAATAGCACATGGGGTTAGGTACCTCATGTCATAATAATACTGAATGGTGGTAAATACATCCTATCATATCATAATAATAAATGGTGTTACATACATCATATCATATAATAATAAATGGGGTTACATACATCATATCATATAATAATAAATGGGGTTACATGTTACAAAATATATCCTCACATCGGTAGATAAAGTGTACACTCAAAATTTCCTTACAGAACTCAAATTTCAATGTTCATAGATCATGAAAGTTTCTTTTACGTGATTGGTCAAATGCATACAGGACACACTGAGATTTAACATAGATTTCTCAAGCTAGGACATAGACGAACGGACCCCATCAAGTCAAATGGAATGATTTGTTGCCCTTAATCTAAAGAGTTGTGTCGCATTCGCGAGAGGCAGCACCATTCCAGGGACTCCGAACGAGCGGGTATTCCCAAGAATTCAATGCTAACGAAACGGTCCTCATGAGAACACTACCAAACCAAAAACTGTCTGTACTTATGGCATTTGCCATGTAGAAGTAATAGCACCATATTTCTATGCCCGACTACTCCCTGAAAGTCACGAACTCTACACCTATATACCAACAACACCCAGCCTACGTAGGACTTACCAACCAGAACTTGAGAATTCACCACTGGTATCTTTACTCACACTAGTAACAGATACCCTTCAGATGATTGCATAACTGCCAATACATCTTCCAATCTCTGTCTTTACTGCAAATTGACCCTTCCTCTGCAAACTACTTTTAATAAAAAAAAATCATCAATTCTTTACCTCTCCCTTTACCACAAGTTACTTATAACTGATTGTGCACTTCATTATCAACCAATGAGGGTCACTTAAAAGCTCGCTGCTTTTAAAGATCCAGTCTCACCACTGGTTTTCTCATCCTTACGGGAAATCGGGGAGTAGGAGCAACTAATGTTCTCTCCTCATCCCGTATAGCATCTCTCTCATCAGGTTCTGATTCTGAGGAAGAATCATCAGGGGGAACCTGGATGTCATTTACCTGGACAAACATATCTCTGTTGATACATCTTTTCACCTTTTCTGCTGCTCGTCGAATTACTTCTGTCTCATCTGAAAGGTGGGTTAACTCATACGCTGCACCATTACGTATTACTCCAGTTACTGTATATGGGCCTGTAGTGGACTTCTCCCCTACAACTGCCTAACTGCGTAGCCACGCCACCACCTGTTACCGTCTTCCCTAGCAACCAAGTGTATCCGCATTCCAATGCCCGCCGTATCTTAGCAACGGAACTAGTCACCGGCTACTTCTCGGGTTTTTCCACCATGACTCATAGCCGCTGCTGGGTGTATATAAGCTCTGTCTCTCCATTGAGATGCAGTCAGACCAATCTTCTTGAACAAGCAACACCTCCTCCTCTGCCGCTCCCTGGCGACCCTCGCCTCTCCTCCGCCTGCCTGGCGGTCCTCGCTCCCGCCAGCGAGCATGTCCTTCTCTGAGCTTCCTCACCAACCAACTCTCATTCTGCCCATTTTCCTGAACAAGCAACACCTCCTCCAGCAAGCTCCACGCTGTTAACATTTCATTCAACCAGGAGGCCAGCAACAGGCAACATCTTCTCTAACGGAGCTCCTGCACACATACCTCCTTCGACAAGCTACTCACCGCACGTCTCTACCAAGCAGCCCCTCACCACACAGCACCTCCAGCACCAGACTGTCTATCATATAACTTATATATTATACAAGAAAACCACATTAGAGTTTCCTTCCATCCTGAGTGCTAGACAACTTTAATATCTCGATACCCCTACAATGGTGACTCCCGGAGATAAGCACTCACACAGGATGGAGGAGACACTGATCACGCTCCCAGTCTTCGAGACGACACCGGCTCCTCTTCCTGCTTCACACACCACATTCTGACGACCCCAGCACACCCGTCCTGCCACAGACGCCGACCCCGGCCCAGCAGTACCTGCCGTGAGGGAAGCACACAACATCCATCGCCTCCACACCCCCTCTTTTCTCCCTCAGGTACTCCCTGCTAATGTCCTGCACCCTGCTGCTGTCGTGGACCCAGCTGCTGTCACGAGCCCTAACCCGCTTCTGCTGACCCAGCCCTTGCTCCTGATCCAGGCCCACACACACCCCAGCAGGCGCATCTGACGACCCTGTACCTGTCGTGAGGGAAGCGCACCAATCATCGCCTCCACACACCCTTTTTCTCCCTTCTCCCACAGATAGTGTGTATCTAGACAGTTGTATTTCTGCGAGATCGGCTCATCACGCCATCGCCGTTGTCTCACATGAGGCATGCACCGCCCGGTCTTCCTCACATGTGCTAAGCAACTCTACAATCAACAAGTCTCCTACACCGCCTGGAGGGGAGGGGGAGTATTGTAGTGGACTTCTCCCCTACAACTGCCTAACTGCGTAGCCACGCCACCACCTGTTACCGTCTTCCCTAGCAACCAAGCGTATCCGCATTCCATTGCCCGCCGTATCCTAGCAACGGAACTAGTCACCGGCTACTTCTCGGGTTTTTCCACCATGACTCATAGCCGCTGCTGGGTGTATATAAGCTCTGTCTCTCCATTGAGATGCAGTCAGACCAATCTTCTTGAACAAGCAACACCTCCTCCTCTGCCGCTCCCTGGCGACCCTCGCCTCTCCTCCGCCTGCCTGGCGGTCCTCGCTCCCGCCAGCGAGCATGTCCTTCTCTGAGCTTCCTCACCAACCAACTCTCATTCTGCCCATTTTCCTGAACAAGCAACACCTCCTCCAGCAAGCTCCACGCTGTTAACATTTCATTCAACCAGGAGGCCAGCAACAGGCAACATCTTCTCTAACGGAGCTCCTGCACACATACCTCCTTCGACAAGCTACTCACCGCACGTCTCTACCAAGCAGCCCCTCACCACACAGCACCTCCAGCACCAGACTGTCTATCATATAACTTATATATTATACAAGAAAACCACATTAGAGTTTCCTTCCATCCTGAGTGCTAGACAACTTTAATATCTCGATACCCCTACAGGCCCTTCCACTTAGCATTTAATTTTCTACTGGTACCTGGGATAGTAACTTCATCTCTCACCCAAACAGTTTCCCCTAGCTGTACTGTCTGATTGACTCTATCTCGGTTTGCTACGTTCCGGAATTCTCTAGACATTCGTTCAGAAGTTTCTTTAATTACTTTGTGAGCTTCTCTCAAGCCTTCAGTACTCTCGTTTTCTATTATTGGTAACTCAATTCCCACTTGTCTCTGTGCATGCCGGGAGAAGAATGCGAAGTGTGGCTGCACTCCAGTCGTTGTGTGAACAGAAGTGTTCAACGCATATTGGGTCGGACCCAAGAATCGTGGCCAGCGACGCGGGTTATCTTCACACATTATTGACAAAATGTTCTTAAAAGTTCGGTGCATTCTCTCCGTGATACTGTTACCTCGGGGGTGGTAAGGCAAGGTAAAATACACTTGAATGTTAGTTAATCGACAGAGCTCCCTGAATTGTGCGGCAGTAAATTCTCCTCCATTATCCGCAATCACTACTTTAGGACTACCGAAGACATTAACAAACTTTTCAAATTCACGGGTAACTTCTTGCGTTGTCTTCGTGCGCAATGGATAGAAGTTAACGAACCTTGAGTAATGATCTATGATCGTTAACACATATCGGTAATCATTGATCCCGGAATGCATGTCGGTTAAATCCACCGAAATTCGTTCTAGTGGTTTGCTTACGACTGGTAATTCTTGCCAAAGTTGCGTAAGTCCCTTAGTTCCCTTGAACCTTTGACACGTCTCGCATGATGCTACATAATCAACACAATCTTTACGGTAGTTAGGCCAATAAAACAAATTTGCTACTCGGGTGATGGTCTTCCACCGTCCTAAATGACCTGAGGTGGCATTGTCGTGCGCCAACTCTAATGCGGCTTTACGTAAATGTTGCGGGATTACGAGACAATACTTCAATGCTTTATCGAGTTGTTCTTTTACTAGGTACAATACTCCATTTATTACTTCAAAGCTATCAACGGTGGCCTTTGGGTACTTATGTTGTGGAATTTTTCCTCCTGCTAAATACTGTTTTAACTCTTGCCACCTGGGTTCTTTTTGTTGTTCTTTACCAAAGTCTGCCTGTGTGAAACCTTCTAGTGTGGGAAGTTGAGCGGCAACATGGTCGTGCATGACTTTTCTCAAGGTTCTGACTGGTCGACTTAATGCATCAGCCACTACATTAGCTCTACCGGGTTTATATTCAATGTTATAAGCGTAATCTCTCATTTCTAAGATCCAACGGTTCATTCGCTGACTTTTGGTTTTCTTTCTAAAGACGGAGGTTAGAGGTTGGTGATCTGTCTTAATTGTAAACTGCGTACCCCAAAGAAAATGATGGAAGAACCTGCACGCTAATACAATGCCTAACGCTTCTTTATCTGTGGTGGAATAACGAGTTTCTGCCGGCTTTAACTTTCTAGAAAAATAACCCACCGGTCGTAAAGAGCCATCTTCTTGTATCTGATTAAGGGAAGCGCCTACGCAGAAATTGCTGGCATCACTATGCAGTTCGAATGGTTTATAAATATCGGCCTTGACAAGAACTGGGTATGAAGCTAGTGCTTGCTTCAACTTCTGAAATGCTTCTTGACACTCACTGGACCATGCAAAATCAACAGTCTGTTTCGTTAACTCAGTGAGGGGGTAAGCTACTTTGGCAAACTCGGGAACATGCTTACGGTAAAATCCACACATACCCAAAAATTGGCGGACTTGTTTAACATTGGTTGGGGGTTTACAATCAGTCAAAGCCTGGACATTTTCTGGGTCAGGCTCAATGCCTCTCTCTGAAACTACATGTCCTAAGAATTTAACTTGCTTATGGCCAAATTGACACTTAGACAAATTTAGTTTAATACCCATCTCTTCAAATCTCTCAAATACTCTGGTGAGTCTTTGCAACAAGGTGGGGAAGTCAGGAGCCCATACTATTACATCATCAAGATAGTTTCGTACCCAGTCTTCAACTGCTAATGGAGCTAATACTCGGTTTACTTCTCGAGTGAAAACGGCAGGACTAGCTGAGAGTCCAAACGGAAGGCGTGTGAACCTCCATAGATTGTACCCATCGCTAAAAGTAGTTAGATCTCGGCTGCTGTCGTTAAGGATGACCTGATAATATGCATCCTTCAAATCTAATGTGGCATAATATTTATTTCCTGCAGCTTTCTCTACTAATTCGTCAATTCGTGGCAAGGGTTGTATGTCGACCTTCAAATGCTTATTGACCGCTCGAAAATCTAAGCACATACGCTTTGAACCGTTGGGTTTTGTTACCAGAACAATGGGGGATAACCAGGCGGCAGTCGATGGTTCAATGATATTACGATCCCTCATATCTGTTATCATTTCTTTAATTATCTCCTTTGCTTTCTCGGGGTGTCTATACTGTGGTCCTCGGACAGGATTGTGGTTGGCGAGCTGAATGTTAGCGGGTATACCAGCAATTGACCCTATTTCATGTGGTCCTAAAACAAATAAGGAATCATGAGCTAGAATTACTTTCCGCAAATGTTTACGCATTTCTCGGTCTAGATGGTTCCACGGTTGGTTTCTAATTAACTCATTCAACTTCTCTTGTCTAGTGGTTCCGCCTTTTACTTCGTCACATTCCGGTATCATACTGTTGGAAATCTCTTGGACATGTCTTACCTTCTTTACTGTACCGTTGGGAATTCCGGCACAAATTACACAGTCAGAGGACGGTACTCTCTGATCAGCACCTACATTGACTTTTAATTGGTTTGAGGATCTCCTCTCCCCTTCTGTTTGAATGGCTAGGTGATGAGGTGCACAAAGGGAGAATTCAGTTGAAGACTTTACTTTACACAATTTGTCATAGACCTGTTGAATATGTCCCAAGTGATTTCCCTTAGTGTCAACATACGAGATTATCTCCTCCGGGATTAACTCATATTCGCCAATGACAGTGCCAACTCTCAAATACACTGATTTATCGGTACAATTACTTACTGGCAAATATATACGTGAATCTGGCTGTACTCTAACACATATCTCTGGTTGTTGGTTGAAACTTTTATGCGTGAATCGTATGCTCAGAATTTGACCTATCTCTACTTTCACCTTGATGGATAAGATCGGTGCATGGTGGCCTCGTACAATAGTCTTCCTATCAATATGGAGCCTCTTCAACTGTGGTGGACAAGGTACATCGGGCTTTAATGACAATCTATTGACGCATTTGATTCCTTGCATGTGATCTCTCATTACTACTTTCCCATATTCATGTGACTGGCCTGCCCAAATGAAAAGTTTCCTTTTACGTTCCCAGGTTACTCTAAATCTACCAAGGAGATCTGCTCCGAATAGTAATTCTGCATTAAAGTATTTATCATCCACCACAATAGCATGGTGTCTGACTTGCAACTGGGGTGTTACTTGTACTGTTATGACTACTTTACCTTTAATTTTTAACTCATCTCCCGTAACACCCTGGTATCTATCTTTACAAGGTTTGATGGGTTGCAAATTCAAAGTTTTTACTAGACTCTCCTGAATTAAGGTGACTTCACTACCTGTATCTATTAAAGCAAGACAGACCCGTTCATTTACAGTAAACCAAATGCAAGGAGACACATTGGAAGGAACCCGCTTCTGTCAATATTTTGGATATTGCCGACGATTGGAGCGTCCGGGGCAGCGTGGACTGTTTCTCCGACATCCTACTTCTAAGCAATCCCAACATGAACGTGGGGGTGGATTTAAGGGGCAAGTAGAAGTATCATGATTCGGTGTTCGGCAATATGGACAGAAAGGTCCCTGTCGCTTTCCAACTAACCTTTTACGAGGACTTTCAAATACGGCTACAGCGTGTTGATCTCGCTTACTACTGGTATCCCAAGCTCCTCCTGTTACGTTACCTTCTGCCCTACTGGCTCTTTCATTCTTTATTGGGAGTTCTTGGTTCGCCTGCTTGTGAACTGGCCGGATACCAGGATACCCAGTTCTGTTACTTCTCAGATAGCTATGTCGGAGTTTCTCCAAGTGTTCGGCCATCATGTCTACTGGACAACAAGGGGAATAGTAAGATATCAACTCGTCTTTCAACTGTTCTGGCAGTTTCTGGTACAATTTATCTTTCAACGTTTGCTCTTCACCTTCCCTGGGCCCATACCGGCGGAAAATGGTGGTGAGAGCGGATTTAATTTGGCCCAAAAAGAGCCGGGGATCATCTTCCAAATTGTACTCTAAACGCGCAAATTCCTGCCAGGCAACTTCCAGAGGGATTGGTTTCACAAACAATTTCCGCAAGGTTGCTTTAAGTTTATCCCAATCTTCCTCATCGGTACCGAGTTCTACTTGGACCCTGTCTTCAATCTGCGGGTCCATGTGGTCGGTAGCTACATACCATCTATCCCTTGAGCTAACTGCGCGATACTCTACTCTCTTACAGAATTTAGTTATGATGGTGTCTGCGTTAAGACCAACGAGGTCGTCATAGGACAGCCTCGGAATGGATTGGTGGTAATGGGGGCCAGGAGGTCGGCTGGGTATATCGTTAGGAGGGGGCAAAAGTGGAACCACGGCAGGAGGGGGCACAAGTGGAACCACGGCAGGAGGGGGCACAAATGGAACCACGGCAGGACGAGTAGGTACAGCCGGTTCTTCCCTCAGTTCATCAAGCAAAGCTTGTTGTCTCCTGATCGTATCCATAGACTCAGCGAGTTTAGCCCGAAGAACTTGCATTTCTGTTGCTGAATCAACAGCGGCTTTGGCCGTCATGGTCCCCTTATTTGCGTTAGCATCTGCCATTGTGTTACAACAAATCACTACAATAACCCACTTTAAATACGATACATGCACAGTTCTCACTTAAGACCCAAGGACTGGTACTAATTTTCTGCAATACCACTAAACATTCCATGCATCAACTATTCAAAATACTGTTCAGATTATTAATCTCCCAAAAGATAATATTATTGCATGAAAACTTCACTGAGACACTTTGCCATTCACAAACTCAGTATGGTGCAACACTGCGTGAACACTTCACGAATTTCTGTACTCACAATTCTGGGTCCATACACTTGTATAACACTTTCCATATACCGTATCACCATAAGGTCCTCACATATATAATACTGTATTCTGAAAGTATACTGGCATTCGAGTTCGCATAACATACGTTTCACCAAATAATGAACCGTTAGCACCTGATTAAAATTAAACTTTAAAATTATAGCGTATACATAGAAATATTAATATGAGGAACTGTAAAATGCCCTGAGATATTAAGTAAATGGAATATATATCCTACCTAACACATAACTAAAGAATATTACAAGTACAGAATTAGCATCCACTTAACCTTTGCATATAGTGCAATGCTTCTGTTAGCACTCAGAATTAAAACACTGGGCACTCACACGATGGAACATTTCACAACTAGTGCCAAGGCCCAAACATGTATTCACTGTCTGTAAGTAATACTGAGTTAACAACGGAAAAAAAAATTTGGCAGACTGTTACACATCAAAATTCTTCCAGTATTAACGAACCTTATTCACACTCTACACTCCAGTTATTGTTGCAGGTATCATTTACTTTAAACAAGACTTTTTCTAACCTAACTCCAAGGTATTTCTTTGAACTTATTTCACTTTCTCTGCAAACCACCACAAAAAGCTGTACCTCGGAAAAATATGGAACAAAATCATTAGCAATCTGAAATACTCATTAGTTACAGTGGAATGGTTATTAAATACCCGTACAGATAAATGGTTATCACACAGTTAAAAACTACAGTATCACAGTCATTCCTCCCAACTCGATACTATGTTCATTACATCACCATAGCTGCCACCATTTATGAGGGCTGGTACTGTCACCATTTAAGGGCCTCTGTGTGCCAGTAACAATTCCTTTTACTCTTTTACTTATCATCATTGGTAGCGTGACGATAGGAGGCTCGTGGGTAGGTGTAATGATAGTATCGAGCAATAGGGTAGAAATAACGGTAAATACTGTAGGTAATTAATAGACACAATTATACAAATACAAAGTTTATTTAACATGAATATGAAATTAAAAGAAAGGATTTATCTGTACTAACAGACGAAATCTAGTACTAGGCCCTCAGGCTCAACATACTCACACCATTACTGGGTGGACATAATAACACTTCCAACCCTACTGGGTGGACATACTCAATACACAACTAGTGTAGTCACTTAGCACCAAAAATACTAGGGCAACTGCCACTACAATACTCAGTCGTCAGGTGTGATACTCAAGCAACAGCCATGGGGTCCAGCCACCATGGAGTACCTTCCAACGACTCTGGAGATCCCAGTGGAGTAATTCCACCACACAAATAACCCTACTGAGTTAGACACTCATCCACCAATGATGGGGGCTGGTAGTGGTGGGTGGCTTGGTGATCCGGCGTCACCTCGTGGGCCGAGCGTTAGGGACAGACGAGCCAGCTATGGGGGCTATAGGTAGTCTGGAGTGTCTGACGGCTGGGTCTCACGAAGGTAAAAGATCCTACTGGACCTCGGACATCTCCCCAGACATTATGGATACAACATCCACCCTACAGACACGGCCTAGGCTGCGTTAGGGACCTGTATGGATGAAGGGACGGGCACTTACTAACCGGTGACAACAACATCACGTTTCAGGGGACGTTAAAGACGTAAATATGACTTTACTCAGAGCATATCAACTACGTTACTGTAACACTTGCACAATCAACTATTAATTGGGTCAAATCACTTAAAGAAGGGCAAATTACAACACAGCGTGGATTGACCTACCTGTATGGGTGAAGGGACGGGCACTTACTAACGGTTGAAATGCCCGCGGCGCCCTCACTCAAAACAGGCCAGGGAGTCCAGCTACTCCTATTCCGATGAATTAATTTACTGTACACTCTGACGTTGAAACTGAGACTATGAACTCATTTTCATTCTCTATTATTATCTCAACTAACAATGCTCTGACTCAGCTATCGAAAGCAAAATTAAATTGATTACAAAGTGTTGGATGGCAACAGGTCCCAGTATACAGCGTCTGCTCCCAGAGACAAAGGCTGCCCGTCGGTGATGTCAACAAGGAACCGAGAAAACGGAGTACGTTTCCACTGGGGGACTCAAGAGGTTTTGTGGACGTTTGAGCGTAATATGAATCCTTAAGGTTTTCAGGTTAGCTCTTATCATGACCATTACAATTAAACTCTGAATCAGCTTGACTCCAATCATCGGCCTTTTTTACCTCACCCTGGGCCTTCTCAAGTCTCTTTTCCTCGGCAACTCTTCTCCTCTTCTGTCTCTCTGTGGCAGCCTCCTGTCTCTTGGACTCCGGAATATCTTGGCTAGAAATCATGAGAGCCCCTATACTGCCAGTCTTCTCTCTCTGTGCTTTGACAAATGCCAGTTCGATCACAGGAATCTTCAGTTCACGCTTGCAAATACAGGAGATGTGGGCCTCGGATTTACAGTCACGATCGCATCCAAACTCAGGACAGAGAACAATTGGGCACTTGCAAGTAATTATGTCAAATAACTGGTCCAGTTGCTTGGCAAAGCTGTCCTTAACTGCAAGTTTTCCTCTCCCAAGAGAGATATCTCTTGCCTTTTCCCAACTGGCTAGCAGTCTCTCACTAATCTTCTTCTGACTTGTTATGACTGGAGGCTTGAACTGAGCATTAGCCAGAGTGTACTGTGCCAAGACAGCTTTGGTCATATCACTGGCAATGTCTTTGTTCGTGTAAGTTCTTTGGTTCTTTTCACTGATTTGCCTGATTAAAACACCATATCTCTAAGCATCTCTCAATGTAGGCAACTCCGACTTCAGGAGCTCTCTCCCAGACCCAAGATAGTGACTGAGATGGCTGGATTTTTGGTTCCTCGTCCTGACACAAGCAGCCATCGCAAATATTATCAACTTACAAATGCATCAGAATCTGAAACAGAAAAAAATATTGTTAGTTGGGTTGTTAAAGAATGAAGTCAGAAAGCAATGTTCACTATTTAATTGTAATGCACTAATGCAGCTGTACGTTAGATTTTCGATAAATTTCACGCTAAAATTTACCGAGCAAAAGGTTGCAAAATATTGAAACTGAAATTATTTTCTGTTTATATACACTAAAATCTACCAAAAAAGTGATGGGCCATTAGTTTTAGCTGATCTTCCCTCCTATGACACACCCTATTATATACAGACCTATTGGTCCTTACGAGGCAAGGATGTTGCCCGGTGAGAGTTGCCGTGGGCCTCCATGTGCCCAGGTGGGATGGTAAAAGTATTACACTATAAGTGTGTCAAATGAGGAGTGTCTCATCCACATGTAATTTAAGGTTTTTGAAATATTTAGTTAAATTAAACACGATTTTTCACATAGTTAAGCGAATGATGGGAAATAAAAGATATAGATTGGGTGTGGTGGAATCATCGTGGTCTGGCCACAAGCGCTGTAAATATTGTGTGGATTCACTGGGTGGTTTGGAAGTGTTTATTTCCATTCATATTATGGTAATTTTTCTTCGTGTTCATATATAATGAAGATAATGCAGAGTATAAAATGCCATATACAATATTTATACATAATATAATCTATACAGCCATACTATGACAGTGTGTGTTCATGCGTGTGTTGCCTCGTGATAGTTAAAGTGGGCTCCCCCGTCCAGAAAGGACACTGTACTAACCTCCAGCACCGACCCAGGTGGGCTAGAGAATATGGTTTCCGAGTGTACCTTGATGTGATAAGGCATAATAAGAGTGGTGATGGACCAGCAAAGATTGGAAGAGACTTGAACTTGCCACCTTAGACTATCTCTACCATTCTCAACACAGGTAAATAAGTCCTAATTTATGCTTTACATTGTTTATTTAATGCTTATTATGCTTGCTTCATATGTCTTGCTTTCTCTTCTAGCTTGACAGTGTGCATGACAGAGACATATCAAGGGTAGATGGGAGTTTTTGAGGGGTGGCCAGTCCCTAACCTCCTTAATTTGTTATATTCTAAAGGGACTAAATGCTTCGTTAACGTTTGATTCACTAACCAATGACTTGTCACAGTTCTCATAAGTGTCGGTTATTTGGGTATACCTTACCGAGATTATAATTATGCAAAATTTCATGAAAGAAATTGCTAAAATTAATCCGGGATATTTCAAACTCCAGTGCCTTAGAAAAATCTAATTGATACGTTTGGCTTTGCGACCATGGATCCTTAGTCACGAAAGAATTGATTTTTTTTTTTAATTTTGACATTTTAATTATTGGTTTTTAATTTTTTAAATTTTCAATTTCTTCTTTGTTATTTTTTAAATGTACTTTCCTAAAATGTTAAGAAAATTAAAATGTTTGAATGTTTATATTCTGAATTTTGTTTAATTTTGACAAATTTGGCAAAAATATATTTTTTTTAAAAAGTCTTTATTTCAATTGTTTTTACAAAATTCTTACAAAAAAATCGTATCCCTCGATACACCATCTACGAAAATATACTGAATAATATTTAAGTTTCAGGGAAGCTTAATATTGTGTTACAGTATCGTATATATTGTTATCTGAATTACGAGGAACTGTAATGACGACTATATTTGAGGCGCTCAGCATCAGAAGGGAGTGAAGTGATACCCTGGCCAAAAAGCGCTTTTTGATAGATATCACTATTTACACCCTTCCTCTACATGTTGGCGTTGGATGTAACCCTCTCGCTCGAATAGAAATAAGGTTGAATGTCCTTAAAAAATAAGGTGTGATTTCGCCTCAGGCTTGGAACTACGTATCTGGCTGTGCGCTCAGTTCCAGAAAGTGGCAAGAAGAGAGCGCGCCAATGACAGCGCGTCTCCCTCGGATCAATCACAATGGATTTCCCCTTGCTAAGTCACAGCTCCTCGGCCAATCCGCACGTCCAGATGCTGCCTCCTCCTTTGGCCAGGCATCCATTTGTCCGTGGTCCGTGTCCCCGTACACATCTGTGTCAGTGAAGAATCGAGTATATGAGAAAAAGTTGAGAGGCATCCATTGATCAGTTCCGTGTTCAAATCCGCGAGGAATCGTGCAGTGAGCAATTTTTCACGGACATGTAAGGAACACGGAAGCTGTTGTGGAGACTACGTGACCTATGTAAACTCACAAGACCTATTTTATAATTAGTTTTCCACAACATCCACCATGCCCAAACGCAAGGACTCCAGTAGACTGACCAACCAAGAAGTTTGCCGATGACGCCAAGTTATTTCTGGAAATTAAGAACCAAGCGGACTGTGAAGAACTGCAGAAGGACCTCTGTGGGTTCCAGGAATGGTCGAAGAAATGGCTGCTGAGATTCAATGTCACGAAGTGTAAGAGGATGCACCTGGGGCGTACCAACGGTAAGGAGGCGTATCAATGATACTATCATATGTCTCAACGGGATAAAGAAACTGCATTATTTGAGACTGAATGTGAGAAGGACCAAGATGTGTATGTTGACAATGAGCTGAAGTTCTCAGGCCATATGCGATAAGAAGGTAAATCAGGCAAATAAATTATTGGTCTTATAAGAAGGTCGTTCAGATATCTAGACGGTCCGTCTCTCGTAACAATCTTCAGGAGTGAAGTGCTTCCCCATCTGGAGTACTGTCACCCCCATCTGGTCTCTGAGATATGCTAGGGACTGTCAGTTGGTTGAAAATGTTCAAAGGAGGGCCACCAGATTGGTGCCTGCACTTCGGCACCTCAGCTACCCTGAGAGATTGGAGCGCCTGAACTTGCCTAGCTTATACTACAGACGGGCAAGGGGGGACCTAGTTGAGGTGTATAAGCGCCTCAGGGGGCATTGCTCAGTTGAGTGTCCTTACTTGGAGCTGGCGGACACTCGCCCCACAAGGGGTCACAGTTCAAGATTGAAGAAGCCGCAAGTCCAGAAAACCGTGAGGGCAAACTTTTTCGGAGTGAGGGTTGTAAACTCTTGGAACTTTCTACCAGAGAGTGTTGTGACGGCACCGAGTGTGAGCACTTTCAAGACAAGACTTGACCAACACTGGAGCAGGTTCAGGTACATTCAGGAGCCGGTGCATGCCCAGTATTTGCCAACAGTGCATGACAGAGACGTGACCGATCGCCCAAGCGGCTAACAAGCCGATCAGTGGCGAAGAGGATAAAAGTAAAAGTTGTGAGGCCGTGGTAAAACTGGTCAGACAAAACCTGGGCAGTTTATCTTCTATTGCCTGCACCCATATAATGTACTCAAGATACATTTTCTTTAAGTCATTAAAGATTATTTGATATCATTGTGTACTTATATTTGTAACAGTCAGTGTGTGCATACATACCTCAAGCAAATGGCTAGCCGTTGCCTCGGGCATATTGCCTCCCTTGTCTTGCAAACTTTCACCACCGATTCTTCCACCAGGTAGAGTACTTGCTTAAACTACTCTCTAGTCAGCCTGAAGTGATGTTGAATCTGTTCCTCATCCAGTTCCAATTCCTTCACTAAGTGGTAGTATGCACTATGCTCACTACGTTTTTGATGGACCTGTAGTGGATTTCTCCCCTACAAACGCTGTTTGTAACTGAGTAGCCGACCCCGCGAATTCCCCAGTGTATGCCTCGTGGTCTGGGTCAACCAGCGCCGCCATACATCACGGAGGTCAACTACTAAGCCACGCCTACCCCCCGCTATTTAAGACCTGACCTCGTGGTGATCTCTCTCTTTTCTACCTACACCAACCAGCCAGCAACACCTCCTCCTCCTCCACCTGCCTGGCGGTCCTCGCTCCCGCTGGCGAGCATGGCGACCCACAAGCTGTCCTCCTCTAAGCATCCTCACCAACCAACTCTCTTCTTCTAGCTACAGCCGCAGCAAGCTACACCACCTCCTCCGCCTGCCTGGCGGTCCTCGCTCCCGCCGGCGAGCATGGCGACCCACAAGCTGTCCTCCTCTGAGCACCCTCACCAACCAGCTCTCTCTACATCACGCTTGTAACCATGCTGCCTTCCCAGCACCAAGCTGCATTGTACATCCAATACAACATGTATACAGAGAGCACATTGTGAGTTTCCTTTCTCCATCCCATCCTGAGTGAGAACCAAACATCCCGTACCCCATAAATGGTGACCCCCGGAGATTCGCACTCACACAGGATGGAGGAGAAACTGATCACGCTCCCAGTCTTCAAGCAACATGGAAGACTGGCTTATCCACACAGAAGCAGCTCTCATCGGCTCTACAGCTTCTGTCTCTAAGCTGCAGGTTAGACACCCTAGAGCAGCTCTGCTACTCTAAGCAGACAGCCGCTCCTATTCCTGCCCCAAGCACCACGTCCTACCGACCCCAACACACCCGTCCTGCCTCAGACGCCGCCCCCGGCCCAGCAGTACCCCCTGCCGCTTCTCCTGATGCAGCCCCTGCACCCAACGCGGCCCATGCACCAGAGTGCGGACCCACACACCCCTCTTTTCTCCCTCAGGTACTCCCTGCTACTGTCCTGCACCCTGCTGCTGTCGTGGACCCAGCTGCTGTCACGGGCCCTAATCCGCTTCTGCTGACGCAGCCCCTGCTCCTGACCCAGGCCCACACACCCCAGCAGGCGCATCTGACGACTCTGTACCTGACGTGAGGGAAGAACAACATTCATCGCCTCCACACACCCTTTTTCTCCCTCTCTACTCCCACAGATATTGTGTATCTAGACAGTTGTCTCTAGCGACCGGCTCATCCACGCCATCGCCGTTGTCTCACATGTGGCATGCACCGCCCGTTCTGCCTCACATGTGCTATGCAACCCTGCAGACAACAAGTCTCCTACACCGCCTGAAGGGAAGGAGGGAGTATTGTAGTGGATTTCTCCCCTACAAACGCTGCTTGTCGCTGCGTAGCCGACCCGCGAATTCCCCAGTGTATGCTTCGTGGTCTGGGTCAACCAGCGCCGCCATACATCACGGAGGTCAACTACTAAGCCACGCCTACCCCCGCTATTTAAGACCTGACTTCGTGATGATCTCTCTCTTTTCTACCTACACCAACCAGCCAGCAACACCTCCTCCTCCTCCACCTGCCTGGCGGTCCTCGCTCCCGCCGGCGAGCATGGCGACCCACAAGCTGTCCTCCTCTAAGCATCCTCACCAACCAGCTCTCTCTACATCACGCTTGTAACCATGCTGCCTTCCCAGCACCAAGCTGCATTGTACATCCAATACAACATGTATACAGAGAGCACATTGTGAGTTTCCTTTCTCCATCCCATCCAGAGTGAGAACCAAACATCCCAAAACCCCACAGACCCACCACCTATGTTTTCTTTTTTTAGCATCATGATGGCCTCTGTGACGGATAATACCGGCCATCAGAAGGAAGTGGCCCTACTCTTCTAGTTCTTGACGCAGACGTCGGGACATATTGCCTTGCTTTGACTTTCTGAGAAAAAAACACACCTCACATACGTAGTTTTCATGGATATATGGATGTTTACCTCATGGATATACTGACACGGACACGGACATGGATCTCGGCCAAATTGGATGCCCGGCCTTAGTTCTGGCACGTATTTTAGCATCAGGAGGTTAAGTTTACGTTCTACTGCTATTTTTTTTATAGCTTTTCGGCGTAACTTTGACGTCATTCGTATTCCACGGGTGTGAGAAGTGCTGTGCAATATCTGCCCGATATTAGAGCAAGACTCGAGTGAGGCCAGACCTTCTGGTGTGGGTTCTGGAGCCTATTATTCCTGAGTGTGTGTTTGACGCCAGTGCTCACGTGGACACCCCAGTGAATTTAGTGTTGATTATGGTGATACAAGTGCAACTGGAGATGATGCAGGTGACGTGCATGATTGCAGAAAAAGCCATACATCCGATGGTTCATAACGTCGTTATGAACCATCGGAAGATCATTTTAGAGACTACGATGACTTACGTGTCGACAATGAAAGTGACTCACAGCATGATGAAAGTGATTATCATAATGACACTAACACTTTGAATGCACAGAATAACTTTTTAGTGTTACAAAGCATCCGAAGATCTTTTTGCCGTCTATGGCGAGTTAAAAAACAATGTGGCATGCATTGACGATGATAATGACGGTGAAAGTGAGCTTGAAATAGATGAAACTGAGTACAGTATACTCATAATGCAAAAAGTGACAGCTACAGTATGCATCACAAGACCTTTTTGTAGACTGTGATCCGTGCATCACAAGACCATTTTTGCAGACTGTGTTCCGGTACAGAGTTACGTGACATGCACTGACAGCAACAATGACGATGAAAGTGAAGATGAAAATTATGAAAGCGAGCCTAATGGTAGCACAAACAGTGACACTAATGTATCACAACAAGAACATACAGACTGTGAGGAGGTAGAAGAGGACAGTGACGAGACATGCATAAAATGAAATATAAGTAGCAAAGAAAACATTTTAGTGGCGTGAGATATAAAGCATAGATGCGCACTTAAATATTTTGCCCTTTGGTAGTGCCTATGGACGAAAACAATAAATATCAACAGAGAAAGAAATAGGAAGCGTCAGCAACAGGTGGTCTGAAACTAACACAGGGAACGCCTAGCCAGCGATAGAGAAGAGACGTCAGCTGCCAACATTCCCACCTGAGCAAGACAATGTTATGTTAATCAGTGTTTATACCTCCTAACACTCATAATTAGACCACTCTCAAGTAGGTTACACAACTCTTTTTTTTTAATGGTGTTGCCGGTGGTGGTATGACTTGGGATGTAATAAATTTTACGAAAAGAAGACGAAACGTGCATGCACGGTTCAAGGAGGCTCTCAGTTGTCGGGAAGTGTGATATGAAATGCCAAACCAGTGTTATATAGATATTAATAAAAAAATGACAAGTTTGTATCGATAGGGTTAATCTTCATTGCCAAGTTGTAGTCGTAGGCATGGATGTACAGACTTAAGGGTGTATGGATAACAACACTGCTATACAGGCGTATCCCACAGTCGTGACGGGACATAAACACAAAGTAATAAAATACAAACTTAAGAAATACACCTCGACTTATTATATTGTATAATGTTCTTGAGCTAAGGGTGTGTGAAAAAAGTTAATAAAGGGAGACGACAATCACAACAAAATTTTTTTTTCTTTGTTGAGATGCTTCAACAGCCATGGTTATTTGTACAACTCGACCAATGTCTAAAACCTAAATTTGTAAAATTTCTTTACCACAGCCTCCATAGCAGTTGCTAGTTGGACAGGCTATAAGTTCTATTTCAAGGTCCGTGTGGCCGACCAGATGCGTGTGTGTGTGGGAAATTTTCAATCAGATCTCAAGGAGTGTAGTACTGTCGCTGTCGGTGAAACGAGGTTGTACTTAAACCAATGGAAATGTAATGACATAACTTAAGTTGTGCAATGGGTAAGAAAACGGTAATATTCTTCCTGGGGTGGCAGTCCTTTGGTCCTGAATTCAAATCCTTATTGATGCAATGTTTGATTTATATCGGGAGTGACTGCGCACCAATAGTATAACCGCACCAGCAGGAGTTTATTGCAAAAATCCCAAATGGTTCATAAATATCCCGACCAGGGGGCTAGTAGTAGGTAGTAGGCAGCTATCAAACAGGGAGGTACAACCGTCTGGGAAGATAGTGGAAGCATAATGTGTTGTTTAATGGCAGACCCTGCTGCCATATGGCATCACAAAAATTGTAATCAAGTCCCAGGTTGCTGATCTGACTCTGCCTCATTTACACACAATTGCAGGGTCTCAATTGTTTCTCTTATTATTGACAACACAACATACATATTATATCGTTTCTCACTCTTGATTTTTTTTCAAATTTGTATTTATGTATAATTATTATTATTTGTTATTTGTTTATTATTTCATTTATTGTTATTAATTATTATCATTATCATTATATTTTTGCCCCCCCCCCCCTTCCAGGCCCCGATGTGGGTCAGTGACCTGTGCCAGGGTGGACTAATAGGCTACCCGTAAAAAAAAAAAATCAATCAATAAATCAACCGATCGCAATGAATATCACTTGTCAACGTAAATTCTCAGTTTCAGTATAGGTCTCGTTGTAAGGACAGCCTTATGTCAATTCTGTAGTTCACCACATACAAAAATGAAACTTACTTATCAATCTCACCTCAAACTAATAAGTTAGGCCTTAAAGGTGTGCCAAACGCAAAGACAGATCCATGCACACAGGACTTAGTGTACAGTATATCCCTAAAACCCTCACAGGATGGCAGGGGAGGGAGGGCAAAAAAAGTCCATGGTACTGGTAGTACAATACTCACAAGATGACAACCCATAACGTGAAGGTCTAGAACCCTCTATCGAATTCCTAAAACCCCAACTGAGATAACATGGTTATATATACATTTATCAAATATATAACCAGATTTTGACCAAACGGTCTAGATTTGATCCATTACTAACCAAACTTACTTATATAAAAAATCACCTATTGGACTTATTTCTCCCCTGTTTGCGTGAAGGAAAATAATTAAATACTGTCCCGTGGTTGATAAGTTACCTGCAACTATGGAGACCTGACTGCTAATAGCTCTCACCACTGGATATAACCCCTCATGGGATGACACCCAAGGTTCTCCCGCCCTCACCCCTCTGCTCAACCAAGGTAATATAAGCATCACTGAAGGCCAGACCGAGCCACTCTTGTGGTGATCGCCAGGCGAGGAAAGTGGCAGAATGAAGCTAGTGGTATTAGCAGCAGTTTTGGCCGGGGCGTTGTGTCTGCCCGGAGCTCCCGCATTTCAGTCTGACCACTGGGGGGCCAACCTGACTACGGTGAGTAGTTATATTAATAAAAGTAATCCTTCCTTTTTTACCTATGCCTCATGATACACTACATGCACAAACAAACACACAGGCAAGGAGTCATAACCACCACCGCCACCTAAGTAGTAGGCAGCTATCAAACAGGGAGGTACTACCGCCTGGGAAGATATTGGAAGCATAATATGTTATCTAATGGTAGATCCTGCTGCCATATGGCATCACAAAAATTGGGATTAAGTCTCAGGTTGCTGATCAGACTTTCTGCCTCATTTGCACACAATTGCTGGGTCTCAAGGTGGCTACCGATAATTTTCATATGTACACAATTGAAGTTCAAATATTCAGTAAACTTTGTTTACATTCGGTGCTTCTGTTATGTACACAGACAAGAGTGAAAATATTACCCTAGCTGTAGTTTACCGGAAAGAACAAAACATCATTTTCTTGTTTGGCCTTGCGGGTTGTTAAAGCGGGCCTAGTTGTGGGAGGTGTGCTAGTTACACCATGTCTTCGTCAAACGATGCTCGATCTTCTTTAAAATATAGTAAAATGTTTCCCCAAGCCATTCTCATGTATTGAAAAGAACCTACTTGGGTTCTTTTTTAGGTCACTAAAAAAGATGGTGATATTCACCAAAATTTCCTCTACTGCGATTGATACCATGTATTCCAGTTATTTTCCTTCCGATTTTTGCATACACACTATCGAGCACAAGAAAATCTTCGTCAGACGACGACCTGGACATCTTTATTGTACGACAGCAGATAGACCTGCGTCATCTGTGTCCGACTACCGGCGCTGGTCGGTCCTGGAAACCGGCAAGCGGATAACCTGCTTTCTTTGTGTACTTACCCTAAAGGTGGAGAAGACAGTACCAAAAATAACTTATGGATTTGAACCAAAATTTCTGGAGATACTATTTGCGTGATACCGAACACAAAATGGAAGCGAGAATACACATAACCTGTGGCTTGGTTAGGTTGGATATCTAAATACAGGGATGACCAAAACTAAACTTTTACTTTTATCCTCTTCGCCATTGATCGGCTCGTTAGCCACTTGGAAGGTCGGTCGTCTCTGTTAAGCACTGTTGGCAAGTACAGTACTGGGCATGCACTGACTCCTGATTCCTGAATGTATCTGAACCTGCTCCAGTGCTGGTCAAGTCTGGTCTTGAAAGAGCTCACACTCGGTGCCGTCACTTTACTCTCTGGCGGGCTGTTCCAAGAGTTTACAATTTTCACTCCGAAAAAGTTTGCCCTCACAGTTTTTGGACGTGTGGCTTCTTCAACCTTGAGCTGTGACCCCTTGCTGGGCGAGCGTCCGCCAGCTCCATGTATTTTTTTTTTTTTTTTTTTTTTTTTTTTATTGGGCACTCCCCTACATTCTTGTGTAAGGTGAAGCGCAGAAGCGTTTACAGCGCCCAACAGGGAAGCATGCTAAGTTCATGCTTGCCCTTATGTCTCATGTGTTAAGGGCGTAAGAGCCTGAAGAGTCAAGGGCGTAGAAGCCTGAAAGTCAGTGGTTTATGTCATCAAGTTATTGGAAGCTCCAACAACTTTCCCTGTATACGAATTCGCAACTTTCGACTTACAACAGGTACCTACTCTACTGCTAGGTGAACAGGGACTAATGGGGGCTAGGAAGTAAGTCCAAACAACTTCCACCTGCCCGGGAATCGAACCCGTGACATTTCGCTTGCGAGAGGCACGAACGGTACCGCTTCTACCACCAGTCCCCTTTTACGGTCCCCTTTTACGGGGATTAGCTCACCCGGGCACAGGTCACTGACCCACATCGCGGCCTGGGGGACGAAATTGTAAGAATAATAATTATTATTATCGCCACTGGCTTTTTATCGCTGGCGTCAGTGCTGGCGTTTGCTGCCTTGCCCGAACAAACATTAGATCTCTCAGTCTGCGACCACGTGCCACCCGCCCCGTTCCCCCCCACGCGGCCTGTGACCTCGCCAGATGTGGCGTCTGGGGGGGGGGGGGGGCGGTGTTTACCGCCGGGAGTGTTATCGCCGCTGGTGTCAGTGCTAGCGTCAAGTGCTGGCGTTTGCTGCCGAACAAACATTAGGGGGTGGGCGGTGTTCACCATGAGAGGTCCTGATTCTGCTGAGTGTATGGTTTAGAGGGTGGCGTGGACGCCTGGACTCCATGATGCAGATCGCCCCCTCGAGTGATGCTGTGAGGACCAGCCCTCTGCTAGCAGTGGTGAACACCAACTCCCAATCCTGGCCGAGTTTTGTGCTGGAACAATTTACACAGTACTATTGTCCCTTGGAATACCATAATGGTTCTCATTGACCCGCACTTGTAAGTGCAGCCAAAGTGATGACATACCCCTCAGTACTGAAATATTGTGGACTAATTATGCCCACTCGTTCCTGCCTTATCTGGAGCAATAAGACAACACAGAATGAAGTGTAACTAAGATTAATAGGGTTATGAACTTTGTATCATGTCACTATGTTCAATAATAAATTTTAATTATGATAAATTGTGAGACTAACTAATTATGTATCAGATAGATCACCATGTAATACTAATGAACGGCTTGTTCTCTGCAGGTTTTGACCACATCAATAAATATTGAATGCATCAAAACGCGGGTTTCAATCATTCCCTTCGACTTGTCCGCCACCTGAACGTCTTTAACTAAGGCGTTTTCAATAATAATAATAATAATAATAATAATAATAATAATTCATAGTAAATAAATTTTATAATAAAGAATATACAATTTAAAATATAACAATGATGATAATAATAATAACACTAATATTAATAATAATAATGATAATAATAATAATAATAATAATAATAATAATAATAATAATAATAATAATAATAATAATAATAGTAATAATAATAATAATAATAATAATAATAATAATAATAGAGAAATATGAAAATAAAAAAAAACTCAAGTGAGAAACAATATATTGTATGTATGTTGTGTTCTCAAAGTAAGAAAAGCAATTGAGATCCTGCAATTGTGTGTAAATGAGGCAGAAAGTCAGATCTGCAAACTTGGTCTTGGTCACAATTTTCGTGATGCCATATGGCAGCAGGGTCTACCATTAGACAATACATTATGCTTCCAATATCTTCCCAGGTGGACACTCGACCAAGATATAAATATATACACCCGTCTGTAGTATAAGCTAGCAGTTGCAGGCATTCTAATCTCTCTGGATAAGTGAGGTGCCACAGTGCAGGCGTTCTAATCTCTCTGGATAAGTGAGGTGCCACAGTGCAGGCGTTCTAATCTCTCTGGATAAGTGAGGTGCCGCAGTGCAGGCACCAGTCTGGTGGCCCTCCTTTGGACATTTTCAATAAACTTTGAGTCTCTAGCATATCTCGGGGACCAGACCGGGTGACAGCACTCGAGGAAGGGTTAATATTCGTCCATTGGCTATCCTCAGGTTCCTGCTATGTTTACCTGAAGTTATACTCCTCACTTAAACTCAGTTGTCTCTTCATTTCCTCCTCCTCCTCCTTAGATAACGTATCTAAAATTTTCTCTATTTTCTTCCATTAATCTTCTGCCATTATCGCCTACCTCACCTCCCACATTGCGTGTCTCCCTTCATAAAGCATCACGGGCATTCGTTCCCGTACACGTCACGTGGCCAATCAAAAACGTTTTTTTGGGGGGCATCCAATTAAAATGATTAGTGGTTTAATTCGCGGTATTTTTGGCCCAATCAAATTCGATTTTTATTTTGGGTCTCATATTTCGAAATTCAAATTCATTTCCGACCATGGAAGTCTGCGATGGGTGTCACTTCAATTATATGGAGCTAATTCCGGACAGAGGTGACGTTGTCGACTTGTCACTTGTCACTAGCGTAATTGATTTATTTGTGTTGGTAAGATGTACACAACCAAGAGAAGAAACCTGTGTTTAACTATAACACGATGGCTACCTCTATCAGCGTCATCGGTACGGTACGGAGTCTTTAGTTATGAGGTGAAAGAAGATTATTAGGGGTTGAAGGAAAAGTGGTGAAACTGAAATACAGTAGGAGTAGAATCTGGGCTCAACCAGATCGCTTCATCTTTCCTATTGGTGTTTTATCTTTGTTCTGCTCCCTTGGGTCGTCAGACCTTTGTATTAATATTGGTTTATTTATATAATGCTGCTTATTATTATTTTTATTATTGTTGGAGTTAGTGAGCCCGCCCAGGTCCTTGTGTAACTGGGAGGGTAGTCACATTTTTTTTTTTTTTTTTTTTTTTTTTTTTGAGGTGTTAGTTAAGTGTTAGTTGTGTTAGTCTAAAGGTACACTGTATGGAGAGGCCTGCCAGGTTCTTAGTGGAGCTGGTAGGTCACTCTCATCTTTTATTTTCTCTATTAATGTTTTATGTGTATATGTGTATATTGGGGCGTCATCTATTAAACACCACTTCAACTAGTTTGAGGCCCAGTGAATAAAACTATTAGTTACCAAATGCTATACTGTAGTTTAGTGTAAAAGAAAACAGTTTTTGTTATTTTTACTTGCAGCCCGATCTAATTTTCTAACTTTCACACGTAGTTCGACCTGATTTCATTTTTGTATGTGCAACTCAACCTAATTTACCTACATTAATGTACATCTTATGCTAATATAAACAAATGATTCACATGAAGATTAGCCACCCCAGCTTATCTCACCTGATGATTAAACACCCTAACGCTGCCTGGGGGAATTAAGTTACGTTTGGTTAGCATAAGGGTGGTTAATACTGAGATGAAATAAGCAGGGGCGCTAATCTTCATGTTATCCAATTAAATATTGGCATTATTTTGCGTGCAGCCTGAGTTGATAGAAGCCTTCGGTTACCCGGCTGAGGTACACACCGTCACCACGGAGGATGGCTACATATTAGAACTTCACCGTATACCCTTTGGTAGATCTGGCCCTTCCCCCCACGCTGACGACCGCCCCCCTGTGTACCTTCAGCATGGCCTTCTGGGGTCCTCCGCCGACTGGGTCATGAACCAACCTGACGAGGCTCTTGGTAAATGAATGCATTGTTGTGTGGTGTGGTGTGATGCTGTGTTGTGGTGTGACATTTGTGATATAGTACCAGTACTATGGTCTTATTACACACACATGGTATATTTGTTGAGGATTTTAGTTCAGTACAACAATCATTCAACACGAAGTAGTAAATAAGTACACTTGCTATACTAACTGACCCGTCTTCTCTACTTCCGTCAGCTTTGATCTTGGTTGACGCAGGCTACGACGTGTGGCTGGGGAACGCTCGAGGCAACACCTATTCTCGTAATCACGTCGACCTGTCTCCCAGCGACATACATTTCTGGGAATTTAGGTAAAGAGTAATTAAATGTGACTCGGAGATCAATTGGTAAGGCTTTCGACTCCCATTCCGTAAGAGGCGTAGTCCAATTTAAACTTGGACAAAGATTAACCTTCTCACCTACGATGTGTCACCACTTTAATAAACTAATACTGAAATTATAAAATATTTCAAACGAGAATAAAAATTAATGTTCTTGAGCCAGAATCAAAGAGATTATTCAAAATTTATTAGTCATTTAGATGAAGAATAAAGATGATTCTTCTAAAATACACCATATTCAGATGAACCTCAGAGGGTTCAGGCGAGGTGATAGGATTTCGTGTCTCCCAAACTTAGCTGGGACGAAATTGCTCTCCTGGATTTGCCGGCGGCCATCGACTACATCCTGGCCACGACGGGCGTCTCCAGCCTACGCTACGTGGGCTTCAGTATGGGTACCACCACCTACTTCGCCATGATGAGCAAGAAGCCGGAATACAACGAAAAGGTGTGTACATATAATGGATACTAACATCACCAGCTGGTTACTGGTGCCAGGACAACTTACTGACACCAATAAGGGAGTCCTAGGGTGAAGTAAGGAGGTGTTAGCGGCCCAGAACTAAGGTAAGGGGTGTTAGGGGTCCAGAACTAAGGTAAGGGGTGTTAGGGGTCCAGAACTAAGGTAAGGGGTGTTAGGGGTCCAGAACTAAGGTAAGGGGGTGTTAGGAGTTCAGAACTAAGGTAAGGTGGCGTTAGTGGTCCAGAACCAAGGGGAGGGGGGGGGGGGGTGTTAAGTTCGGGGTTGAGGAAGAGGGTGTCAGGAGTCCGGGTTGGGGTTGTGAGACAAGACTTTATCCCAGATTAAAATAAATATGGCCCCTGAGCTTTGTGCTTTGTTTATTATTTTACCGGGGCAGGTTTAGTCAGTCCGTCTCCTTGTACTGTGATTTGTACTGACATTGAAGGTGCAATATAGAGACAAAGAATAGAATAAATCAAGCAAATTGTTATTTTTTTCTCAAACATGATGTTACTGAGATGCAGTTTCAGACTGAAACTGCATTTAGAACTGAAACTTTCAGTTCTAAATAAAACTTTAATTCTCACGAATATTTAAATGAGTTAACCCCTATTATGATCCCAACCTTCACAGTATAATGAATTACTGTTACATAATACACAAGTCATCTTAATCCTTCGAGTATGATGACAGCCCTCAGAGTACAATAAATTAACCAAATGAGTATGCGTGTAACCCCTTGAGTACGATATCTTAACTCTTTGAATACGGTGACCTGTATTTTCTGGTGTAAGAGGACATTGTACTCATGGGGTTAAGTCATCGTATTCATTGGGTTAATATCTATAACTGATGTCACTGACTTTGGAGAGGTGTTTTTCTTTTTTAATACTTGGTTTCAGACGGAGTTATGGGCTGTGTCTCCTGGTGAGTGACATTCCACGTAAGTGAAGACATGAGAATACACCCAACGGATTGACTTAACTAGTATCTGTTAGGGGGCACAATAAACGTAGAATACTTATGGAAATGTTTATATTTAATTCCTTCTCCTAACTGCTGCTGAGGGAAGGTGTCTAGTTACTGGAGTTATAATGTAATGCTGGTGTAGTACTTTCATCTCCCTCGTGGTGATGTTTGAGTGACAATAACAGTAAGTGTTGTTTTGTGTCTCAGGTAAAGGTGATGGCCGCCCTGGCACCTGTGGCCTACTTGGC
Source organism: Homarus gammarus (assembly GCA_958450375.1). NCBI lineage: Eukaryota > Metazoa > Arthropoda > Malacostraca > Decapoda > Nephropidae > Homarus > Homarus gammarus. The sequence goes on along the minus strand of CAUDMG010000103.1, from coordinate 144,407 downwards.
TAACATCGAGAGTCCCATTAAGGAGCTGGCGCCCTACTCCAACGAAATGGACGTGAGTACCTCCGTCTTTATCTCGTATTGTTGAGAGGTTTCTGTGATATCAACAACGCCTATGATACCAACATCCTGTGATATCTGCAACTGTGATAAAAACATGCTGTGATATCTTCAACCGGCTGTGATATAATACATTTTGTCTCACTTTGGTTTGTGGTTGTATTTTAAAACATGAACCTAACCTAACCCAACCTAACCTAACCTAACCTCGGCCCCAAGTAACGTTAGGTTATTATTTAACCAGCAGGTGAAATAACCTGGGGTACGTATAATCTTCATATGGTCTGAATACGTTATTGTTGCACAGATGATAATGACTCTGCTGGGTGTGGGAGAGTTCATGCCCAGCTCAAAGGTGATGGACTACTTCGCTGAGCAATACTGCAACGTTGAAGACGCTACAGCCCAGCTCTGCTATAACATTCTCTTCGTGCTCTGTGGTCCTGACCCAACAGAGCTCGATAAGGTATATATACTTTTCAAACCGTTTCTTCTATCAGTTGTTGGAATGTTTTTATTATTATTATTATTATTATTATTATTATTATTATTATTATTATTATTATTATTATAGCAATTATAACATCACTACTAACACCACCAACATCATCACCTACACTACCATCACCACCACTACTACCATCATCTCTATACTATCATCATCGTCATCATCATCAACAGGAATGGCTACCGTCTATCCTGGCCCACACCCCAGCAGGCACCTCTGTTCACACCGTCAACCACTACGGCCAGCTTGTTAACTCAGGTAGTACATCTTACTAAACCTTAGAGCATCGTCCTCTGAGGGTTATATCTTGAACTTAAGCTTCTATTTCTTATATCTACTTATTCTTTAGTTATTTCTATCTTATATATTTGTATTTATTATTTATCTTCTCATTTGAATTTATCTACAAAGTCTACATTATAACTTCTATTTTTGATTATTCGTCACTTGTTTTTAGTTAGGTTATTATGACCAACTCATGCGATTCCCTTGAGGTATTTTCAAAGCTTTTACTATCGCATAAACAATTCACAACTGACATATTCAGAGTCTAGCTTACGAGGAGAGTTCAAGCAGCATTTTAATCTATTCAAACTAATGTCGTGTTGTAGGTAACTTCACTATGTACAATTACGGTGTCTTGGGCAACATGAAGCACTACGGCCGAGTGACGCCTCCCCTCTACAACATCAGTCACGTGACTTCTCCTGTCGGCCTCTACTGGAGTGACAACGACTGGCTGGCTGACTCTACGGTATTTATCTCTCACTTGTCCTCTCTTACTCTCCCTCCCTCACATTCCTTGATTCTCCCTCACACACTCTCCTACTCTCCCTCTCACACACTCACCTACTCTCCCTCCCTCACACACTCTCCCCTACTCTCCCTCTCTCTCACACACTCCCCTACTCTCCCTCCCTCACACACTCTCCCCTACTCTCCCTCTCTCTCACACACTCCCCTACTCTCCCTCCCTCACACACTCCCCTACTCTCTCTCTCTCACACACACTCCCCTACTCTCCCTCCCTCACACACTCTCCTACTCTCCCTCCCTTACACACTCCCCTACTCTCCCTCTCTCACACACTCCCCTACTCTCTCTCTCTCACACACTCCCCTACTCTCCCTCCCACACACTCTCCTACTCTCCCTCCCACACACACTCCCCTACTCTCCCTCCCTCACACACTCCCCTACTCTCTCTCTCTCTCTCTCTCTCTCTCTCTCTCTCTCTCACACTCCCCTACTCTCCCTCCCTCACACACTCTCCTACTCTCCCTCCCTTACACACTCCCCTACTCTCCCTCCCTCACACACTCCCCTACTCTCTCTCTCTCACACACTCCCCTACTCTCTCTCTCTCTCTCTCACACTCCCCTACTCTCCCTCCCTCACACACTCCCCTACTCTCCCTCCCACATACTCTCCTACTCTCCCTCCCTCACACACTCCCCTACTCTCTCTCCCACACTCCCCTACTCTCCCTCCCACACACTCTCCTACTCTCCCTCCCACACACTCTCCTACTCTCCCTCCCACACACTCTCCTACTCTCCCTCTCACACACTCCTACTCTCCCTCCCTCACACACTCCCCTACTCTCCCTCTCACACACTCTCCTACTCTCCCTCCCTCACACACTCCTACTCTCCCTCCCTCACACTCTCCCCTACTCTCCCTCCCTCACACACTCTCCTACTCTCCCTCCCTCACACACTCCTACTCTCCCTCCCTCACACTCTCCCCTACTCTCCCTCCCTCACACACTCTCCTACTCTCCCTCCCACACACCCTCCTACTCTCCCTCTCACACACTCCCCTACTCTCTCTCTCTCACACACTCCCCTACTCTCTCTCTCTCTCTCTCTCACACTCCCCTACTCTCCCTCCCTCACACACTCCCCTACTCTCCCTCCCACACACTCTCCTACTCTCCCTCCCACACACTCTCCTACTCTCCCTCTCACACACTCTCCTACTCTTCCTCCCACACACTCTCCTACTCTCCCTCCCACACACTCTCCTACTCTCCCTCCCACACACTCTCCTACTCTCCCTCTCTCACACACTCTCCTACTCTCCCTCCCACACACCCTCCTACTCTCCCTCCCACAAACTCTCCTATTCTCCCTTCCTCACACACTTTCTTACTCTCCCTCCCTCACATCCCCAGGAGCAGAGCACTTGTAAACTGGCCAAGTACAGGTATCTCTAAACGTTTTGCTGCCTCGTTAATCATTTCATATGGAAAGTAAGTAAAGTAAAGCAACTAATAGAACTACATAAATGAAAACAAAGTGAAGTTATGATAACACGTTAAAATAAGGAGAAGCAAAATTAATATCAATAACGCTCATTCAGGACGTGACGCGTTTGGAAGCTGACTTACCAAATGTCGTCGTGAGTCACGAAGTTGAGTTTCCAGATTTCGATCACCTGGACTTTACTTGGTAAGTGTTTGGAGTATATTACGCTCAATAATTTTACTAATATGTTAAAAACTCACAAGTTTAAATAGCTTACCTGCAGGTGAGGCCATTAACACTGTATAAGAATGAGACTAAAGTGACATCATTTCTAGGAATGGAATACTGTACTGTACTGTACTGGGTCCCGCACACCCTGAGTCTTGGTCGGCTCTCTATAAAAAATTTAGACGCCTGACCAGGGTCGGCGGCCACAAACTTTTTTTTTTTTAAATACCTTTACTTCACATCAGTACAGTTAACGAAAGGAAAATATTTCTAACTTCTTTACTAACATTAGTTAATATTGTTTATACGGTTACAGTATGTGTACAATGTCTAGTTTATACTGCAGAAGAACAGGGGACGATTTTATAAAAGTTTATAAGAACTGCCACAGGTACTCTTGGAATAACCTGTTAAAGAATGTCCAGATTTGAACAACACTGGTACACTTCAGGTTCATTCAAAACCCCGTATTGTATATGACCAAGACTAGCGCCCACACTGATTATTATTACTTTTACCTTACCTATCAGTTATCAATCTTATCATTTATATTTTTATTAAGTTTTTGAGTAGCAGTAAGAAACATTTTTATAGGTAGGATTTATTATCATTATCACTGGTTTGCTTATTTTAATTTTATTCCCAGGGCAATCCACGCCAACGAGTACGTGTACCAGTATGTGTTGGACCTCCTCTCACAGTACTGAACACTCAACTATTTCGTGATTTTAAAAACTTTGACAAGTGATTTAGTATTTGAATCACGTTGAACGAATTTCATTATAATTTTATTTTTTTCAGAGACGACTAGTAATATTTGTTAATTGATAAATATTTTTGACGTTTGTGATCCTAAATTTATAAATGCGCCTTTGTATTTATACACTCATGCATTGCTTTAAACTATTATACCACTGGGAAGAAACTGGATTACTGTTATTTCCACCCTAACATTACCTAGTGCCTCAGGTCACATTAGGGTATTTACTAATCAGGTGAAATAATCTGGGGTGTCTAATCTTCAGGTAATACAATTAAAATAACAAAGATAAATGTACTACAACATAAATATACTTTTGTGGGAAAGAATACAATGTTGTATTTTTAACCCTCACTTAACCTAACTTAACGTTAACGAATTCTGAAATAATTCCATGTACTGTAAAATAAATTGTAAAATTTTTGAGCTATTTGCTGCACCTACTTGTTAACTCATACACAAGGTCACGTCACACACCGCACACAAGGTCACGTCACACCACACACAAGGTCACGTCACACCACACAAGGTCACGTCACACACCACACATAAGGTCACGTCACACACCACACAAGGTCACGTCACACACCACACACAAGGTCACGTCACACTCCACACATAAGGTCACGTCACACACCACACACAAGGTCACGTCACACACCACACACAAGGTCACGTCACACTCCACACATAAGGTCACGTCACACACCACACACAAGGTCACGTCACACACCACACACAAGGTCACGTCACACCACAAACAAGGTCACATCACACACCACACACAAGGTCATGTCACACACCACACACAAGGCCACGTGACACATTGCATACAAGGTCACGTCACACACCAAACGTAAGGTCACGTGACACGATGCACAAGGTCACGTCACACACCAAACACAAGGTCACGTGACACACCACACACAGGGTCACGTCACACACCACACGGAAGGTCAAGTCACACACCACACACAAGGTCACGTCACACACCACACACAAGGTCACGTCACACACAACACACAAGGTCACGTGACATATTACACACAAGGTCACGTCACACCACACACAATGTCACGTCACACCCCACACACAAGGTCGCGTCACACGCCACACACAAGGTCATGTCACATACCAAAAACAAGGTCACGTCACACACCACACATAAGGTCACGTGACACACTACGCACAAGATCACGTCACACACCACACATAAGGTCACGTCACACACCACACACAAGGTCACGTCACACACCACACATAAGGTCACGTGACTCACCACACACAAGGTCACGTCACACACCACACACAAGGTCACGTCACACCACACACAAGGTCACGTCACACACAACACACAAGGTCACGTCACACACCACACACAAGGTCACGTCACATACCAGAAACAAGGTCACGTCACACACCACACACAAGGTCACGTGACACACTACACACAAGATCACGTCACATACCACAAACAAGTTCACATCACACACCACACACAAGGTCACATGACACACTACACACAAGATCACGTCACATACCACAAACAAGGTCACGTCACACTCCACACATAAGGTCACGTCACACACCACACACAAGGTCAAGTCACTCACCACACACAAGGTCACGTCACACCACAAACAAGGTCACATCACACACCACACACAAGGTCATGTCACACACCACACACAAGGCCACGTGACACATTGCATACAAGGTCACGTCACACACCAAACGTAAGGTCACGTGACACGATGCACAAGGTCACGTCACACACCAAACACAAGGTCACGTGACACACCACACACAGGGTCACGTCACACACCACACGGAAGGTCAAGTCACACACCACACACAAGGTCACGTCACACACCACACACAAGGTCACGTCACACACAACACACAAGGTCACGTGACATATTACACACAAGGTCACGTCACACCACACACAATGTCACGTCACACCCCACACACAAGGTCGCGTCACACGCCACACACAAGGTCATGTCACATACCAAAAACAAGGTCACGTCACACACCACACATAAGGTCACGTGACACACTACGCACAAGATCACGTCACACACCACACATAAGGTCACGTCACACACCACACACAAGGTCACGTCACACACCACACATAAGGTCACGTGACTCACCACACACAAGGTCACGTCACACACCACACACAAGGTCACGTCACACCACACACAAGGTCACGTCACACACAACACACAAGGTCACGTCACACACCACACACAAGGTCACGTCACATACCAGAAACAAGGTCACGTCACACACCACACACAAGGTCACGTGACACACTACACACAAGATCACGTCACATACCACAAACAAGTTCACATCACACACCACACACAAGGTCACATGACACACTACACACAAGATCACGTCACATACCACAAACAAGGTCACGTCACACACCACACAGAAGGTCACGTGACACACCACACACAAGGTCACGTGACACACCACACACAAGGTCACGTCACACACCACACACAAGGTCACGTCACACACCACACACAAGGTCACGTCACACACCACACACAAGGTCACGTCACACACTACACACAAGGTCACGTCACATACCACATTAAGGTCACGTCACACACCACACAAAAGGTCACGTCACATACCACAAACAAGGTCACGTCACACACCACACACAAGGTCACGTCACACACCACACACAAGGTCACGTGACACGCTACACTAGGGTGTGTCATACGGAGGCGAATTTTTTTTTTGAGTTTGAAAAATCAGCCCATGGCTATCAATGATGTAGTTCTATGTGCAGAATCATGTGATATCTTCAGATTTGAAAAGTTTTCATTTTTTGCTAGGTAAATTTTAACTTGAAATCTTTTGAAAATTCAGTATTCCCACCCTTTTACCAACACCACTAAATAGCTTATTTAAAGTAAAGTAAATGTATCAGGTTAATTTGTTAGGATGAAAATGATCCAGAATAGTGAAACGAATGATCTTGACACATTTATTAAATTTAATATTCCTTTAGAAAACAAAATCATCAAATACAAAAACCGGTTTTACTACTACAACCCGGTGTTGCTGCACACCATAGAGAACATGTCTTTCTTGCTTCTGTTTCTACTCATCACCTCCCTGCTGACCACCTGAGCTCGGACGTAGCCTTCCCTCCTCTCCTGGCTGTACACGTGACTGCTGGCCTCTCTCACTTGCTGTACACAACGCTCTATAATCTGGGTGTGCGAGGGCCAGGCAGGGACATGCATGGGGTTGTCCAGGAAAGCTCTGACTTGAACATTGGTGAGGCTGCAGGTAAGAGGGGGCTCACTGCCAGACTGGATGTTATCCAGATCTATGAGATCAGTGAGGGTCTTGGCACCTAGATTGACTTCAGGAGTCTTCCAGACCCTGAAGGAATAGTCACCAACTGATTCGTCATGCCCAGATCCTCTCATAAGTCTCATAGCCAAGATCTTTTTGACTGTCACTCTTCTCTCCTCCTCATCCTTACTGCAGAGCATTGTCTGCAGAACTGCCTCGGGATGAGCATACCAGGAAGATCTCCTCACAGTCTGCTCCACAATCTGAACAACCTTCCTTGGCTGACTCCTCAGGAGCTCAAGCTGGAAGAGAACATGCCTCGGACCTTCGGAGAACGATGACTTGACCTTGGTGTTGAACCAATTTGGCAAGTAGACACTCACGATGAATTGGATAATAAGTCTCAGGTTGTGAAGCTGGTTCCCTTTCAGTTTATGATGAGCGTCCCAAATTCTGCAGAACCTGAGAGCCGTTGTGAGCCACCTAGAATGTGAGACTGGACCTATCTACAGGTAAGCAAGTCTATCAGGCATGACCCCAGTTTTGATGGCACTGCAAATCATGTAACCATAGTACTGGTCAGTACTCAGGTCGTCAATGACAGTATGTGCAAGCTCAACGAGTGGAGGGCCAACTGTGATTTTTTCAAAGCTCGGATTTATTTCTAACTCAGTGGCAGAGTCCAGCATCTTGCCAAGAGGACCAGACCATCTGTTGTTTGAAAGAGTCTTGCCATCCAGCTCCTGGATCAGATGTCTGAGTGGCAACTCGTTGGTGTGGAGGTCACAAACAATCCAGACCAGCTTCCTCCCAATCTTCCGCTCTATCCACTGTATGACCCCCCCCCCCCCCTTGCCACCCTGTGTTCGTGTTGGTGCTGTCCCCTCCAATGGCCTGCAGGGTCTGGTCTACGTTCCTCTCTCTGAGCCAGTTCACAATGTTATCTGCCACTATCTCAGCTGGTTTCCTGATGTCATCTTTCTCTGGAGTGAAATGCCACAAATACTTCCCTCCTGGTTCACTGCAGCAGGAGTAGTGTTCCTCCTTCACCATGGCAGGGAACAACTTGTCAGAATCTCCAACTTTCATGAACACTTTAGTGTCATCCCTTCTCCCATCAAAGAACAAACAATTGATTCCATTTTCTCTTATCCCCTTATCAAACTCCTCTTCTAGGTTACTGACAAGTTTCTCCTGAGCTCTCCTTACTTTGTTATGATCTATCACCAGGTGAACATCATCAGGTGTTATCAAACCACCGTCAATCCAGGCAGCTGTTGCTATCTCTGCAGTTTCTCTGAGACCAGTGTGGTGTTGCATGCTGGCCAGAGCTATGCTCGGGATATCTTTCCTATTTCGAATATTATGCCTGGAAGGTTTGGGATCATTATTTTCTGGGTTAGGGACAAAGTCACCATTCTCCTGGTCAGCACTTGGATCAGCCATGGGGAAGTCATTAAACTCTGAATCAGCTTCACTCCAATCATCGGCCTTTTTTACCTCACCCTGGGCCTTCTCAAGTCTCTTTTCCTCGGCAACTCTTCTCCTCTTCTGTCTCTCTGTGGCAGCCTCCTGTCTCATGGACTCCGAAATATCTTGGCTAGAAATCATGAGAGCCCCTATACTGCCAGTCTTCTCTCTCTGTGCTTTGACAAATGCCAGTTCGATCACAGGAATCTTCAGTTCACGCTTGCAAATACAGGAGATGTGGGCCTCGGATTTACAGTCACGATCGCATCCAAACTCAGGACAGAGAACAATTGGGCACTTGCAAGTAATTATGTCAAATAACTGGTCCAGTTGCTTGGCAAAGCTGTCCTTAACTGCAAGTTTTCCTCTCCCAAGAGAGATATCTCTTGCCTTTTCCCAACTGGCTAGCAGTCTCTCACTAATCTTCTTCTGACTTGTTATGACTGGAGGCTTGAACTGACCGTTAGCCAGAGTGTACTGTGCCAAGACAGCTTTGGTCATATCACTGGCAATGTCTTTGTTTGTGTAAGTTCTTTGGTTCTTTTCACTGATTTGCCTGATTAAAACACCGTATCTCAATGCATCTCTCAATGTAGGCAACTCCGACTTCAGGAGCTCTCTCCCAGACCCAAGATAGTGACTGAGATGGCTGGATTTTTGGTTCCTCGTCCTGACACAAGCAGCCATCGCAAATATTATCAACTTATAAATGCATCAGAATCTGAAACAGAAAAAAATATTGTTAATTGGGTTGTTAAAGAATGAAGTCAGAAAGCAATGTTCACTATTTAATTGTAATGCACTAATGCAGCTGGACGTTAGATTTTCGATAAATTTCACGCTAAAATTTACCTAGCAAAAGGTTGCAAAATGTTGAAACTGAAATTATTTTCTGTTTATATACACTAAAATCTACCAAAAAAATGATGGACCATTAGTTTTAGCTGATCTTCCCTCCTATGACACACCCTAACGCTACACACAAGATCACGTTACACACCACACATAAGGTCACGTCACACACCACGCACAAGGTCACGTCACACACCACACACAAGGTCAAGTGACACACTACACACAAGGTCAAGTGACACACTACACACAAGGTCACATCACACACCACACACAAGGTCACGTGACACACTACACACAAGGTCACCTCACACACCACACACAAAGTCACATCACACACCACACAAGGTCACGTCACACACCACACACAAAGTCACGTCACACACCACACAAGGTCACGTCACACACCACACACAAGGTCACGTCACACACCACACATAAGGTCACGTCACACCACAAACAAGGTCAGGTCACACACCACACACAAGGTCACATCACACACCACACACAAGGTCACGTGACACACTACACACAAGGTCACCTCACACACCACGCACAAGGTCACGTCACACACCACACACAATGTCAAGTGACACACTACACACAAGGTCACGTGACACACGATGCACAAGGTCACGTCACACACCACACACAGGGTCATGTCACACACCACACGGAAGGTCACGTCATACACCACACACAAGATCAAGTCACACACCACACACAAGGTCACGTGACACACTACACACAAGGTCACCTCACACACCACGCACAAGGTCACGTCACACACCACACACAAGGTCAAGTGACACACTACACACAAGGTCAAGTGACACACTACACACAAGGTCACATCACACACCACACACAAGGCCACGTGACACACTACACACAAGGTCACCTCACACACCACGCACAAGGTCACGTCACACACCACACACAAGATCAAGTCACACACAACACACAAAGTCACGTCACACACCACACAAGGTCACGTCACACACCACACACAAAGTCACGTCACACACCACACAAGGTCACGTCACACACCACACACAAGGTCACGTCACACACTACACATAAGGTCACGTCACACACCACACACAAGATCACGTGACACACTACACAGGTGACGTCACATCACACACAAGGTCACGTCACACACCACACATAAGGTCACGTCACACACTACACACAAGGTCATGTGACACACCACACACAAGGTCACGTCTCACACCACACATAAGGTCACATCACACACCACACACAAGGTCACGTGACACACTACACACAAGGTCACCTCACACACCACACACAATGTCACGTGATACACTACACACAAGATCACGTCACATACCACAAACAAGGTCATGTCACACACCACACAGAAGGCCACGTCACACACCACACATAAGGTCACCTGACACACTGCACACAAGGTCACGCCGCATACCACATTAAGGTCACGTTACACACCACGCATAAGGTCACGTCACATATCACACACAAGTTCACGTCACATACCACAAACAAGGTCACGTCACACACCACACACAAGGTCACATCACACACCACACACAAGGTCACGTGACACACTACACACAAGGTCACCTCACACACCACACATAAGGTCACGTAACACCCCACACACAAGGTCACGTGACACACTATACACAAGGTCACGTCACATCACACACGAGGCTCACGTCATACACCACACACAAGGTCTCGTGACACACCACATAAGGTCACGTGACACACCACACACAAGATCACGTGACACAGTACATACAAGGTCACGTCACACCACACACAAGGTCACGTAACACACGACACATAAGGAAACATCACACATCACACAAAAGGTCACGTGACACACTACATACAAGGTCGCGTCACACACCACACATAAGGTCACATCACACACCACACACAAGGTCACGTGACACACCACACATAAGGTCACATCACACACCACACACAAGGTCACATCACACACCACACACAAGGTCACGTGACACACTACACACAAGGTCACCTCACACACCACGCACAAGGTCACGTCACACACCACACACAATGTCAAGTGACACACTACACACAAGGTCACGTGACACACGATGCACAAGGTCACGTCACACACCACACACAGGGTCATGTCACACACCACACGGAAGGTTACGTTATACACCACACACAAGATCAAGTCACACACCACACACAAGGTCACGTGACACACTACACACAAGGTCACCTCACACACCACGCACAAGGTCACGTCACACACCACACACAAGGTCAAGTGACACACTACACACAAGGTCAAGTGACACACTACACACAAGGTCACATCACACACCACACACAAGGTCACGTGACACACTACACACAAGGTCACCTCACACACCACGCACAAGGTCACGTCACACACCACACACAAGATCAAGTCACACACCACACACAAAGTCACGTCACACACCACACAAGGTCACGCCACACACCACACACAAAGTCACGTCACACACCACACAAGGTTACGTCACACACCACACACAAGGTCACGTCACACACCACACATAAGGACACGTCACACCACAAACAAGGTCAGATCACACACCACACACAAGGTCACGTCACACGCCACACACAAGGTCACGTCACACACCACACATAAGGTCACGTGACACACGATGCAGACGGTCACGTCACACACCACACACAAGGTCACGTCACACACTACACACAGGGTCATGTCACACACCACACGGAAGGTCACGTTATACACCATACACAAGATCAAGTCACACACCACACACAAGATCACGTCACACACCACACACAAGGTCACGTCACACACCACACACAAGGTCACGTCACACACCACACATAAGGTCACGTCACACACCACACATAAGGTCACGTGAGACGTAATTAGGAAAGAACTTATTGATGAGTTTGACGCAAGTAGACAAGTGCAAACAGGCACTAGTCGATCCATAAGTTACCATGATGAAATGTATCAAGTGAAACATGTATATTGAGCAAGTAACAAGATCACTAGATTAAAAGATGTTGTAACCGCTAGATTGAGGTTAGGATACAAGTCCCTTTGGCAGTATGTTCCTCAAGCAGATGTAAACAAAACTAAATGTAAAGTGTGTGGCCATACATATGGCCACACACTTGAACACTACGTCCTCGACTGTGTGAAGATAGAAACTTTTAGGGACAGGTCCAAGCACACTGTGTGTGAAATGGCACAACATTTCATCTCTAATGGCAAGATAGCCGACATATTAAGATTGTATCCACTTTTTTGCACTTAGTAACTATATCAATTCTCATGTACAGAACCAAATACGCAATGTGCTTGAATACCTCCCACGTAAATGTGAATAACAAAGTGTGAGGCCAGACATACTGCCTCACACGCCTGTACTCACGCATTTGTGAATAAGTTACCCTTTATGTATAGAACTAAACAAATAATGTAAATGAAATACTGTGTAACTTTCAGTGCCATAATATCCTGACAACGGGGGTTAATTATTATGACCCTTTGTAAACCCTACTCTGTAATCCTTTTGCGCTACCGCTCACAGGATGAGTGTGGGGTGCACATTAAAGTAGCCGCTGCAAGCGGCAAAATCAAAATCAATCACCTGACACACTACACACAAGGTCACGTCACACCACACACAATGTCACATCACACACCACACACAAGGTCACGTCACATGCCACACACAAGGTCACGTCACATACCACAAACAAGGTCACGTCACACACCACACAAAAGGTCACGTGACACACTATGCACAAGGTCACGTCACACACCACACATAAGGTCACGTCACACACCACACACAAGGTCACGTCACACACCACACATAAGTGTTACATGACAAATCACACACAAGGCCACGTGACACACCACACAGAAGGTCACATCACACACCACACACAAGGTCACGTCACACACCACACACAAGGTCACGTCACATACCACAAAAAAGGTCACGTCACACACCACACATAAGGTCACGTCACACACCACACATAAGGTCACGTGACACACCACACACAAGGTCATGTCACACACTAAACACAAGGTCACGTGACACACCACACATAAGTGTTAAATGACACATCACACACAAGGCCACGTGACACACCACACACAAGGTCACGTGACACACCACACACAAGATCACGTGACACACTACACAGGTGACGTCACACCACACACAAGGTCACGTCACACACGACACACAAGGTCACGTCACACACCACACACAAGGTCACGTCACACACCACAAACAAGGTCACGTGACACACTATGCAGGAGACGTCACACCATCCACACAAGGTCACATGACACACCTCACATAAGGTCATGTGACACGCCACACACAAGGTCACATCACACACCACACAAAAGGTCACGTCACACACCACACATAAGGTCACGTTACACACCACACAAAGGTCACATCACACACCACACACAAGGTCACGTCACACCCTACACACAAGGTCACTTCACACACCACACAAAATGTCACGTCACACACCACACACAAGATCACGTGCCACATCACACATAAGGTCACGTGACACACCACATACAAGATCACGTGGCCTACTAGACAGGTCACGTTACACCACACACAAGGTCACTTCACACACCACACACAAGGTCACGTGACACACTACACACAAGGTCACGTGAAACACTACACACAAGGTCACATCACACACCACACAAAATGTCACGTCACACACCACACATAAGGTCACGTGACACACCACACATAAGGTCACGTCACACACTACACACAAGGTCACGTGACACACTACACACAAGGTCACGTGACACACCACACACAAGGTCACGTCACACACCACACACAAGGTCACGTGACACACTGCACACAAGGTCACGTGAAACACTACACACAAGATCACGTGACACACGACACACAAGGTCACGTCACACACCACACACAAGGTCATGTCACATACCACAAATAAGATCACATCACACACCACACATAAGGTCACGTCAAACACCACACATAAGGTCACGTTACACACCACACACAAGGTCACGTCACACTACACCCAAGGTGACGTCACACACCACACATAAGGTCACGTCACACACCACACACAAGGTCACGTGACACACCAAACACAAGTTAACGTGACACACCACACACAAGGTCACGTGACCCACCAAGCACAAGTTAACGTGACACACCACACACAAGGTCACGTCACACACCATACACAAGGTCACGTGACACACCAAACACAAGTTAATGTGACACACTACACACTAGTTCACGTCACACACCACACATAATGTCACGTCACACAGTACACACAAGGTCACGTCACACACCACACATAAGGTCACATCACACACGACACACAAGGTCACATCACACACTACACACAAGGTCACGTCACACACTATACACAAGGTCACGTCACACACTATACAGGTCACGTCACACCACACACAAGGTCTCGTCACACACCACACATAAGGTCACATCACACACTACACACAAGGTCACGTGACACACCATACACAAGGTCACGTCACACACCACACATACGGTCACGTCACACACCACACACAAGGTCATGTGACACACCACACACAAGGTCACATCACACACCACACAGAAGGTCACGTCACTCACCAAGCACAAGGTCACGTCTCATAACACAAACAAGGTCACGTCACACACCACACACAAGGTCACGTGAAACACTACACACAAGATCACGTGACACATCACACACAAGGTCACGTGACACACCACACACAAGGTCACATCACACGCCACACACAAGGTCATGTCATATACCACAAACAAGGTCACATCACACACCACATATAAGGTCACGTCACACACCACCCACAAGGTCACGTCACACACCACACAAGGTTACGTCACACATTACACATAAGGTCACGTCAAACACCACACACAAGGTCACGTCACACCACACACAAGGTCACATCACACACCACACACAAGGTCACGTTACACCACACACAGGGTCACGTCACACACCACCCATAAGGTCACATCACACACTACACACAAGGTCACATCACACACTACAACCAAGGTCACGTCACACACCACACACAAAGTCACATCACACACCACACACAAGGTCATGTCACATACCACACACAAGGTCACGTCACACACCACACACAAGGTCACGTCACACACCACATATAAGGTTCACGTCACATACCAAACATAAGGTCACGTCACATACCAAACATAAGGTCACGTAACACATCACACACAAGTTCACGTCACACACCACACACAAGGTTACGTCACACACCACACACAAGGTCAAGTCACATATAACAAACAAGGTCACGTCACACACCACACATATGGTCACGTCACACACCACACATATGGTCACGTCACACACCACACACATGGTCACGTCACACACCACAAACAAGGTCACGTGACACACTACACAGGAGACGTCACACCATCCACTCAAGGTCACGTGACACACCACACATAAGGTCACGTGAGACGCCACACACAAGGTCACGTCACACACCACACATAAGGTCACGTCACACACTACACAGGTCACGTCACACCACACACAAGGTCACGTGACACACCATACATAAGGTCACGTGACACACTACACACAAGGTCACGTGACACACCACACACAAGGTCATGTCACACACCACACATAAGGTCACGTGACACACCACACACAAGGTCACGTCACATACCACACACAAGGTCACGTCACACACTACACACAAGGTCACGTCACATACCACACACAAGGTCACGTCACATACCACAAACAAGGTCACGTCACACACCACACACAAGGTCACGTCACATACCACACACAAGGTTACGTCACACACTACACACAAGGTCACGTCTCACCACACTCAAGGTCACGTCACACACCACACATAAGGTCACGTCACACACTACACACAAGGTCACGTGACACACCACACACAAGGTCATGTCACACACCACACACAAGGTCACGTCACACACCACAAACAAGGTCACGTGACACACTACGCAGGAGACGCCACACCATCCACACAAGGTCACGTGACACACCACACATAAGGTCATGTGACACGCCACACACAAGGTCACATCACACACCACACATAAGGTCACGTTACACACCACACACAAGGTCACATCACACACCACACACAAGGTCACGTCACACACCACACACAAGGTCACGTCACACACCACACATATGGTCACGTTACACACCACACATAAGGTCACGTCACATATCACACACAAGTTCACGTCACATACCACAAACAAGGTCACGTCACACACCACACACAAGGTCACATAACACACCACACACATGGTCACGTGACACACTATACACAAGGTCACGTCACATCACACACGAGGCTCACGTCACACACCACACACAAGGTCATGTGACACACCACACAAGGTCACGTGACACACCACACACAAGATCACGTGACACAGTACATACAAGGTCACGTCACACCACACACAAGGTCACGCAACACACGACACATAAGGTCACATCACACATCACACGTAAGGTCACGTGACATACTACATACAAGGTCGCGTCACACACCACACATAAGGTCACATCACACACCACACACAAGGTCACGTGAAACACCACACATAAGGCCACATCACACACCACACACAAGGTCACATCACACACCACACACAAGGTCACTTGACACACTACACACAAGGTCAAGTGACACACTACACACAAGGTCAAGTGACACACTACACACAAGGTCACCTCACACACCACGCACAAGGTCACGTCACACACCACACACAAGGTCAAGTGACACACTACACACAAGGTCAAGTGACACACTACACACAAGGTCACATCACACACCACATACAAGGTCACGTGACACACTACACACAAGGTCACCTCACACACCATGCACAAGGTCACGTCACACACCACACACAAGATCAAGTGACACACTACACACAAGGTCAAGTGACACACTACACACAAGGTCACATCACACACCACACACAAGGTCACGTGACACACTACACACAAGGTCACCTCACACACCATGCACAAGGTCACGTCACACACCACACACAAGATCAAGTCACACACCACACACAAAGTCACGTCACACACCACACAAGGTCACGTCACACACTACACACAGGGTCATGTCACACACCACACGGAAGGTCACGTTATACACCATACACAAGATCAAGTCACAAACCACACACAAGATCACGTCACACACCACACACAAGGTCACGTCACACACCACACACAAGGTCACGTCACATACCACACATAAGGTCACGTCACACACCACACATAAGGTCACGTGACACGTAATTAGGAAAGAACTTATTGATGAGTTTGACGCAAGTAGACAAGTGCAAACAGGCACTAGTCGATCCATAAGTTACCATGATGAAATGTATCAAGTGAAACATGTATATTGAGCAAGTAACAAGATCACTAGATTACAAGATGTTGTAACCGCTAGGTTAAGGTTAGGATATAAGTACCTTTGGCAGTATGTTCCTCAAGCAGATGTAAACAAAACTAAATGTAAAGTGTGTGGCCATACATATGGCCACACACTTGAACACTACGTCCTCGACTGTGTGAAGATAGAACCTTTTAGGGACAGGTCCAAGCACACTGTGTGTGAAATGGCACAACATTTCATCTCTAATGGCAAGATAGCCGACATATTAAGATTGTATCCACTTTTTTGCACTTAGTAACTATATCAATTCTCATGTACAGAACCAAATACGCAATGTGCTTGAATACCTCCCACGTAAATGTGAATAACAAAGTGTGAGGCCAGACATACTACCTCACACGCCTGTACTCACGCATTTGTGAATAAGTTACCCTTTATGTATAGAACTAAACAAATAATGTAAATGAAATACTGTGTAACTTTCAGTGCCATAATATCCTGACAACGGGGGTTAATTATTATGACCCTTTGTAAACCCTACTCTGTAATCCTTTTGCGCTACCGCTCACAGGATGAGTGTGGGGTGCACAATAAAGTAGCCGCTGCAAGCGGCAAAATCAAAATCAATCACGTGACACACTACACACAAGGTCACGTCACACCACACACAATGTCACATCACACACCACACACAAGGTCACGTCACAGGCCACACACAAGGTCACGTCACATACCACAAACAAGGTCACGTCACACACCACACAAAAGGTCACGTGACACACTACACAAAAGGTCACCTCACACACCACGCACAAGGTCACGTCACATACCACACACAGGATCAAGTCACACACCACACACAAAGTCACGTCACACACCACACAAGGTCACGTCACACACCACACACAAAGTCACGTCACACACCACACAAGGTTACGTCACACACCACACACAAGGTCACGTCACACACCACACATAAGGATACGTCACACCACAAACAAGGTCAGGTCACACAAAACACACAAGGTCACGTCACACGCCACACACAAGGTCACGTCACACACCACACATAAGGTCACGTGACACACGATGCAGACGGTCACGTCACACACCACACACAAGGTCACGTCACACACTACACACAGGGTCATGTCACACACCACACGGAAGGTCACGTTATACACCATACACAAGATCAAGTCACACACCACACACAAGATCACGTCACACACCACACACAAGGTCACGTCACACACCACACACAAGGTCACGTCACACACCACACATAAGGTCACGTCACACACCACACATAAGGTCACGTGACACGTAATTAGGAAAGAACTTATTGATGAGTTTGACGCAAGTAGACAAGTGCAAACAGGCACTAGTCGATCCATAAGTTACCATGATGAAATGTATCAAGTGAAACATGTATATTGAGCAAGTAACAAGATCACTAGATTAAAAGATGTTGTAACCGCTAGATTAAGGTTAGGATATAAGTCCCTTTGGCAGTATGTTCCTCAAGCAGATGTAAACAAAACTAAATGTAAAGTGTGTGGCCATACATATGGCCACACACTTGAACACTACGTCCTCGACTGTGTGAAGATAGAACCTTTTAGGGACAGGTCCAAGCACACTGTGTGTGAAATGGCACAACATTTCATCTCTAATGGCAAGATAGCCGACATATTAAGATTGTATCCACTTTTTTGCACTTAGTAACTATATCAATTCTCATGTACAGAACCAAATACGCAATGTGCTTGAATACCTCCCACGTAAATGTGAATAACAAAGTGTGAGGCCAGACATACTGCCTCACACGCCTGTACTCACGCATTTGTGAATAAGTTACCCTTTATGTATAGAACTAAACAAATAATGTAAATGAAATACTGTGTAACTTTCAGTCACGTGACACACTATGCACAAGGTCACGTCACACACCACACATAAGGTCACGTCACACACCACACACAAGGTCACGTCACACACCACACATAAGTGTTACATGACAAATCACACACAAGGCCACGTGACACACCACACAGAAGGTCACATCACACACCACACACAAGGTCACGTCACACACCACACACAAGGTCACGTCACATTCCACAAAAAAGGTCACGTCACACACCACACATAAGGTCACGTCACACACCACACATAAGGTCACGTCACACACCACACACAAGGTCACGTCACACACTACACACAAGGTCACGTCACACACCACACATAAGTGTTAAATGACACATCACACACAAGGCCACGTGACACACCACACACAAGGTCACGTGACACACCACACACAAGATCACGTGACACACTACACAGGTGACGTCACACCACACACAAGGTCACGTCACACACCACACACAAGGTCACGTCACACACCACACACAAGGTCACGTCACACACCACAAACAAAATCACGTGACACACTACGCAGGAGACGTCACACCATCCACACAAGGTCACATGACACACCTCACATAAGGTCATGTGACACGCCACACACAAGGTCACATCACACACCACACAAAAGGTCACGTCACACACCACACATAAGGTCACGTTACACACCACACAAAGGTCACATCACACACCACACACAAGGTCACGTCACACCCTACACACAAGGTCACTTCACACACCACAAAAAATGTCACGTCACACACCACACACAAGGTCACGTGACACATCACACATAAGGTCACGTGACACACCACACAAAGATCACGTGGCCTACTAGACAGGTCACGTTACACCACACACAAGGTCACTTCACACACCACACACAAGGTCACGTGAAACACTACACACAAGGTCACGTCACACACCACACAAAATGTCACGTCACACACCACACATAAGGTCACGTGACACACCACACATAAGGTCACGTCACACACTACACACAAGGTCACGTGACACACCACACACAAGGTCACGTCACACACCACACACAAGGTCACGTCACACACCACACACAAGGTCACGTGACACACTACACACAAGGTCACGTGAAACACTACACACAAGATCACGTGACACACCACAAACAAGGTCATGTCACACACCACACACAAGGTCATGTCACATACCACAAATAAGGTCACATCACATACCACACATAAGGTCACGTCAAACACCACACATAAGGTCACGTTGCACACCACACACAAGGTCACGTCACACTACACCCAAGGTGACGTCACACACCACACATAAGTCACGTCACACACCACACACAAGGTCACGTGACACACCAAACACAAGTTAACGTGACACACCACACACAAGGTCACGTGACCCACCAAGCACAAGTTAACGTGACACACCACACACAAGGTCACGTGACACACCATATACAAGGTCACGTGACACACCAAACACAAGTTAATGTGACACACGACACACTAGTTCACGTCACACACCACACATAATGTCACGTCACACAGTACACACAAGGTCACGTCACACACCACACATAAGGTCACATCACACACGACACACAAGGTCACATCACACACTACACACAAGGTCACGTCACACACTATACACAAGGTCACGTCACACACTATACAGGTCACGTCACACCACACACAAGGTCTCGTCACACACCACACATAAGGTCACATCACACACTACACACAAGGTCACGTGACACACCATACACAAGGTCACGTCACACACCACACAGAAGGTCACGTCACTCACCAAGCACAAGGTCACGTCTCATAACACAAACAAGGTCACGTCACACACCACACACAAGGTCACGTGAAACACTACACACAAGATCACGTGACACACCACACACAAGGTCACGTCACACACCACACACAAGGTTCCCTTCACATACCACAAATAAGGTCACGTCAAACACCACAGATAAGGTCACGTGACACATCACACACAAGGTCACGTGACACACCACACAAAAGGTCACATCACACGCCACACACAAGGTCATGTCACATACCACAAACAAGGTCACATCACACACCACATATAAGGTCACGTCACACACCACCCACAAGGTCACGTCACACACCACACAAGGCTACGTCACACATCACACAAAAGGTCACGTCAAACACCACACACAAGGTCACGTCACACCACACACAAGGTCATATCACACACAACACACAAGGTCACGTCACACCACACACAGGGTCACGTCACACACCACACATAAGGTCACATCACACACTACACACAAGGTCACATCACACACTACAACCAAGGTCACGTCACACACCACACACAAAGTCACATCACACACCACACACAAGGTCATGTCACATACCACACACAAGGTCACGTCACACACCACACACAAAGTCACGTCACACACCACACAAGGTCACGTCACACACTACGCACAGGGTCATGTCACACACCACACACAAGGGCACGTCACACACCACACATAAGGTAACGTCACAACTACACACAAGGTCATGTGACACACCACACACAAGGTCACGTCACACACCACACATAAGGTCACATCACACACCACACACAAGGTCACGTCACACACCACAAATAAGGTCACGTCACACACTACACACAACGTCACCTCACAAACCACACACAAGGTCACATCACATACCACAAACAAGGTCACGTCACACACCTCACGCAAGGTCACGTCACACACCACACAGAAGGTCACGTGAAACACTACACACAAGATCACTTCACACACCACACAAAAGGTCACATCACACACCAAACATAAGGTCACGTGACACACAACACACAAGGTCACATCACACACCACACACAAGGTTCAAGTCACATACCACAAACAAGGTCGCAATACACACACCACACACAAGGTCACGTCACATATAACAAAGAAGGTCACGTCACACACCACACATAAGGTCACGTCATACACCACACATAAGGTCACGTCACACACCACACACAAGGTCACATCACACACCACACACAAGGTCACGTCACACACTACACACAAGGTCACGTCACACACCACACATAAGTTTACGTCACACACCACACATAAGGTAACGTGACACACCACACAGAAGGACACGTGACACACCACAAACAAGGTCAGGTGACACAAAACACAGGTGACGTCACACCACACACAAGGTCATGTGACACACCACACACAATGTCACGTCACACACCACACATAAGGTCATGTCACACCACACACAAGGTCACATCACACACCACACACAAGATCACGTGACACACCATAAACAGGGTCACGTCACTCACCACACACAAGTTCACGTCACATACCACACACAAGGTGACATCAAATACCACAAACAAGGTCACATCACACACCACACACAAGGTCACGTCACACCACAAACAAGGTCACGTCACACACCACACACAAGGTCACGTGAAAAACTGAACACAAGATCACGTCACACACCACACACAAGGTCACGTGACACACCACGCACAAGGTTCACGTCACATACCACAAACAAGGTCACGTCACACACCACACATAAGGTCACATCACACACCACACACAAGTTCACGTGACACACTACACACAGGTCACCTCACACACCACACATAAGGTCACGTCACACACCACACACAAGGTCACGTGACACATTACACACAAGGTCACATCACATACCACAAACAAGGTCACGTCACACACCACACGCAAGGTCACGTCACACACCAAACACAAGGTCACGTGAAACACTACACACAACTTCACGTCACACACCACACACAAGGTCACGTCACACACCACACACAAGGTCACATAACACACCACACACAAGGTTCACGTCACATACCACAAACAAGGTCACGTCACACACCACACATAAGGTTACGTAACACATCACACACAAGGTCACGTCACACACCACACACAAGGTCACGTCACATATAAAAAACAAGGTCACGTCACACACCACACATAGCGTCATGTCACACACCACATATAAGGTCACGTCACACACCACACACAAGGTCACATCACACACCACACACAAGGTCCTGTCACACACTACACACAAGGTCACATCACACACCACACATAAGGTCATGTCACACACCACACACCAGGTCACGTGACACACCACACACAAGGTCACGTCACACACCACAAACAAAGTAACGTGACACACTACGCAGGTGACATCACACCACACTCAAGGTCACGTGACACACCACACATAAGGCCACGCGACAGACCACACACAAGGTCACGTCACACACCACACATAAGGTCACATCACACACCACACACAAGGTTACGTCACACACTACACACAAGGTCATGTCACACAACACACATAATGTAACGTCACACACCACACACAAGGTCACGTGACACACCACACATAAGGTCACGTGACACACCACACACAAGATCACGTGACACACTAGACAGGTCACGTCACACCACACACAAGGTCATGTCACGCACCACACATAAAGTCACGTCACACACTACACACAAGGTCACGTCACATACCACAAACAAGGTCACATCACACACTACACACAAGGTCACGTGAAACACTACACACAAGATCACATCACACACCACACACAAGGTCACGTCACACACCACACACAAGGTCACGTCACGTACCACAAACAAGGTCACGCGACACACCACACACAAGGTCACGTCACGTACCACAAACAAGGTCACGTCACACACCACACACAAGGTCACGTGACACACCACACACAAGGTTCACGTCACATAAAACAAACAAGGTCACGTCACACACCACAGATAAGGTCACGTCACACACCACACACAAGGTCACGTCACACACCACACACAAGGTCACGTCACACGCTACATACAAGGTCACGACACACACCACACATAAGGTCACGTCACACACCACACACAAGGTCACGTCACACACCACACACAAGGTTACGTCACACACCGCGCACAAGGTCACGTGACACACTACATACAAGGTCATGTGAAACACCGCACACAAGGTCACGTCACACACCACACAAGGTCACATCACACAGCACACACAAGGTAACGTGACACACTACACACAAGGTCACCTCACACACCACGCATAAGGTCACGTCACACACCTCACACAAGGTCACGTGACACACTACACACAAGGTCACATCACATACCACAAACAAGGTCACGTCACACAACACACACAAGGTCACGTCACACACCACACACAAGGTCACGTGAAACACTACACACAAGATCACGTCACACACCACACATAAGGTCACGTGACACACCACACACAAGGTTCATGTCACATACCACAAACAAGGTCACGTCACACACCACACATAAGGTCACGTAAAACATCACACACAAGGTCACGTGAAACACTACACACAAGTTCACGTCACACACCACACATAAGGTGACATCACACACCACGCATAAGGTCACGTGACACACCACACACAAGGTCACGTGACACACCACACATAATGTCACGCGACACACCACACACAAGGTCACGTCACACACCACACATAAGGTCACGTCACACACCACATACAAGGTTACGTCACACACTACACACAAGGTCACGTGACACACCACACATAAGGTCACGTAACACATCACACACAAGGTCACGTGAAACACTACACACAAGTTCACGTCACACGCCACACATAAGGTGACATCACACACCACGCATAAGGTCACGTGACACACCACACACAAGGTCACGTGACACACCACACATAATGTCACGCGACACACCACACACAAGGTCACGTCACACACCACACATAAGGTCACGTCACACACCACACACAAGGTTACGTCACACACTACACACAAGGTCACGTGACACACCACACATAATGTCATGTGACACACCACACACAAGGTCACGTGACACACCACACATAAGGTTCACGTGACACACCACACACAAGATCACGTGACACACTAGACAGGTCACGTCACACCACACACAAGGTCTCGTCACACACCACACATAAGGTCACATCACACACTACACACACGGTCACGTGCCACACCATACAAAAGGTCACGTCACACACCACACATACGGTCACGTCACACACCACACACAAGGTCACGTGACACACCACACACAAGGTCACATCACACACCACAAAGAAGGTCACGTCACACACCACACACAAGGTTCACTTCACATAACACAAATAAGGTCACGTCACACACCACAGATAAGGTCACGTAACACATCACACACAAGGTCACGTGACACACCACACACAAGGTCACATCACACACCACACACAAGGTCATGTCACATACCACAAACAAGGTCACATCACACACCACACATAAGGTCACGTCACACACGACAAATAAGGTCACGTTACACACCACACACAAGGTCACGTCACACAAGGTCACGTCACACACCACACATAAGGTCACGTCACACACCACACACAAGGTCATGTGACACACCACACACAAGTTCACGTGACACACCACACACTAGGTCACGTGACACACTACACAGGTCACGTCACACCACACACAAGGTCACGTGACACACCATACATAGGGTCACGTAACACACTACACACAAGGTCACGTCACACACCACACATAAGGTCACGTCACACACCACACACAAGGTCACGTGACACACCACACACAAGTTCCCGTGACACACCACACACAAGGTCACGTGACACACTACACAGGTCACCTCACACCACACACAAGGTCACGTGACACACCATACATAAGGTCACGTGACACACTACACACAAGGTCACGTGACACAACACACACAAGGTCATGTCACACACCACACATAAGGTCACGTGACACACCACACACAAGGTCACGTCACACACAACACACAAGGTCACGTCACACACCATACATAAGGTCACGTCACACACCACACACAAGGTCACGTCAAACACCACACATAAGGTCACGTGACACACTACACACAAGGTCACGTCACACACCACACACAAGGTCACGTCACACACCACACATAAGGTTACGTAACACATCACACGCAAGGTCACGTCACACACCACACACAAGGTCACGTCACACACCACACACAAGGTCACGTCACATATAAAAAACAAGGTCACGTCACACACCACACATAACGTCACGTCACACACCACACATAAGGTCACGTCACACACCACACACAAGGTCACATCACACACCACACACAAGGTCACATCACACACTACACACAAGGTCACATGACACACCACACATAATGTCATGTCACACACCATACACCAGGTCACGTGACACACCACACACAAGGTCACGTCACAAGCCACAAACAAAGTAACGTGACACACTACACAGGTGACGTCACGCCACACTCAAGGTCACGTGACACACCACACATAAGGTCACGCGACACACCACACACAAGGACACGTGACACACCACACATAAGGTCACGTCACACACCACACACAAGGTTACGTCACACACTACACTCAAGGTCATGTCACACAACACACATAATGTCACGTCACACACCACACACAAGGTCACGTGACACACCACACATAAGGTCACGTGACACACCACACATAAGGTCACGTGACACACCACACACAAGATCACGTGACACACTAGACAGGTCACGTCACACCACATACAAGGTCACGTCACGTACCACAAACAAGGTCACGTCACACACCACACACAAGGTCACGTGAAACACTACACACAAGATCACGTGACACACCACACACAAGGTCTTGTGACACACCACACACAAGGTTCATGTCACATACCACAAACAAGGTCACGTCACACACCACAGATAAGGTCACGTCACACACCACACACAAGGTCGCGTCACACACTACATAAAAGGTCACGTCACACACCACACATAGAGTCACGTCACACACCACACACAAGGTCACGTCACACACCACACACAAGGTCACGTCACACACCACGCACAAGGTAACGTGACACACTACATACAAGGTCATGTGAAACACCACACACAAGGTCACGTCACACACCACACATAAGGTCACATCACACAGCACACACAAGGTAACGTGACACACTACACACAAGGTCACCTCACACACCACACATAAGGTCACGTCACACACCTCACACAAGGTCACGTGACACACTACACACAAGGTCACATCACATACCACAAACAAGGTCACGTCACACAACACACACAAGGTCACGTCACACACCACACACAAGGTCACCTCACACACCACCCATAAGGTCACGTGACACACCACACATAATGTCACGTGACATACCACACATAAGGTTCACGTGAAACACCACACACAAGATCACGTGACACACTAGACAGGTCACGTCACACCACACACAAGGTCTTGTCACACACCACACATAAGGTCACATCACACACCACAGATAAGGTCACGTCACACACCACACACAAGGTCACGTAACACTATACATACAAGGTCACGTCACACACCACACATAAGGTCACGTCACACACCACACACAAGGTCACGTAACACTATACATACAAGGTCACGTCACACACCACACACAAGGTCACGTCACACACCACACACAAGGTCACGTCACAAACCACGCACAAGGTCACGTGACACACTACATACAAGGTCATGTGAAACACCACACACAAGGTCACCTCACACACCACACATAAGGTCACGTCACACACCTCACACAAGGTCACGTGACACACTCTACACAAGGTCACATCACATACCACAAACAAGGTCACGTCACACAACACACACAAGGTCACGTCACACACCACACACAAGGTCACCTCACACACCACCCATAAGGTCACGTGACACACCACACATAATGTCACTTGACACACCACACACAAGGTCACGTGACACACCACACATAAGGTTCACGTGACACACCACACACAAGATCACGTGACACACTAGACAGGTCACGTCACACCACACACAAGGTCTCGTCACACACCACACATAAGGTCACATCACACACCACAGATAAGGTCACGTCACACACCACACACAAGGTCACGTAACACTATACATACAAGGTCACATCACACACCACACATAAGGTCACGTCACACACCACACACAAGGTCACGTCACACACCACACACAAGGTCACGTCACACACCACGCACAAGGTCACGTGACACACTACACACAAGGTCATGTGAAACACCACACACAAGGTCACGTCACACACCACACATAAGGTCACATCACACAGGACACACAAGGTAACGTGACACACTACACACAAGGTCACCTCACACACCACACATAAGGTCACGTCACACACCTCACATAAGGTCACGTGACACACCACACACAAGGTCACATCACACACCACACACAAGGTTCATGTCACATACCACAAACAAGGTCACGTCATACACCACACATAGGGTCACGTAACACATCACACACAAGGTCACGTGAAACACTACACATAAGTTCACGTCACACACCACTCATAAGGTGACATCACACACCACGCATAAGGTCACGTGACACACCACACACAAGGTCACGTGACACACCACACATAATGTCACGCGACACACCACACACAAGGTCACGTCACACACCACACATAAGGTCACGTCACACACCACACACAAGGTTACGTCACACACCACACACAAGGTCACGCGACACACCGCACACAAGGTCACATCACACACCACACAGAAGGTCACGTCACACACCAAGCACAAGATCACGTTACATACTACAAACAAGGTCACGTCACACACCACACACAAGGTCACGTGAAACATTACACACAAGATCACGTGACACACCACACACACGGTCACGTCACACACCACACACAAGGTTCACTTCACATACCACAAATAAGGTCACGTCACACACCACAGATAAGGTCACGTGACACATCACACACAAGGTCACGTGACACACCACACACAAGGTCACATCACACACCACACACAAGGTCATGTCACATACCACAAACAAGTTCACGTGACACACCACACACAAGGTCACGTGACACACTACACAGGTCACGTCACACCACACACAAGGTCACGTAACACACCATACATAAGGTCACGTAACACACTACACACAAGGTCACGTCACACACCACACATAAGGTCACGTCACACACCACACACAAGGTCACGTGACACACCACACACAAGTTCCCGTGACACACCACACACAAGGTCACGTGATACACCATACATAAGGTCACGTGACACACTACACCCAAGGTCACGTGACACACCACACACAAGGTCATGTCACACACCACACATAAGGTCACGTGACACACCACACACAAGGTCACGTCACACACCACACACAAGGTCACGTCACACACCATACATAAGGTCACGTCACACACCACACACAAGGTCACGTCACACACCACACATAAGGTCACGTGACACACTACACACAAGGTCACGTCACACACCACACACAAGGTCACGTCACACACTACACTCAAGGTCACGGCACACACCACACACAAGATCACGTCACACACCACACATAAGGTCACGTCACACACCACACATAAGGTCACGTCACACACCACACACAAGGTCACGTCACACACCACAAACAAGGTCACGTGACACACTACGCAGGAGACGTCACACCATCCACACAAGGTCACGTTACACACCACACATAAGGTCACGTGACACGCAACACACAAGGTCACGTCACACACCATACATAAAGTCTCGTCACACACCACACACAAGGTCACATCACACACCACACACAAGATCACGTGACCTACTAGACAGGTCACGTTACACCACACACAAGGTCACGTCACACACCACACACAAGGTCACGTGACACACTACACACAAGGTCACGTGAAACACTACACACAAGGTCACGTCACACACCCACACAAAATGTCATGTCACACACCACACACAAGTCACATGACACACCACACATAAGGTCACGTCACACACTACACACAAGGTCACGTGACATACCACACACAAGGTCACGTGACACACCACACACAAGGTCACGTCACACACCACACACAAGGTCACATGACACACTACACACAAGGTCACGTGAAACACTACACACAAGATCACGTGACACACCACACACAAGGTCACGTCACACACCACACACAAGGTCATGTCACATACCACAAATAAGGTCACGTCACACACCACACATAAGGTCACGTCACACACAACACATAAGGTCACGTTACACACCACACACAAGGTCACGTCACACTACACCCAAGGTGACGTCACACACCACACATAAGGTCACGTCACACACCAAACACAAGGTCACGTGACACACCAAACACAAGTTAACGTGACACACCACACACAAGGTCACGTGACACACCAAACACAAGTTAACGTGACACACCACACACAAGGTCACGTGACACACCATACATAAGGTCACGTGACACACCAAACACAATTTAACGTGACACACTACACACAAGTTCACGTCACACACCACAAATAATGTCACGTCACACACTATACACAAGGTCACGTCACACACCACCCATAAGGTCACATCACACACGACACACAAGGTCAGATCACACACTACACACAAGGTCACGTCACACACTATATACAAGGTCACGTCACATACTATACAGGTCACGTCACACCACACACAAGGTCACGTCACACACCACACACAAGGTCACGTGACACACCAAACACAAGTTAACGTGACACACCACACACAAGGTCACGTGACACACCAAACACAAGTTAACGTGACACACCACACACAAGGTCACGTGACACACCATACATAAGGTCACGTGACACACCAAACACAAGTTAACGTGACACACTACACACAAGTTCACGTCACACACCACACATAATGTCACGTCACACACTACACACAAGGTCACGTCACACACCACACATAAGGTCACATCACACACGACACACAAGGTCACATCACACACTACACACAAGGTCACGTCACACACTATACACAATGTTACGTCACATACTATACAGGTCACGTCACACCACACACAAGGTCTCGTCACACACCACACATAAGGTCACATCACACACTACACACAAGGTCACGTGACACACTATACACAAGGTCACGTCACACACCACACACAAGGTCATGTCACACACCACACATAAGGTCATGTGACACGCCACACACAAGGTCACATCACACACCACACATAAGGTCACGTCACACACCACACACAAGGTCACATCACACACCACACAAAAGGTCACGTCACACACCACACACAAGGTCACGTCACATACCACACACAAGGTCACATCACACACCACAAACAAAGTCACGTCACACACCACACATAAGGTCACGTCACACACCACACACAAGGTTACGTCACACCCTACACACAAGGTCACGTCACACACCACACAAAATGTCACGTCACACACCACACACAAGGTCACGTGACACATCACACATAAGGTCACGTGACGCACCACACACAAGATCACGTGACCTACTAGACAGGTCACGTTACACCACACACAAGGTCACGTCACACACCACACACAAGGTTACGTGACACACCACACATAAGGTCACGTCACACACTACACACAAGGTCACGTCACACACCACACACAAGGTCACGTCACACACCACACAAAATGTCACGTCACACACCACACACAAGGTCACGTGACACACCACACATAAGGTCACGTCACACACTACACACAAGGTCACGTGACACACCACACACAAGGTAACGTGACACACCACACACAAGGTCACGTCACACACCACACAAAATGTCACGTCACACACCACACACAAGGTCACGTGACACACCACACATAAGGTCACGTCACACACTACACACAAGGTCACGTGAAACACTACACACAAGATCACGTGACACACCACACACAAGGTCACGTCACACACCACACACAAGGTCATGTCACATACCACAAATAAGGTCACATCACACACCACACATAAGGTCACGTCACACACCACACATAAGGTCACGTTACACACCACACACTTGTCAACCCTCATTGAGACAGGACGTGCCCCGAAGGCGCTCCCGGTTTTAGCAGCCAGGCCGAGTCTGTTTGGCCCTGCCCGCTCCCCCTGCTATACCCCTACCAGCCTTACTACACCAGGATCGATTCAACAAAACATTCTAGTGATTAGTGAACGATTGATTACGGAGCAGTGCAATAAGTGATTACCATACAGTGCTCGATAGTGCACCCCAAGGAAAAGTCAGACAGTGGGCACTTTATCGGTCACCTTTAAAGTGCCAGTGACAAGGACCACCGCGGTGTTTACATCTATCGTGAAAACTGTGTCGGCGACCCCAAGCACCAGGGACAAAGACCCACGGTCTTTACGACTGACAAATATTAACAGATGTCTACCAGTGTCAGTGTCCCTCAAAGTGCCGTCAGTGACAAACACTTCCGTCCGCCCACAACAGATTTCAACAGATGGCCACCAATCACTTACTCCCGACGCACTCTGTACCATCTAAAGCGTGGGAACGGTTATCCTGATGGCAGTGTTATCCGGCTACTCAAGTCACTGAACATATTCCACGCGCGTAGCCGTAGACAAGGCCGTCATGCACATAAGCCCATTAGAACCGTAACCTCCACTAGGAAACCGGAGAAACCCACCCCTGACAGACCATACCACCACACTGAAGTTCCACGGATATGGTATGATCTCCCGTCTTTACTGCTATCCAACGTCACTTCCCTAGCTAACAAGTTCGACGAGCTGGCAACTACAGTCAGGTCAACCGCCGCGAGCGTCGTTGCCATATGTGAGGCTTGGCAAATTGTGCCTGAAACGTGTCATATTGAGGGATATCAACTCTTTCATCACCTTCGTTCACAAAGACGCGGAGGAGGTGTTGCCCTCTTCTGTCAAGATGACCTACGCCCGTCACGCCTGGATGTTCAAGTCCCAGCAGATGTGGAAGCATTATGGGTACGTGTCGTGCTACGGGCCCACCCGCGCAACACTGCTTCCATCATAATCTGTGTGGCATACCATCCGCCTCGATCACCCACCAGAGACACTCTTATCAATCATCTCATCACCACCTCAGACCACCTCAGAGTTAGGTACCCATGTGCCAAGTTAGTATTATGTGGGGATTTAAATGAAATTGACACCACTGATATCCAGGACCAGCTATCACTATCACAAGTCGTGACCTTCCCCACACACGGTCAAAATACCCTTGACCTTATCTTAACTGACTTAGCGGACCAGTACCAACCACCTCAACCAATGCCTCCTATCGGGTGTAGCACACACTTATCAGTGCTCTGGTCCCCAGCTGCCACTCCCACTCAAGTACAGAGACCCTACATCAAGACCTACAGGCCGATTACTGACTCTGCAGTGCGCCTATTCGGGCAGTGGATAGTTCACCATCCCTGGACTGAAGTACTTAGCGTGGATGACGTGGAAACCAAATGGATAAATTATACCAACACCACCACGCAAGCTCACCACCACTTCTTCCCCGAGAAGTCCGTCAGATCTCACCCAGCTGACTTGCCCTGGATCACACCTCGGATCAAAAGACTTATGCAACAGAGAGACAGAGCCTTTCATCTCAATGACCACATCCGCTACAGGTCACTTCGCAACCGAGTCATCCGCGAAATACGCACTGCAAAGAAGTCCCACTACCCAACCAAATTACAACACCTGAAGCAGACCAACATCAGTCAATGGTATGGTAAGCTTAAAGAACTCTGTGGACTAAACAATAAGACACACCCCCTCCCCTTCCTTAGCCATCTCACTAGTGTTGACGCAGCTGAGCAAACAAATAACCATTTCGCTACTATATGCCAGACGCTCCCACGGCTTGACACAACAACTCTCCCTGCTTACCTACCAGCCCCCCTTCCCACTGACTTAGTAGAAGAATTTGAAGTAGCAAAACGCCTGGACAAACTAAAATTAAAACGCTCTACCACCCCCATTGACTTACCAATGAAACTCTTCAAGGAGTTCTCCCCGGAGCTTGCTAAACCCCTCTGCTCCATCATCAATGCTTCTCTCAGTCAAGCCAGATGCCCAGCTGACTGGAAGACCTCTTATGTATCACCAGTGCCCAAGTCAACCAGCCCACAATCCTTAAATCAGCTACGACCTATTGCAATCACCCCAATACCCAGCCTAATCTGTGAAAGTTTTGTGTTCGACTGGGCTTATGCTGATATTGCAGGAGTCGTAGACCCTCAGCAATTTGGCAACATGAAAACTTCCTCCACCACTCACTGTCTTGTCAGCTTTCTCGATTACATATACCGCCATCTCGAGAAACGAAAAACGTCTGTAGCTGTCGCCTTCATTGATTTCACTAAAGCGTTCGACCTAGTCGACCACAATATAATCATCAACAAAGCTATTGACCTCGGGCTTCGAAGAAGCCTCATACCATGGCTTACAGACTTCCTCAGTGACCGACGCCAAGCTGTACGCTTCCGAGGGGCTGTCTCCACCTTTCAGTCACTCACCTGTGGCGTCCCCCAAGGCACCAAGATGGGACCACTCTGCTTCCTTATGCTCATCAATGATGCCCTAAGAGAAACCCCTGCTCGCTGGAAATATGTCGACGACTCCACCATTGGGATCAGCGTCAACAATTCTGCTCCCAACTATACCGCCCTTCAGGATTTATTGAACAGTCTCCAAAACTGGGCCACCAACAACCATGTCACCATCAACCATACCAAGACCATGGTTATGCACATCAACCTCTCCTCCGACATTGTCCCACCTCCTTCCATTACTCTAGGTCCGAACACACTCCAGGTTGTAGATTCCACGAAGCTCCTCGGCGTCACCATAGACAACAAACTAAATTGGAAACCACACGTCAATGAAGTTGTCAAATCCTCCAGTTTCCGTCTCCACCTCCTCCGCCGACTCAAGTCCCTCGGAGTTCCTGCACACGAGCTCCTCAGTGTTTACACAACATTCATACTTCCCAAGCTCACCTATGCCTCCCCCACCTGGTCTTCCTCCCTAAATGCCACACAACGTAAACACCTAGAAAAAGTACAAAAGAGGGCATGCAAGATTATTCTCTCCCCCTCCTACTCCACATATCAAGAAGCGCTCAACACACTGACCCTTTCGACTCTCACTGACCATCACCACGACCTCATCTGCAAATTTGGTAAGAAGCTTCTACACCATCCCCGACACCGGCTCCTACTACCACCTGAGATCCCTTGTCCGAGAATTGCTGTTCGACACCACAACCGCATCCAGCCCATACGTGCACGAACTGATCGCTATAAGAACAGCCCAGTCCCAACCATTGTAAAAATTATCAACAACTTGTAATACTGTAACACTGTCACTATGTTGAAATGAACTGTAGTTTGAGCTTTTCCCCATCTAAGTTATTATATGTCTTATTTGTGTCACTTATGTTACTTGTATATTATTTGTAATTCGTAACCCATTCCCCAAATATGTAACTGTATATTTTCAGCCTTCTGGCTGCCAAGCTCCTTCAATAAACCGTTAATTATTATTATTATTATTATTACACAAGGTCACGTCACACTACACCCAAGGTGACGTCACACACCACACATAAGGTCACGTCACACACCACACACAAGGTCACGTGACACACCAAACACAAGTTAACGTGACACACCAAACACAAGGTCACGTGACACACCAAACACAAGTTAACGTGACACACCACACACAAGGTCACGTGACACACCATACATAAGGTCACGTGACACACCAAACACAAGTTAACGTGACACACTACACACAAGTTCACGTCACACACCACACATAATGTCACGTCACACACTACACACAAGGTCACGTCACACACCACACATAAGGTCACATCACACACTACACACAAGGTCACGTCACACACATACACAAGGTCATGTCACACACTATACAGGTCACGTCACACCACACACAAGGTCTCGTCACACAACACACATAAGGTCACATCACACACTACACACAAGGTCACGTCCCACACCACACACAACGTCATGTGACACACCACACACAAGGTCACATCACACACCACACAGAAGGTCACGTCACACACCAAGCACAAGGTCACGTCACATACCACAAACAAGGTCACGTCACACACCACACACAAGGTCACGTGAAACACTACAAACAAGATCACGTGACACACCACACACAAGGTCACGTCACACACCACACACAAGGTTCACTTCACATACCACAAATAAGGTCACGTCATACACACAGATAAGGTCACGTGACACATCACACACAAGGTCACGTGACACACCACACACAAGGTCACATCACACGCCACATAGAAGGTCACGTCACACACCAAGCACAAGGTCACGTGACACACCACACACAAGGTCACATCACACGCCACACACAAGGTCATGTCACATACCACAAACAAGGTCACATCACACACCACATATAAGGTCACGTCACACACCACCCACAAGGTCACGTCACACACCACACAAGGTCACGTCACACACCTACAGACAATGTCACGTCACACATCACACATAAGGTCACGTCAAACACCACACACAAGGTCACGTCACACCACACACAAGGTCACATCACACACCAAACACAAGGTCACGTCACACCACACACAGGGTCACGTCACACACCACACATAAGGTCACATCACACACTACACACAAGGTCACATCACACACTCCAACCAAGGTCACGTCACACACCACACACAAAGTCACATCACACACCACACACAAGGTCATGTCACGTACCACACACAAGGTCACGTCACACACCACACACAAGGTCACGTCACACACCACATATAAGGTTCACGTCACATACCAAACATAAGGTCACGTCACATACCACACATAAGGTCACGTGACACACTACACACAAGGTCACATCACATACCACAAACAAGGTCACGTCACACACCACACACAAGGTTCACGTCACATACCAAACATAAGGTCACGTAACACATCACACATAAGGTCACGTGACACACTACACACAAGGTCACATCACATACCACAAACAAGGTCACGTCACACAGCACACACAAGGTTACGTCACACACCACACACAAGGTCAAGTCATATATAACAAACAAGGTCACGTCACACACCACACATATGGTCACGTCACACACCACACATATGGTCACGTCACACACAACAACCACACCCGCATTCAGCCCATACGTGCACGAACTGATCGCTATAAGAACAGCCCAGTCCCAACCACTGTAAAAATTATGAATAACTTGTAATAAATTAGTGTATTCACTCCCGGTAAACACTGCTCCTTACACTGTCACTATGTTGAAATGAACTGTAGTTTGAGCTTTTCCCCATCTAGTTATTATAAGTCTTATTTGTATCACTTATGTTACTTGTATATTATTTGTAATTCGTAACCCATTCCCCAAATAAGTAACTGTATATTTTCAGCCTTCTGGCTGCCAAGCTCTTTCAATAAACCGTTAATTATTATTATTATTATTATTATTCATATGGTCACGTCACACACCACACACAAGGTCACGTCACACACCACAAACAAGGTCACGTGACACACTACACAGGAGACGTCACACCATCCACTCAAGGTCACGTGACACACCACACATAAGGTCACGTGAGACGCCACACACAAGGTCACGTCACACACCACACATAAGGTCACGTCACACACTACACAGGTCACGTCACACCACACACAAGGTCACGTGACACACCATACATAAGGTCACGTGACACACTACACACAAGGTCACGTGACACACCACACACAAGGTCACGTCACATACCACACACAAGGTCACGTCACACACTACACACAAGGACACGTCACATACCACAAACAAGGTCACGTAGCACACCACACACAAGGTCACGTCACATACCATACACAAGGTTACGTCACACACTACACACAAGGTCACGTCACACCACACACAAGGTCACGTCACACACCACACATAAGGTCACGTCACACACTACACACAAGGTCACGTGACACACCACACACAAGGTCACGTCACACACCACACACAAGGTCACGTCACACACCACACACAAGGTCACGTCACACACCACAAACAAGGTCACGTGACACACTACGCAGGAGACGTCACACCATCCACACAAGGTCACGTGACACACCACACATAAGGTCATGTGACACGCCACACACAAGGTCACATCACACACCACACATAAGGTCACGTCACACACCACACACAAGGTCACATCACACACCACACACAAGGTCACGTCACACACCACACACAAGGTCACGTCACATACCACACACAAGGTCACGTCACATACCACAAACAAGGTCACATCACACACCACAAACAAAGTCACGTCACACACCACACATAAGGTCACGTCCCACACCACACACAAGGTCACGTCACACACCACACAAAATGTCACGTCACACACCACACACAAGGTAAGGTGACACATCACACATAAGGTCACGTGACACACCACACACAAGATCACGTGACCTACTAGACAGGTCACGTTACACCACACACAAGGTCACGTCACACACCACACACAAGGTCACGTGACACACTACACACAAGGTCACGTGAAACACTACACACAAGGTCACGTCACACACCGCACAAAATGTCACGTCACACACCACACACAAGGTCACGTGATACACCACACATAAGGTCACGTCACACACCACACACAAGGTCACGTCACACACTACACACAAGGTCACGTCACACACCACACATAGGTCACGTCACACACCACACACAAGGTCACGTGACACACTACACACAAGGTTATGTCAAGCACCACATACAAGGTCACGTCACACACCACACATAAGGTCACGTCACCCACCACACACAAGGTCACGACACACCACACACAAGGTCATGTCACACACCACAAACAAGGTCGCATCACACACCACATATAAGTTCACGTCACACACCAGCCACACGGTCACGTCACACACCACACAAGGTCACGTCACA
Source organism: Homarus gammarus (assembly GCA_958450375.1). NCBI lineage: Eukaryota > Metazoa > Arthropoda > Malacostraca > Decapoda > Nephropidae > Homarus > Homarus gammarus. The sequence goes on along the minus strand of CAUDMG010000103.1, from coordinate 104,295 downwards.
CACCTACACACAATGTCACGTCACACATCACACATAAGGTCACGTCAAACACCACACACAAGGTCACGTCACACCACACACAAGGTCACATCACACACCACACACAAGGTCACATCACACACTACACACAAGGTCACATCACACACAACAACCAAGGTCACGTCACACACCACACACAAAGTCACATCACACACCACACACAAGGTCATGTCACATACCACACACAAGGTCGCGTCACACACCACACACAAGGTCACGTCACACACCACATATAAGTTTCACGTCACATACCAAACAAAAGGTCACGTCACACACCACACATAAGGTCACGTGACACACTACACACAAGGTCACGTGACACACCACACACAAGGTCACGTCACACACCACACACAAGGTCACATCACACACCACACATAAGGTCATGTCACACACCACACACAAGGTCACGTCACACACCATGCATAGGGTTATGTCACACACCACACACAAGGTCATGTGACACACCACACACAAGGTCACGTCACACACTATACAGGTCACGTCACACCACACACAAGGTCACGTCACACACCACACATAAGGTCACGTGACACACCATACAAAAGGTCACATCACACACCACACACAAGGTCATGTCACATACCACAAACAAGGTCACATTACACACCACACATAAGGTCACGTCACACAAGACACATAAGGTCACGTTACACACCACACACAAAGTCATGTCACACACTACACACAAGGTCACGTCAAACTCCACACATAAGGTCACGTCACACACCACACACAAGGTCACGTGACACACCACACACAAGTTCACATGACACACCACACACAAGGTCACGTGACACACTACACAGGTCACGTCACACCACACACAAGGTCACGTCACACACCACACATAAGGTCACGTCACACCACACATAGGTCACGTCACACACCACACACAATGTCACGTGACTCACTACACACAAGGTTATGTCAAGCACCACACACAAGGTCACGTCACCCACCACAACAGAAACTCACGACACACACCACACACAAGGTCATGTCACACACCACACACAAGGTCACATCACAAACCACACATAAAGTCACGTCACACACCACACATAAGGTCACATCACACACCACAAACAAGTTCACATCACACACCACATATAAGGTCACGTCACACACCACCCACAAGGTCACGTCACACACCACACAAAGTCACTTCACACCTACACACAATGTCACGTCACACACCACACATAAGGTCACGTCAAACACCACACACAAAGTCACGTGACACACTACACACAAGGATATGTCAAGCACCACACACAAGGTCACGTCACACACCACATACAAGGTCACATCACACCAAACACAAGGTCACGTCACACATCACACACAAGGTCACGTCACACACCACACATAAGGTCACGTCACACACCACACACAAGGTCACGTCACACACCATACATAAGGTCACATGACACACCACACACAAGGTCAATACACACACCACACACAAGGTCACGTCACACACTACACTCAAGGTCATGTCACACACCACACTCAAGGTCACGTCACACACTACACACAAGATCACGTCACACACCACCCATAAGGTTACGTCGCACACTACACACAAGGTCACGTCACACACCACACACAAGGTCACGTCACACACTACACACAAGGTCACGTCACACACCACACATAAGGTCACGTCACACACCACACATAGGTCACGTCACACACCACACACAAGGTCACGTGACACACTACACACAAGGTTATGTCAAGCACCACACACAAGGTCACGTCACACACCACACATAAGGTCACGTCACACACCACACACAAGGTCATGCCACACCCCACACACAAGGTCACATCACACACCACACATAAAGTCACGTCACACACAACACATAAGGTCACATCACACACCACACACAAGGTCACATCACACACCACATATAAAGTCACGTCACACACCACCCACAAGGTCACGTCACACACCAAACAAGGTCACGTCACACCTACACACAATGTCACGTCACACAACCACACATACGGTCACGTCACACACCACACACAAGGTCATGTGACACACCACACACAAGGTCACATCACACACCAAACAGAAGGTCACGTCACACACCAAGCACAAGGTCACGTCACATACCACAAACAAGGTCACGTCACACACCACACACAACGTCACGTGAAACACTACACACAAGATCACGTGACAAACTACACACAAGGTTATGTCAAGCACCACACACAAGGTCACGTCACACACCACACATAAGGTCACGTCACACACCACACACAAGGTCACATCACACGCCACACACAAGGTCATGTCACATACCACAAACAAGGTCACATCACACACCACACATAAGGTCACGTCACACACGACAAATAAGGTCATGCTACACACCACACACAAGGTCACGTCACACACTTCACACAAGGTCACGTCACACACCACACATAAGGTCACGTCACACACCACACACAAGGTCATGTGACACACCACACACAAGGTCACGTAACACACCATACATAAGGTCACGTAGCACACTACACCCAAGGTCACGTCACACACCACACATAAGGTCACGTCACACACCACACACAAGGTCACGTGACACACCACACACAAGTTCCCGTGACACACCACACACAAGGTCACGTGACACACTACACAGGTCACGTCACACCACACACAAGGTCACGTGACACACCATACATAAGGTCACGTGACACACTACAAACAAGGTCACGTGACACACCACACACAAGGTCATGTCACACACCACACAAAAGGTCACGTGACACACCATACACAAGGTCACGTCACACACCACATGCAAGGTCACGTCACACACCATACATAAGGTCACGTGACACACCACACACAAGGTCACGTCACACACCACACATAAGGTCACGTGACACACTACACACAAGGTCACGTCACACACCACACACAAGGTCACGTCACACACTACACTCAAGGTCACGGCACACACCACACACAAGATCACGTCACACACCACCCATAAGGTTACGTCGCACACTACACACAAGGTCACGTCACACACCACACACAAGGTCACGTCACACACTACACACAAGGTCACGTCACACACCACACATAGGTCACGTCACACACCACACACAAGGTAACGTGACACACTACACACAAGGTTATGTCAAGCACCACATACAAGGTCACGTCACACACCACACATAAGGTCACGTCACCCACCACACACAAGGTCACGACACACACCACACACAAGGTCATGTCACACACCACACACAAGGTCACATCACACACCACACATAAGTTCACGTCACACACCACCCACACGGTCACGTCACACACCACACAAGGTCACGTTACACACCTACACACAATGTCACGTCACACATCACACATAAGGTCACGTCAAACACCACACACAAGGTCACGTCACACCACACACAAGGTCACGTCACACACCACACACAAGGTCACGTCACACACCACACACAAGGTCACGTGACACACTACACACAATGTCACGTGAAACACTACACACAAGATCACGTGACACACCACACACAAGGTCACGTCACACACCACACACAAGGTCATGTCACATACCACAAATAAGGTCACGTCACACACCACACATAAGGTCACTTCACACACCACACATAAGGTCACGTTACACACCACACACAAGGTCACGTCACACTACACACAAGGTCACGTCACACACCACACATGAGGTCATGTCACACACCACACACAAGGTCACGTGACACACTACACACAAGGTCACGTCACACACTATACAGGTCACGTCACACCACACACAAGGTCACGTGACACACTACACAGGTCACGTCACACCAAACAAAAGGTCACGTGACACACCATACATGAGGTCACGTGACACACTTCACACAAGGTCAAGTGACACACCACACACAAGGTCACATGACACACCACACATAAGGTCACGCGACACACCACACACAAGGTCACGTGACACACCACACACAAGGTCACGTCACACACCACACATAAGGTCATGTCACACACCACACACAAGGTCACGTCACACACCATACATAAGGTTATGTCACACACCACACACAAGGTCACGTGACACACCACACACAAGGTCACGTCACACACTATACAGGTCACGTCACACCACACACAAGGTCACGTCACACACCACACATAAGGTCACATCACACACTACACACAAGGTCACGTGACACACCACACACAAGGTCACGTCACACACCACACATACGGTCACGTCACACACCACACACAAGGTCACGTGACACACCACACACAAGGTCACGTCACACACCACACACAAGGTCACGTCATACACCAAGCACAAGGTCACGTCACATACCACAAACAAGGTCATGTCACACGCCACACACAAGGTCACGTGACACACCACACACAAGGTCACGTCAAACACCACACACAAGGTCACGTGACACACTGCACACAAGGTTATGTCAAGCACCACACACAAGGTCACGTCACACACCACATACAAGGTCACGTCACACCAAACACAAGGTCACGTCACACATCACACACAAGGTCACGTCACACACACCACACACAAGGTCACGTCACACACCATACATAAGGTCACGTGACACACCACACACAAGGTCACGTGACACACCACACACAAGTTCCCGTGACACACCACACACAAGGTCACGTGACACACTACACAGGTCACGTCACACCAAACAAAAGGTCACGTGACACACCATACATGAGGTCACGTGACACACTACACACAAGGTCAAGTGACACACCACACACAAGGTCACATGACACACCACACATAAGGTCACGCGACACACCAAACACAAGGTCACGTGACACACCACACACAAGGTCACGTCACACACCACACACAAGGTCACGTCACACACCACACATAAGGTCATGTCACACACCACACACAAGGTCACGTCACACACCATACATAGGGTTATGTCACACACCACACACAAGGTCATGTGACACACCACACACAAGGTCACGTCACACACTATACAGGTCACGTCACACCACACACAAGGTCACGTCACACACCACACATAAGGTCACGTGACACACCATACACAAGGTCACATCACACACCACACACAAGGTCATGTCACATACCACAAACAAGGTCACATTACACACCACACATAAGGTCACGTCACACAAGACACATAAGGTCACGTTACACACCACACACAAGTTCACATGACACACCACACACAAGGTCACGTGACACACTACACAGGTCACGTCACACCACACACAAGGTCACGTGACACACAATACATAAGGTCACGTGACACACTACACACAAGGTCACGTCACACACCACACATAAGGTCACGTCACACACCACACACAAGGTCACGTGACACCACACACAAGTTCCCGTGACACACCACACACAAGGTCACATGACTCACTACACAGGTCACGTCACACCACACACAAGGTTATGTGACACACTATACATAAGATCACGTGACACACCACACACAAGGTCATGTCACACACCACACATAAGGTCACGTGACACACCACACACAAGGTCACGTGACACACCACACACAAGGTCACGTCACACACCAAACATAAGGTCACGTGACACACCACACACAAGGTCACGTGACACACTACACACAAGGTCACGTCACACACCACACACAAGGTCACGTCGCACACTACACTCAAGGTCACGTCACACACCACACACAAGATCACGTCACACACCACCCATAAGGTTACGTCGCACACTACACACAAGGTCACGTCACACACCACACACAAGGTCACGTCACACACTACACACAAGGTCACGTCACACACCACACATAAGGTCACGTCACACCACACATAGGTCACGTCACACACCACACACAATGTCACGTGACTCACTACACACAAGGTTATGTCAAGCACCACACACAAGGTCACGTCACCCACCACAACAGAAACTCACGACACACACCACACACAAGGTCATGTCACACACCACACACAAGGTCACATCACAAACCACACATAAAGTCACGTCACACACCACACATAAGGTCACATCACACACCACAAACAAGTTCACATCACACACCACATATAAGGTCACGTCACACACCACCCACAAGGTCACGTCACACACCACACAAAGTCACTTCACACCTACACACAATGTCACGTCACACACCACACATAAGGTCACGTCAAACACCACACACAAAGTCACGTGACACACTACACACAAGGATATGTCAAGCACCACAAACAAGGTCACGTCACACACCACATACAAGGTCACATCACACCAAACACAAGGTCACGTCACACATCACACACAAGGTCACGTCACACACCACACATAAGGTCACGTCACACACCACACACAAGGTCACGTCACACACCATACATAAGGTCACATGACACACCACACACAAGGTCAATACACACACCACACACAAGGTCACGTCACACACTACACTCAAGGTCAAGTCACACACCACACTCAAGGTCACGTCACACACTACACACAAGATCACGTCACACACCACCCATAAGGTTACGTCGCACACTACACACAAGGTCACGTCACACACCACACACAAGGTCACGTCACACACTACACACAAGGTCACGTCACACACCACACATAAGGTCACGTCACACACCACACATAGGTCACGTCACACACCACACACAAGGTCACGTGACACACTACACACAAGGTTATGTCAAGCACCACACACAAGGTCACGTCACACACCACACATAAGGTCACGTCACACACCACACACAAGGTCATGCCACACCCCACACACAAGGTCACATCACACACCACACATAAAGTCACGTCACACACAACACATAAGGTCACATCACACACCACACACAAGGTCACATCACACACCACATATAAAGTCACGTCACACACCACCCACAAGGTCACGTCACACACCAAACAAGGTCACGTCACACCTACACACAATGTCACGTCACACAACCACACATACGGTCACGTCACACACCACACACAAGGTCATGTGACACACCACACACAAGGTCACATCACACACCAAACAGAAGGTCACGTCACACACCAAGCACAAGGTCACGTCACATACCACACACAACGTCACGTGAAACACTACACACAAGATCACGTGACACACTACACACAAGGTTATGTCAAGCACCACACACAAGGTCACGTCACACACCACACATAAGGTCACGTCACACACCACACACAAGGTCACATCACACGCCACACACAAGGTCATGTCACATACCACAAACAAGGTCACATCACACACCACACATAAGGTCACGTCACACACGACAAATAAGGTCATGCTACACACCACACACAAGGTCACGTCACACACTTCACACAAGGTCACGTCACACACCACACATAAGGTCACGTCACACACCACACACAAGGTCATGTGACACACCACACACAAGGTCACGTGACACCCTACACAGGTCACGTCACACCACACACAAGGTCACGTAACACACCATACATAAGGTCACGTAGCACACTACACCCAAGGTCACGTCACACACCACACATAAGGTCACGTCACACACCACACACAAGGTCACGTGACACACCACACACAAGTTCCCGTGACACACCACACACAAGGTCACGTGACACACTACACAGGTCACGTCACACCACACACAAGGTCACGTGACACACCATACATAAGGTCACGTGACACACTACACACAAGGTCACGTGACACACCACACACAAGGTCATGTCACACACCACAAAAAAGGTCACGTGACACACCATACACAAGGTCACGTCACACACCACATGCAAGGTCACGTCACACACCATACATAAGGTCACGTGACACACCACATACAAGGTCACGTCACACACCACACATAAGGTCACGTGACACACTACACACAAGGTCACGTCACACACCACACACAAGGTCACGTCACACACTACACTCAAGGTCACGGCACACACCACACACAAGATCACGTCACACACCACCCATAAGGTTACGTCGCACACTACACACAAGGTCACGTCACACACCACACACAAGGTCACGTCACACACTACACACAAGGTCACGTCACACACCACACATAGGTCACGTCACACACCACACACAAGGTAACGTGACACACTACACACAAGGTTATGTCAAGCACCACATACAAGGTCACGTCACACACCACACATAAGGTCACGTCACCCACCACACACAAGGTCACGACACACACCACACACAAGGTCATGTCACACACCACACACAAGGTCACATCACACACCACATATAAGTTCACGTCACACACCACCCACACGGTCACGTCACACACCACACAAGGTCACGTTACACACCTACACACAATGTCACGTCACACATCACACATAAGGTCACGTCAAACACCACACACAAGGTCACGTCACACCACACACACAAGGTCACGTCACACACCACACACAAGGTCACGTCACACACCACACACAAGGTCACGTCGCACACTACACACAATGTCACGTGAAACACTACACACAAGATCACGTGACACACCACACACAAGGTCACGTCACACACCACACACAAGGTCATGTCACATACCACAAATAAGGTCACGTCACACACCACACATAAGGTCACTTCACACACCACACATAAGGTCACGTTACACACCACACACAAGGTCACGTCACACTACACACAAGGTCACGTCACACACCACACATGAGGTCATGTCACACACCACACACAAGGTCACGTGACACACTACACACAAGGTCACGTCACACACTATACAGGTCACGTCACACCACACACAAGGTCACGTGACACACTACACAGGTCACGTCACACCAAACAAAAGGTCACGTGACACACCATACATGAGGTCACGTGACACACTACACACAAGGTCAAGTGACACACCACACACAAGGTCACATGACACACCACACATAAGGTCACGCGACACACCACACACAAGGTCACGTGACACACCACACACAAGGTCACGCCACACACCACACACAAGGTCACGTCACACACCACACATAAGGTCATGTCACACACCACACACAAGGTCACGTCACACACCATACATAAGGTTATGTCACACACCACACACAAGGTCACGTGAAACACCACACACAAGGTCACGTCACACACTATACAGGTCACGTCACACCACACACAAGGTCACGTCACACACCACACATAAGGTCACATCACACACTACACACAAGGTCACGTGACACACCACACACAAGGTCACGTCACACACCACACATACGGTCACGTCACACACCACACACAAGGTCACGTGACACACCACACACAAGGTCACGTCACACACCACACACAAGGTCACGTCATACACCAAGCACAAGGTCACGTCACATACCACAAACAAGGTCATGTCACACGCCACACACAAGGTCACGTGACACACCACACACAAGTTCACGTCAAACACCACACACAAGGTCACGTGACACACTACACACAAGGTTATGTCAAGCACCACACACAAGGTCACGTCACACACCACATACAAGGTCACGTCACACCAAACACAAGGTCACGTCACACATCACACACAAGGTCACGTCACACACCACACACAAGGTCACGTCACACACCATACATAAGGTCACGTGACACGCCACACACAAGGTCACGTCACACACCACACATAAGGTCACGTGACACACTACACACAAGGTCACGTCACACACCACACACAAGGTCACGTCACACACTACATTCAAGGTCACGTCACACACCACACACAAGGTCACGTCACACACCACACATAAGGTCACGTCACACACCACACACAAGGTCATGTGACACACCACACACAAGGTCACGTCACACACCACACACAAGGTCACGTCACACACCAAGCACAAGGTCACGTCACATACCACAAACAGTGTCACGTCACACACCACACACAAGGTCACGTGAAACACTACACACAAGATCACGTCACACACCACACATAAGGTCACGTCACACACCACACACAAGGTCACGTGACACACCACACACAAGTTCCCGTGACACACCACACACAAGGTCACGTGACACACTACACAGGTCACGTCACACCACACACAAGGTCACGTGACACACCATACATAAGGTCACGTGACACACCACACACAAGGTCACGTGACACACCACACACAAGGTCATGTCACACACCACACATAAGGTCAAGTGACACACCCTACACAAGGTCACGTCACACACCACACGCAAGGTCACGTCACACACCATACATAAGGTCACGTGACACACCACACACAAGGTCACGTCACACACCACACATAAGGTCACGTGACACACTACACACAAGGTCACGTCACACACCACACACAAGGTCACGTCACACACTACACTCAAGGTCACGGCACACACCACACACAAGATTACGTCACACACCACCCATAAGGTTACGTCGCACACTACACACAAGGTCACGTCACACACCGCACACAAGGTCACGTCACACACTACACACAAGGTCACGTCACACACCACACATAGGTCACGTCACACACCACACACAAGGCAACGTGACACACTACACACAAGGTTATGTCAAGCACCACATACAAGGTCACGTCACACACCACACATAAGGTCACGTCACCCACCACACACAAGGTCACGACACACACCACACACAAGGTCATGTCACACACCACACACAAGGTCACATCACACACCACATATAAGTTCACGTCACACACCACCCACACGGTCACGTCACACACTACACAAGGTCACGTCACACACCTACACACAATGTCACGTCACACATCACACATAAGGTAACGTCAAACACCACACACAAGGTCACGTCACACCACACTCAAGGTCACATCACACACCACACACAAGGTCACGTCACACCACACACAGGGTCACGTCACACACCACACATAAGGTCACGTCACACACCAAACACAAGGTCACGTCACACACCACACACAAGGTCACGTGACACACTACACACAAGGTTATGTCAAGCACCACACACAAGGTTATGTCAAGCACCACACACAAGTTCACGTCACACACCACATACAAGGTCACGTCACACATCACACACAAGGTCACGTGACACACCACTCACAAGGTCACATCACACGCCACACACAAGGTCATGTCACATACCACAAACAAGGTCACATCACACACCACACATAAGGTCACGTCACACACGGCAAATAAGGTCACGCTACACACCACACACAAGGTCACGTCACACACTACACACAAGGTCACGTCACACACCACACATAAGGTCACATCACACACCACACACAAGGTCATGTGACACACCACACACAAGTTCACGTGACACACCACACACAAGGTCACGTGACACACTACACAGGTCACGTCACACCACACACAAGGTCACTTAACACACCATACATAAGGTCACGTAGCACACTACACACAAGGTCACGTCACACACCACACATAAGGTCACGTCACACACCACACACAAGGTCACGTGACACACCACACACAAGTTCACGTCACACACCACACACAAGGTCACGTGAGACACTACACAGGTCACGTCACACCACACACAAGGTCACGTGACACACCACACATAAGGTCACGTGACACACTACACACAAGGTCACGTGACACACCACACACAAGGTCATGTCACACACCACACATAAGGTCACGTCACACCACACACAAGGTCACGTCACACACCACACACAAGGTCACGTCACACACCATACATAAGGTCACGTGACACACCACACACAAGGTCACGTCACACACCACACATAAGGTCACGTCACACACTACACACAAGGTCACGTCACACACCACACACAAGGTCACGTCACACACCACACACAAGGTCACGTGACACACCACACACAAGGTCACGTCACACACATAAGGTTACGTCGCACACTACACACAAGGTCACGTCACACACCATACATAAGGTCACGTAGCACACTACACACAAGGTCACGTCACACACCACACATAAGGTCACGTCACACACCACACACAAGGTCACGTGACACACCACACACAAGTTCCCGTCACACACCACACACAAGGTCACGTGAGACACTACACAGGTCACGTCACACCACACACAAGGTCACGTGACACACCATACATAAGGTCACGTGACACACTACACACAAGGTCACGTGACACACCACACACAAGGTCATGTCACACACCACACATAAGGTCACGTTACACACCATACACAAGGTCACGTCACACACCACACACAAGGTCACGTCACACACCATACATAAGGTCACGTGACACACCACACACAAGGTCACGTCACACACCACACATAAGGTCACGTGACACACTACACACAAGGTCACGTCACACACCACACACAAGGTCACGTCACACACTACACTCAAGGTCACGGCACACACCACACACAAGAACACGTCACACACCACCCATAAGGTTACGTCGCACACTACACACAAGGTCACGTCACACACCACACACAAGGTCACGTCACACACTACACACAAGGTCACGTCACACACCACACATAGGTCACGTCACACACCACACACAAGGTCACGTGACACACTATACACAAGGTTATGTCAAGCACCACATACAAGGTCACGTCACACACCACACATAAGGTCACGTCACCCACCACACACAAGGTCACGACACATACCACACACAAGGTCATGTTACACACCACACACAAGGTCACATCACACACCACATATAAGTTCACGTCACACACCACACACAAGGTCACGTCACACACCACACAAGGTCACGTCACACACCTACACACAATGTCACGTCACACATCACACATAAGGTCACGTCAAGCACCACACACAAGGTCACGTCACACCACACACAAGGTCACATCACACACCACACACAAGGTCACGTCACACCACACACAGGGTCACGTCACACACCACACATAAGGTCACATCACACACTACACACAAGGTCACATCACACACAACAACCAAGGTCAAGTCACACACCACAAACAAAGTCACATCACACCACACACAAGGTCATGTCACATACCACACACAAGGTCACGTCACACACCACACACAAGGTCACGTCACACACCACATATAAGGTTCACGTCACATACCAAACATAAGGTCACGTCATACACCACACATAAGGTCACGTGACACACTACACACAAGGTCACATCACATACCACAAACAAGGTCACGTCACACACCACACACAAGGTTCACGTCACATACCAAACATAAGGTCACGTAACACACCACACACAAGGTTACGTCACACACCACACACAAGGTCAAGTCACATATAACAAACAAGGTCACGTCACACACTACACATTTGGTCACGTCACACACCACACATATGGTCACGTCACACACCACACACAAGGTCACGTCACACACCACAAACAAGGTCACGTGACACACCACACATAAGGTCACGTCACACACCACACACAAGGTCACCCTCACACACCACACATAAGGTCACGTCACACACCAAACACAAGGTCACGTCACACACCACACACAAGGTCACGTGACACACTACACACAAGGTTATGTCAAGCACCACACACAAGGTCACGTCACACACCACATACAAGGTCACGTCACACCAAACACAAGGTCACGTCACACACCATACATAAGGTCACATGACACACCACACACAAGGTCACGTCACATACCACACATAAGGTCACGTGACCCACTACACTCAAGGTCACGTCACACACCACACTCAAGTTCACGTCACACACCACACACAAGATCACGTCACACACCACCCATAAGGTTACGTCGCACACTACACACAAGGTCACGTCACACACCACACACAAGGTCACGTCACACACTACACACAAGGTCACGTCACACACCACACATAAGGTCACGTCACACACCACACATAGGTCACGTCACACACCACACACAAGGTCACGTGACACACTACACACAAGGTTATGTCAAGCACCACACACAAGGTCACGTCACACACCACACATAAGGTCACGTCACCCACCACACACAAGGTCACGACACACACCACACACAAGGTCATGTCACACCCCACACACAAGATCACATCACACACCACACATAAAGTCACGTCTCACACAACACATAAGGTCACATCACACACCACACACAAGGTCACATCACACACCACATATAAGATCACGTCACACACCACCCACAAGGTCACGTCACACACCAAACAAGGTCACGTCACACCTACACACAATGTCACGTCACACACCACACATAAGGTCACGTCAAACACCACACACAAGGTCACGTGACACACTATACACAAGGTTATGTCAAGCACCACACACAAGGTCACGTCACACACCACACACAAGGTCACGTCACACCAAACACAAGGTCACGTCACACCACACACAAGGTCACATCACACTCCACACAAAAGGTCACGTCACACACTACATACAAGGTCACGTCACACACCATACATAAGGTCACATGACACACCCCACACACGGTCACGTCCACACCACACATAAGGTCACGTCACCCACCACACACAAGGTCACGACACACACCACACACAAGGTCATGTCACACCCCACACACAAGATCACATCACACACCACACATAAAGTCACGTCTCACACAACACATAAGGTCACATCACACACCACACACAAGGTCACATCACACACCACATATAAGATCACGTCACACACCACCCACAAGGTCACGTCACACACCAAACAAGGTCACGTCACACCTACACACAATGTCACGTCACACACCACACATAAGGTCACGTCAAACACCACACACAAGGTCACGTGACACACTACACACAAGGTTATGTCAAGCACCACACACAAGGTCACGTCACACACCACACACAAGGTCACGTCACACCAAACACAAGGTCACGTCACACCACACACAAGGTCACATCACACACCACACACAAGGTCACGTCACACACCACATATAAGATCACGTCACACACCACCCACAAGGTCACGTCACACACCAAACAAGGTCACGTCACACCTACACACAATGTCACGTCACACACCACACATAAGGTCACGTCAAACACCACACACAAGGTCACGTGACACACTATACACAAGGTTATGTCAAGCACCACACACAAGGTCACGTCACACACCACACACAAGGTCACGTCACACCAAACACAAGGTCACGTCACACCACACACAAGGTCACATCACACTCCACACAAAAGGTCACGTCACACACTACATACAAGGTCACGTCACACACCATACATAAGGTCACATGACACACCCCACACACGGTCACGTCCACACCACACATAAGGTCACGTCACCCACCACACACAAGGTCACGACACACACCACACACAAGGTCATGTCACACCCCACACACAAGATCACATCACACACCACACATAAAGTCACGTCTCACACAACACATAAGGTCACATCACACACCACACACAAGGTCACATCACACACCACATATAAGGTCACGTCACACACCACCCACAAGGTCACGTCACACACCAAACAAGGTCACGTCACACCTACACACAATGTCACGTCACACACCACACATAAGGTCACGTCAAACACCACACACAAGGTCACGTGACACACTACACACAAGGTTATGTCAAGCACCACACACAAGGTCACGTCACACACCACACACAAGGTCACGTCACACCAAACACAAGGTCACGTCACACCACACACAAGGTCACATCACACACCACACACAAGGTCACGTCACACACCACACATAAGGTCACATTACACACTACACACAAGGTCACATCACACACTACAACCAAGGTCACGTCACACACCACAACCAAGGTCACGTCACACACCACACACAAAGTCACATCACACACCACACACAAGGTCATGTCACATACCACACACAAGGTCATGTCACACACCACACACAAGGTCACGTCACACACCACATATAAGGTCACGTCACACACCACCCACAAGGTCACGTCACACCACACAAGGTCACGTCACACACCTACACACAATGTCACGTTACACACCTACACACAATGTCACGTCACACACCACACATAAGGTCACGTCACACACCACACACAAGGTCACGTCACACCACACAAGGTAACATCACACTCCACACAAAAGGTCACGTCACACACTACAAACAAGGTCACATCACACACCACACACAAGGTCAAGTCACACACCACACTTAAGGTCACGTCACACACCACACATAACGAGATTTGAGGTTGCCGAGTTCCATAACAATTTAAATAATGAGTTACTTAATGCACAAAGGCAGATCATCCCATACAGAAAACTCAGATCACACAACAATGACCCTAAATGGATGAATAATTATTTAATGAATATTATTGGACAAAGGAAGGCTATAGGTAGGAGAATAAATCGTGGCGAAGTCTACCTCCGAGATTATTCTAAGGTATTGGCCGGTAGGGTTAAGACCGAGATAAGAAAAGCAAAGAGGAGTAATGAACTGAAGATAGCAAGGGAGGCTAAGGCAAACCCCAAGGGATTCTCTCAAATGTATCAAACTAAAACACGAGAAAAGATTGGACCAATACAGTCAGATACCAGCGAGCTGACTGATAATGACGGAGAAATAAGCAATAATCTGAATAAATATTTTTCAACAGTTTTCACCACCGGAAATTTAAACATGATACCCTAGGCTCCGACTCTATACAGAGATAGTGAAGAAAATGAATTTAGCGAGATAGTAGTGACTAGTAATGATGTTAGTAAGGAAATAGACAAACTAAAGCCTAATAAGTCACCAGGTCCCGATAAGATATTTGCCAGAGTATTAAAGGAATGTAAGGAAGAGCTTTGTATGCCCTTAACAAAGTTGTTGAACATATCCTTCAAAACGGGTGTAGTACCAGAATCCTGGAGGATAGTGAATGTAATACCGATTTTCAAGAACGGAGATAAATAGCTATCCTCTAAATACCGACCAATCAGTCTAACATCAATTGTAGGCAAATTGCTGGAAGCAATCATTTCAAACTCTATTCGAAATCACCTGGAGAAACACAAGTTGATCAATGATTCACAAAATGGCTTCACAAGTGGGCGTTCATGTCTAACTAATCTATTAACATTCTTTTCATCTGTTTTCAAATCAGTGGACGAGGGTCACAATTATGATATGGTATATCTCGACTTTAGCAAAGCCTTCGACAAAGACCCCCACGAAAGACTAATAAGAAAAGTGGAGGCTCATGGCATTAAAGGAGATATTCTAAAATGAATTAGGGAATGGTTACAGGACAGAAAACAGTGAGTGAGCATTAACGGCACTAAATCCCATTGGAGCAACGTCACTAGTGGAGTTCCCCAAGGCTCGGTACTTGCACCATTATTACTTATTATATACATACACAACATAGATATCAGCGTAGACAGTGTAAGAGCACGCAACACAAGCTGCCCCCTTTTAAGGGCTTGGCACTCTTACAACAACTTACGTTAATACTCTGACCTGGTAGCGTGACGCGAGAGGAAGGTCCATGGGTACATGTAATTATAGTATCGAGCATTAGGGAAAGAACAACGGTGAATACTATAGGTGAATCATAGACCCAACATGCAAATACAATGTTTATTAAAACACGAGAATGGTTACAGAAAAGACGTTGTAGGCACCCAAAATAGGAACTCCTGGTACCATGCCCTCAGGCTCGATTTACTTGCACCACTACTGGGTGCACACAAACCAAAACACACTTAAACTCTTACAGCACCTTAGTACCATTAAAACCAGTGGCACCTGCCAGTACAACACTCAATATAATACCCCAGGGGCAATACTCCAGAAGCCACCATGGGAGTCTCATCACCAAGGGACACCTTCCAACAAACTCCGATTTCCGGTGGAATAACACCACCACACAATTAGCCCGACTGAGTTATGTACTGTACTCATCCACCAATGATGGGGCTGGCAGTTGTTTGTGGGGGCTTGACGATCCGGGTTCACCACGTGGACATAGCATGAGGAGAATACTGGCCAGCTATGGGGCCCATATAGGTGGTAGTGGATCTTCTGACGGTCGAGGTTCACGGGGATAACCAATTCTACTGGACCTCAGACACCTCCCCAGACTAGTGGATGCGTCATCCACGCTACAGACACGGCCTAGGCTGCGATAGGGACCTGTGGGTGGGAAACGTGGCGGCTTACTCACTGTTGATAACGAACCTCAACGTTTCAAAGGGACATTCAGGACATAAAATACTTCACTCAAAGCACATTAACTATGTTAACTGTAACACTTGCACAATCAAACTATTAATTAGGTCAAATCACTTAAAAATGGCGAATTACAAAAAAAAAAAAGTGGAATGACCTACCAGTGGGTGGAAAGCGTGGAGGCTTACTGATTTGAAAACGAACCGCGGCCTCCACCCACGCCAGTCACAGATTCCACCTTCTTAACCATTTCACTGAATTACATTACTGTAACACTCTGACGTTTGAAACTGAGACTACGAACTCAGTTTCATTCCCTAGTACTATCTTACAAACAATGCTCTGACTGAGCTAACAAAAGCAAGAATTAAATTGATCACAAAAGGTTGGATGGCAACAGGTCCTAACACGCAACGCCTTACTACAACACCCAAGGAGCAGATTTAAAAGTTCCCTTCAGAAGTATTAACTAATTCCTTAGTTAACCTCCCTACCACAATTTCACTATGATTATCAGAGTCTCTGATATTCATAGGTGAAAAAAAAAAAGGTTTACAGGGTCTCGGTAGCAGAAAGAGTTTACAACTTCAGTCAACAAACATACGACATTTCGATGACGTCATCAAGGAAACGGAGAACGGAGGACATTTCCACTGGGAGACTCAGAAGGTTTTGTGGACGTGTAAGCTTAATATAAATCCTTAGGCTTCAACAGGCTAGCTGTCATTACGATCATGACAACAGCAACATAGGTAAATTTGCTGATGACACTAAAATAGGGAGTATAATTAAATCTGACGAGGACTCCACAAAACTACAGGAAGATCTAAAAAAAATATCGAAGGGCCTGAAAAATGGCAGATGAAATTCAATGTGGATAAATGTCAAGTACTTAGTCTAGGAGATGTAAACAGAGAAACCAGATATCAGAAGAACAACGTTGTTATAGAGAAATCCGAATGTGAGAAAGATTTCGGAGTAAAGATATGTAGGAATTTTAAGCTAAGTAAACAATGTGTATTTGCTCGAAACAAGACTAATAAAGTACTTGGGTTCATACAAAATGATGGTTACAAGTGTTCCCCAAAAGAATGCAGTGATGGGTAGGGAAACACTGGGTAACACTGAGTCCGTTTATTATGGATGAGAGAAATACAAGTGGTGACTCGTGTGTGCAATGCACGGCTCACACAGTCAGACTGAGGCTGCCTTGCCATATGGCAGCCTCGGGGCAATGTTGCCACATAACGTGCAGTGTTGCCACGTGATGATATATATAAATGCTACTCGGCAAAGTAGCTTATATACAGGGTTGCTACTCGGCACAGTAGCTTATATACATAATCTACATCTCCCTCTCCCCTCACGCTCATAGTCTTTGTCTTGAGCGGACTTCTTAGTCCTAAGTCGCTCCGAGCGTCGAGTTGCACTGTGGGGCGGATCCTCGTGAGGTGTAAGGTGACTCGTCCTCAGTCAGGGGGCCAGCAGCAGGGGGTGGGACTGGTCGGAGGAAGCGGCGATTCCTCCACCAGACACGGCCGCTCGGCATCCTGACCTTGTAGTCCCGCGACCGGCCAACGCCCATCACTATGCCCACCTTGTCCCAACGTGTCGTCGTTGGGTCCTGGACGCGGACAAGAGCACCAATCTCCACTGGCTGAAGAGGGCGGGCACGGTCGTCATACCGAGCCTTGGCGTCCTGGGCACGTGTAGCGGCACGGCGGTCGCAGCTCTCGGCTCTGGTCTGCCAGTCCTTCGCAAAGGCCTTGGCGTTTGCAGGAACGCAAGAGCGGAGAGGGTGACCATACAGGATCTGGGCAAGGGTAGCCCTGGGGCGTGTGGTCGATTCCACCCTCCTGATGTGACTCCGCTGCTGCTTGGGGCTGCGTGGGCCATCTGGAGGGGGCTGCGTGCGAACCACCCCGAGGGAAGTGCGCTGCTTTCCTCCTCGTCTCGGGCTTTTGGGCTTGGGTTGGCGGCAGCTCTTGTCGTAGTGTCCATAGCGACTGCAGGCCTGACACTTGCGGCCTCGTGCAGGGCACCTGTCTGTGTTAGACCAGTGGCCCTTATGGTCACATCCACGACACAGTGCGTCGGCGGCCGGGCATGTCTTGGGGCCGTGCTGCTTTCCACAGCTGCCACAGGAAGCACTAGGCGGAGGCGTGGAAGAACGTGCGGCAACCTTCACGTTGTTGGCCGCCTTCTTATCCTTCTTGTATTGTGAGATAGCTCTCACAGCAGGTGGGGCCCGTAAGGCAGAGGTGGCGGACTTGGTGGCCTCGAATGACCGACATTCAGTCACTACCACGTGGAGTGTGGAGGAAGCGTCCAGGGGGATGAGTCGCTGCATCAACTCTTCGTGCCTGACACCTGTCAAGATCCCGTGCTTGATCCAGGCTTCCTCACATTCCCGGCTTTGCGCCTTGCAGACGTCGATCTCCTCTGACAAACTCTTTAAGCGTACAAAAAAGTCGTCAAAGTATTCATTCTCCGCCTGCTGGCAGCTAGTGAAGGCACGGCGACGCAAAGCCTCGTTGTTCCGACCTTTAACATGCTCCTGTAAAAGGTCGAGCACATCCGTCACTGAAGAGGTAGAATCGGGAGGCACTTGCAACGTGTGCTCCAAAACTCTCTGGGTCTCCAGCGACAAACACATCCGCAGTTGGATGAGCTGTTTGTTTGGAGGCATGCTGTCAAGGTCCACCATCGTGGAGTAATCTGTCCAACGCCGCCTCCACTCACGAAAAAGCTGAAACGTGACATCTGGTGAGAGGGCGGGTGGAGGTTGAACAGATGCCTTGGGAGCTGTTTGTTTGGAGGCAAGAGTACCTGCAGGATGCTGGTGTGGTGGAGGAGGGAGGGTACTGGCGCCTATATGCGCACTACCTGCGAGTGAGGGAGGGTGGGTTAGCGCCAGGGTCGCCAATGGCGCCTCAAAACGCAACTTTTCCTCCTCTCTTCGTGTCTCCTCCCTCTGAAGTTCCATCTCTCTGCGTCTCTCGTCCCGGTCGTCCATCCACCTCAGAATTGTGGCAATGTCCGTCACTGAAGGTGGAGGATGAGAGTCTGCGCCCGGTGGAGGAGAAGGTGGTGGGGAGTCGTGTCTCCCATCTTGACGTTGTCCCTTCTTACCACCCATCTTAGTGTGTGCGTGGACTGCACTGTTTAGTATATAAAGTGGCGCCTCAACAGCTCGAACCACATATATATGACATAAACAGCACAGAAATAACGCATATATTTCACTGTTCTGTCCGTGAGTGAGTGCGTGCGTGCGTGCGTGCGTGTGTGTGTCTGAGAGAGCGGAGCGTGGTCCGGCAAGACCGTCAGTGTCCCCCGGATGTCGCACGAGAAGGGTGTACGCCTGCGTGCTCCGTGGGTACCACAAAAAACAGGCCAATGCTCAACTCTCAGCTCTAGACACACACTAATACACTGACACTAACACTGCCACCATCACTAAAACGCACTGTGATGGAGCAACACTGCACATTGCGGCGAAACACAGCGCAACACAATACAACACACTATGAGTCGACGCACATCACGGGCAGACGTAACTGTCTCAGCATAGTTCACACACTTTGTAAGTCCACAGATCCTACTCACTGCGCCATGATGGTTACAAGTGTTCCCCAAAGAATGCAGTGATGGGTAGGGAAACACTGGGTAACACTGAGTCCGTTTATTATGGATGAGAGAAATACAAGTGGTGACTCGTGTGTGCCATGCACGGCTCACACAGTCAGACTGAGGGTGCCTTGCCATATGGCAGCCTCGGGGCAATGTTGCCACATAACGTGCAGTGTTGCCACATGATGATATATATTAATGCTACTCGGCACAGTAGCTTATATACAGGGTTGCTACTCGGCACAGTAGCTTATATACATAACCTACACAAAGGAGTATTAGTTACAAGACTAGAGAGGTTATCCTAAAACTATATCTTGCGCTTGTGAAACCTCACTCGGATTACGCAGTTCAATTCTGGTCACCGTATTACAGAATGGATATGGAATCCCTAAAAAGAATACAGAGGAGAATGACAAGACTAATCCCGGGCATTAGGAACCTTGAGTACAGAGACAGGTTAAAGCATCTTAATTTTGCTCTCCCTCGAGAGACGTAGAGTGAGGGGCGATATGGTAGAGGTGTATAAATGAAAGTCAGGGCTAAACAAAGGTGATATAACAAAGTTACTCAAACTATCCAACCAGGAGCAAACTCGTAACAATGGCCTTAAATTAGACAAATTTAGATTTAGGCGCGAGATAGGTTAACATTGGTTTGGAAATAGATTAGTGGATGAATGGAAGTTCCCAAATATCATCATTAACTCGAATACGCTGGATAGCTTCAAACATAAGTTGGATGGATATATGAGCAATAGGGGTTGGGTGTAAATGGGACTTCCCAGTATGGGCCAATAGGCCCGCTGCAGTTTTCACCATTCCTATGTTCTTATATGCTCAGTCGAGTGTCCTTAACTGGTGAAAAGGATGCTCGCCCCACAAGGGGTCACAGCTCAAGGTTGAAGCCGCAAGTCCAGAAAACTGTGAGGGGTAACTTTTTCGGATTGAGAGCGAACTTTTGGAACAATCTACCAGAGAGTGCTGTGGCGGCACCGTGTGTGAACTCTTTCAAGACCAGACTTGACAAGCACTGGGGCAAATTCAGATACCTTCAGGAACCAGTGCATGCCAGTACTTGCCAACAGTGCGCAACAGAGACGTGACAGACCGCCCAAGTGGCTAACGAGTCGATCAGTGATGAAGAGTGTATGTATATTATGTATGCTGTATGTATATTATGTATGTATATTATGTATGTGCTCCATTTATATACACTATTTATTCAGCCTAGCTAGCAACGTGTGGCAATGTATTTACCATGTCCCACATGCTTAATTAATGTGCCTGGCGACATATGGAAGCTGCTAATGTATCACTTACCACATGTCGCCCGAGAGGCTAGTTGACCCCCCATACAGAGTAAGGAGCGCCACCTTCCTTGTGTACCTTCGTTTATCCAGTAAATAGAACCTACGAAAACTCTACAGGTGTTTGTGTTTGCTCCTGTAGATAGAACTTGATACCCAGAACACATGCATGGTGCAGTGTGTAATGGTCATGATGAGAGCTAACCTGAAAACATTAAGGATTCATATTACGCTCAAACGTCCACAAAACCTTCCGAGTCCCCCAGTGGAAACGTACTCCGTTTTCTCGGTTCCTTGATGACGTCACCGATGAGCAGCCTTTGTCTATGGGAGCAGACGCTGTATGCTGGGACCTGTTGCCATCCAAACCTTTGTAATCAATTTAATTTTGCTTTCGATAGCTGAGTCAGAGCATTGTTAGTGAAGATGATAGTAGAGAATGAAAATGAGTTCATAGTCTCAATTTCAACGTCAGAGTGTACAGTAAATTAATTCATCGGAATAGGAGTAGCTGGACTCCCTGGCCTGTTTTGAGTTAGGGCGCCGCGGGCATTTCAACCGTTAGTAAGTGCCCGTCCCTTCATCCATACAGGTATGCCATTTCACGCTGTGTAGTAATTTGCCCTTCTTTAAGTGATTTGACCCAATTAATAGTTGATTGTGCAAGTGTTACAGTAACGTAGTTGATATGCTCTGAGTGAAGTCATATTTACGTCTTTAACGTCCCCTAAAACGTGATGTTGTTGTCACCGTTAGTAAGTGCCCGTCCCTTCATCCATACAGGTCCCTAACGCAGCCTAGGCCGTGTCTGTAGGGTGGATGTTGTATCCACAATGTCTGGGGAGATGTCCGAGGTCCAGTAGGATCAGTTACCTTCGTGAGACCCGGCCGTCAGACACTTCAGACTACCTATAGCCCCCATAGCTGGCTCGTCTGTCCCTAACGCTCGGCCCACGAGGTGACGCCGGATCACCAAGCCACCCACCACTACCAGCCCCCATCATTGGTGGATGAGTGTCTAACTCAGTAGGGTTATTTGTGTGGTGGAATTAATCCACTGGGATCTCCAGAGTTCGTTGGAAAGTACTCCATGGTGGCTGGACCCCCATGGCTGTTGCTTGAGTATCACCCCTGACGACTGAGCGTTGTAGTGGCAGTTGCCCTAGTATTTATGGTGCTAAGTGATTATAATAGTTGTGTGTTGAGTATGTCCACCCAGTAGGGTTGGAAGTGTTATTATGTCCACCCAGTAATGGTGTGAGTATGTTGAGCCTGAGGGCCTAGTACTAGATTTCGTCTGTTAGTACGAATAAATTCTTTCTTTTAATTTCATATTCATGTTAAATAAACTTTGTATTTGTATAATTGTGTCTATTAATTACCTACAGTATTTACCGTTATTTCTTCCCTATTGCTCGATACTATCATTACACCTACCCACGAGCCTCCTATCGTCACGCTACCAATGATGATAAGAAAGAGTAAAAGGAATTGTTACTGGCACACAGAGGCCCTTAAATGGTGACAGTTCAAGCCCTCATAAATGGTGGCAGTACCAGCCCTCATAAGTGAACCAATTTTACTGGACCATTATACAAGTGAAGTGTAAAGTTTGTGGCAAGACCGGCTTATGGACCCCTGCTCTGTGTCAACCACCGCTAATGGCCGTCTCCTCCAAGAATTTATAGCAACTTTGAGCAGTGTCAGTGACAGTGATTTTCTGTGAAGTGTATAGTGCATTGTGTGTTTAGTGCCATAACTGTGTGACCTTGTTCTAAAGGATTCCTAAGGTAAAAGGCATGTTCTGGGCATTTATAAGGAGTAAAGTTCAGTGCATCCTCCTCTCGCCATGTCCAGAGGGTGACTGACTCTGAGTCGTCGCCTCCACCCCCTCAAAGCGAGACACTGCCCGAGACGCGCACACACACACGCACACGTATGAACACACTGACTGCGGCCATTCCTTTATTTATATTTTATATATATAATCTACTTATCTGTGCATTTAATTAATTTTTTTCTCAGATCTTGTTGATACGACGGGCTTACCGGTCAACACTGATTTAAGACACAGTACACAGATTAAGATATTATGTCTCGTGCCTTACGCAGTCGTGGAGCCAATGCCTGGATGAGTCAGCTGGATGACAGCTCGGCAGACATGGATGACCAGGTTGAACAGGACGCTCCAGCTCCCACCACATCGCGCAGCCCTTCACCTCGATCTCCAGCATTGTCTTCAGAGATAATTGCTTTAATGAAGTTCATGAGGGATGAAAGGCACGAGGACGAAGCTAAGAGACTTGTGGAGAATGAAGAAAGAAGGCAAGCAGAGGCAGAGAGAGACCACCAACGGAGATTGGAAGACAGTGCACGGTTTGAAGCTTTGATATCTCGCCTCACTGTTAACCAAGCCCCTGGCTCTAACACTGCCTCGGTATCGACTGGTTCGGATACCTCATCAACGCTTTCTTCACACCCCCCAGCCCCACCTAAAGTGGCTGCTCAAACACCACCCATCTTGAAGCTTGATGTGAATTTCCAGACTTTTCGTGAATGGCGGCGACGGTGGACTGATTATGCTACAATGGTGGATCTCCAGAGTTTGTCACAGCCTAAACAACTTATTCAGCTGCGTATGTGCCTGTCTTTGGAAACTCAGCGTGTCTTGGAACATACGTTGCAGGTACCTCCGACCTCTTCGTTATCTGTAGAGGAGGTACTGGACATTCTACAACGGCACATCAAAGGGCAGTGGAATGAAGCTCTACACAGGAGGGAATTGTTTAGCTGCAGACTGATGGAGGGCGAGACTTTTGATGCTTTTTATGTACGACTCAAGAGAGCCTCGGAAGAGGTAGATATATGCCCAGGTAACCACCAGCAGTGCGAGGAGATCCAGTTGAAGCAGGTGATCCTGATGGGTGTTAAGGACGAGGAACTTGTCCAACGCCTCACCTCCCTCGACTCTTCCTCTTCTCTTAAGGATGTGTTGACGATATGTCGCTCCTATGAGGCTGCCAGGTGTGCCACCTCTGCCATCCGAGCTCCCCCTACAGCTGTACGCGCTGTGTCCTGGTACAAGAAGGACAAGAAGTCTGCTCCAACGCCTTCGCCCACTACGCCCACGCCCGGTTCATTTTGTAACAACTGTGGTAAGCAGCACGGAACACAGGTGTGTCCAGCTGCTGAGTCTACCTGCAACAGTTGTGACCGTAAGGGCAACTGGTCGCTCACAGTGTGGTGCCCAGCTAAGCACGTCCAGTGCAATGTGTGCGGTCGTCTGGGCCACTATGACAAGTGTTGCCCTACCAACAAACCTAAGGGACAGCGTCGGTGGAAGCTTCAGCGCCATTCCACCAGTGAGGGCCGCCCACAGTCGTCCACTCAGAAGCATGACGACCCTAGACAACGCTCGAGCCATATTAGGAATGTGTGCTCCCCCTCGCGTCCTAGGACCAAAGTTCCCCAGCACATCAGCGTCATCGTGACCTACGGTAGTGTGTCATCCCGTCTTCAGATGTTGCCCAACACCGGCGCTGATGCTACAGTCATCGGTCCCCAGCAATTGCAATGCTTGGGGCTCTCTCCAAGTGATCTAGGACCGCCACCCAAGGATCTCCGCTTCATGGCAGATGGTTCACAGATGGCCCCAGCCCTAGGTTCACTCCAAGCACAGGTCACCTTTGGCAACAGGTCGTGTCAAGCTTGGATTGATGTGCATAACGGTGTCCCGACTCCTTTGCTGTCCTACAGACATTGTCAAGAGTTGGCCATCATCTCCCAGGGAATTCCCCAAACCTATTCTCGAGGTAAAACACGCCAACAGGGTGCACGAAGGGAGCAGCAACTACCCTGCTGCCGCCCTACCCCTGCCTCTTGCCAGTGACACCTCTCCTTCGGATGCTCGGAAGTACTTCCTGAAGGAATTCAGCGATGTTCTGGTGACCGAGTCCGCTCTGGAATCCAAGCCTCTCAAGAAGATGGTAGGCCCCCCCATGAGGATCCACTTGAGGGACGACGCGAAGCCCTTCGCTATCTACACCCCTCGACTGGTCCCCCTGGCCTTCCGCGAGGCGGTCAAAAACGAGCTGGACTCCATGGTCGCCCAAGAAATTATTGCACCAGCCGGCGATGACCCGTCTCCATGGTGTCACCCTATGGTAGTCGTCGCAAAACCCAAAGGTGGTGTTAGGATCACCACTGACCTCTCCAAGCTCAACAGCCAGGTGTCTCGTCCTGCGCACCCTTCTCCCACGCCCTTTGCAGCAAAACGCAGTGTGAACCCGAAGGCATGCTTCTTCACGAATATGGACGCCCTGTGTGGATACTGGCAGATAGAGCTTGCCGAAGAAGACCGACCACTTACAACTTTCATTACCCCGCATGGACGTTACAGGAGACGCTTTCTGCCTTCGAGGTGATATGGCTCTACGAGGTCTGGCAAACTGCGTGAAAGTGGTCGACAACATACTCGTGTACAATGAGGATTACATGGATCACCTCTGCCGTATTTACGAGGTACTCAACAGGTGCCGGACGCACGGCATCACCCTAAATGCCAACAAGTTTGTTCTGGCCAGCTCTTCAGTGGACTTTTGTGGGTACACCCTCTCAGGGAATGGTATTGCAGCTGACCCGGAGAAGGTCCGCGCCATCACGGATTTTCCCACCCCTGCCAACCTCACCGACTTGAGGTCCTTCATCAGTCTCGTCAACCAATTAGCAGAGTTTTCGCCGGACATCTCCGCAGTTGCCCAACCACTTCGACCCCTGATGAGCCCCAAGAGGACATTCCTGTGGACCCCCGACCACGACAAGGCCTTCCAGCAAGTGAAACAGGCCCTGTCTAGTCCACCTGTCCTCGCCACGTATGACCCAGCCTTGCCGACGGTTCTGCAGGCAGATGCCTCACGCTTGTACGGCGTGGGATACGCCCTATTGCAGGATCACGGTGGAGGGCAGTTCCGGCTCGTCCAGTGTGACTTGCGTTTCCTCTCTGACACCGAGACACGCTACGCCATTATTGAGTTGGAGCTGTTGGCTGTGGTTTGGGCGATGTCCAAGTGCAGGTTTTACCTCATAGGCCTGCAACACTTTCACCTAGTGACCGACCATCGCCCACTTGTCCCAATCCTCAACCACTACATGCTGGACGCCGTTGAGAACCCTCGCCTCCAGCGTCTGAAAGAGAAGCTCTCGGCGTACATCTACACAGCAGTGTGGCGTGCTGGTAAGGAGCTCTGCATCCCTGATGCCTTATCCCGCTCTCCTGTCAGCTGCCCTACTCCAGAAGACCATGTGCTCGACGCCGACCTCGCTCTTTCCGTCAGGACTGTGGTCACCCTACACGCCGTCCAATCCCTTCGTTCGGACCTGTCACCAGATGACGACAAGGCAATGGAGGACCTTCGAACAGCGGCCCGAGATGACCCTTCCTACGTCCGACTCGTCGAGTGTGTGAGGAATGGATTCCCTAGCAACCGCTACGACCTTCACAACACCCTGCTTCCGTATTGGAAACTCCGCGATGAACTCTACTGCGACGGAGACCTTGTTCTGTACGGAGCACGTGTAGTTGTCCCTGCTGCTTCACGTCCCCACGTCTTGGCTCGCCTTCATGACAGTCACTGTGGAGCTGAGGCTACCAAACGATGTGCACGACAGACTGTGTTCTGGCCCGGCATCGATTCCGACATCTCCAATGTTGTCCGTGCGTGCGAGCCCTGCCAAGTATTACAACCCAGCTAGCAGCAGGAACCCTTCATGAGTGTCGACAACCCCACCCGCCCCTTTGAGTCTGTGTCGGCCGACTTTTTCTGTGTGTCAGGAAAGTCCTTCCTTGTTATCGTCGACTGTCTCTCTGGTTGGCCGGTTGTCATCAAGTGCGGTAATGACACGACGTCTGCCGCCACCATCAGCAAGTTCCGCCACTACTTCCGTGACGTGGGCGTTCCTGTGCGCCTGCAAACCGACGGAGGGCCCCAGTTCACAAGCCGGGACTTTGCTGTGTTCCTTGACCGATGGGGAGTCCGGCATGTGTTGTCATCGCCCCATTACCCGCAGTCCAATGGCCACACTGAGGCTGCTGTCAAATCCTTAAAGCACCTCATCCTTAAGGTGGCCCCTTCTGGGAATATTGACTGCGAGGCCTTCGACCGGGGTCTTCTTGAACTCCGCAACACACCTAACTACACCGGACGCTCCCCTGCCCAGGTCTTGTATGGACGCCCCCTTCTTTCTTGTGTCCCTGCTCACCCTCAATCCTTCTCCAAGGAGTGGCAGGCCAAGACAGAGGATTGTGATCGCCGAGCCGCCGAACGTGTTCAAGACGTCGTCGCCCTCTACAACGACCACGCCCGTTCTCTCTCCATGTTGAGTGTTGGCACCCAAGTCCGTGTTCAGGACCCGACCTCCCTACGTTGGGACAAAGTAGGCGTAGTCATGGGTCTCGGTAGGTCACGGGACTACCAGGTGCGGTTGCCCAGTGGTCGTGTGTGGTGGAGGAACCGCCGTTTTCTCCGCCCAGTAACAATGCCTTCTGCTGACCCCGCCACCAGTGTTGAGTCCCATACCCTTCCCAGTGATCAAGTCCCTCGACGCTCAGAACGGATCCAAAAGAAAAGGTCCGCTCAAGACTTTGCTATGAGCGTTTAGGGGGGAGGGAGGTGTATGTATATTATGTATGCTGTATGTATATTATGCATGTGCTCCATTTATATACACTATTTATTCAGCCTAGCTAGCAGCGTGTGGCAATGTATTTACCATGTCCCACATGCTTAATTAATGTGCCTGGCGACATATGGAAGCTGCTAATGTATCACTTACCACATGTCGCCCGAGAGGCTAGTTGACCCCCCCTTACAGAGTAAGGAGCGCCGCCTTCCTTGTGTACCTTCGTTTATCCAGTAAATAGAACCTACGAAAACTCTACAGGTGTTTGTGTTCGCTCCTGTAGATAGAACTTGATACCCACAACACATGCAAAGAGGATAAAAGTAAAAAAGTAAAAACAAATGTCACGCCACACACCACACACAAGTTCACGTCACACACTACTCACGGGGTCAAGATGGTCCACGCTTCTTGACAAAAGCCCACAACACACTCTCCACCACCCGCCACAAACACTTGTCTTTTCTTTTATGCACCACCACCACCACCTCCTCTTTTTCCCGTTACTGTCACACTTTCTTTTTACCATTACCTTTTCTCCTCCCGTTATTCCTTCTCCTTCTCATCCTTCCCATGGTCCATATCTCTTCCCAACCTCATCTTCACACCATTCATCCCTTTTTACACACTCAATATTTCTTCACTTTCTCCCAATACCCCTTTGCCTCCCTCCTACTAATCATCCATCCTTGGTCCATTCCTCTTCCCGTCCACATCTTCAAGCCCACCACCCATTCCCGGTCATCACCCAAGACGCATTACGCACACACGAGAAGATCAGAGACGGGGGCCCAATCTCTCGAGGAGCTTTCTAATTAATTATTTTTCAGAAAATTTCCTTCATTTTCTCCTTCTCTTTTTACTTTTATTATCTACGTCACTGATGGACTCGTTAGCCTCTTGGGCGGTCGGTCATGTCTCTGTCACGCACTGTTGACAAGTACTGGGCATGTACTGGCTCTTGGGTGTATCTGTACCCGCTCCAGTATCGAGTAAGTCTGGAAGAGCTCACATTCGGTGCCGTCACAACACTCTCTGGGAGATTGTTCCAAGAGTTCACAACTCTCACTCCGGAAAAGTTTGCCCTCACAGTTTTCTGGACCTGTGGCCTCTTCAATCTTGAGCTGTGACCCCTTGTGAGGCGAGCATACGCCAACCGGTCCGACTAATTACCCAAATGTACCCAAATGTAGCCGCAATGAAGTCAAATAATGGTCCTACAAGCGTAAATCAGGCTGCGAGTCACTTCTCAATTATTATTTGGTGTCACAAAGTCACAAAAAATTGGAAAACTTAATTTAAACTGAGTTAATAGCTCGCGTGCATGTACCGAGGGAGCGAGTAATTACCCAAATGAACCCAAGTGTACCCAAATGTAGTCGCATTGAAGTCAAATGATGGTCCTACAAGCGTAAATCGGGCTGTGAATCACTTCTCGATTATTATTTGGTGTCATAAAGTCACAAAAAATTGGTTAACTTAATTTAATCTGAGTTGTGTTAGGTTAGGTAAGGTTAGGTTAGGTACATGCACTCGATCTATTAACTCAGATTAAATTAAGTTTACCAATTTTTTGTGACTTCGTGACACCAAATACTAGTCGAGAAGTGATTGGCAGTCCGATTTATTCTTGTAGGACCATCATTTGACTTCATTGCAGCTACATTTGGGTTCATTTGGGTAATTACTCGCTCCCTCGGTACATGCACGCGATGTATTAACTCAGATTAAATTAAGTTTTCCATTTTTTTACTTTGTGACACCAAATACTAGTCGAGAAGTGATTGGCAGTCCGATTTATTCATGTAGGACCATCATTTGACTTCATTGCGGCTACATTTGGGTACAGTTGGGTAATTAGTCGGACCCGTCCGCCGCTTGTTTGGTTGTTCGCGGCCCCCACTAGGGGGGGGGGGGGGTAGACAGGTGAGAAAGTTGCTGCTACTTCGTCACACATCAGACACTACCCAGCAGTCAACACAGCTGTACTTGCACCCCGCTGTTCCTTCAAATTCTGGTTGTGTGCTAATCTGAAGCTGATTCCCCAGTCCTTCACTATTCGGCTGTCAACCCCCAAACACCTGCTCCAGCTACTATTGCGGCTGCCACGTCATCGCCACTTCCTCCACGCCCTATCCACCGTCCGTGCCCTGGCGTCTCTCCTGTGTGGCAAGACATCGCCCACCAGCGCTAAGTGAGGAAGCTGCCCTGGACCTTCCCCCTGTGAGCGGATCACCGCTTTTCCCAAACATTCCACCAGGCTGCCGCCGTAGGAAATATCCATCAATTGTTTGACTCCCTTAATTGTTTGACTCCATTAATTGTTTGACTCCCGTAATTGTTTATTTGATATTTGTGTGAGTGGTGTCAATTATTGTGATTATTTTCGTAGTAAAGAGATGTCATCTCTAACGGTTGTTTGTTACCCCTTGGAAACCCATGGTTCTTGACTTTCCTTTTATAAGATCCTGATTAGGCTGGCAAGGGATTTATATCCCAAGGTTCCAGGCCTTTACACTTATACACCTCAATTAGGTCGCACTTGCCCGTCTGTAGTATAAGCTAGGCAAGTTCAGGCGCTCCAATCTCTCAGGGTAGCTGAGGTGCCGAAGTGAAGGCACCAATCTGGTGGCCCTTCTTTGAACATTTTCAACCAACTGACAGTCCCTAGCATATCTCGGGGACCAAACGGCGTGACAGTACTCCAGATGGGGAAGCACTTCACTCGTGAATATCGTTACGAGGGACGGACCGTCTAGATATTTGAACGACCTTCTTATAAGACCAATAATTTATTTGCCTGATTTACCTTCTTATCGCATATGGCCTGAGAACTTCAGCTCATTGTCAACATACACATCTAGGTCCTTCTCACATTCAGTCTCAAATAATGCAGTTTCTTCATCCCGTTGAGACATATGATACGCCTCCTTGCCGTTGGTACGCCCCAGGTGCATCCTCTTACAGTTCGTGACATTGAATCTCAGCAGCCATTTCTTCAACCATTCTTAGAGCCCACAGAGGTCCTTCTGCAGCTCTTCACAGTCCGCTTGGTTCTTGATTTCCCGAAATAACTTGGCGTCATCGGCAAACATTTGTATGGAGGAGTGTACAACGTCAGGTATGTCATTTATGAAACAAACAAACAATAGCGGGCCCAATACACTGCTCTGTGGTACCCCGCTGGGTGAGCAAAAGGTCTCCGATGACTGGAAAATGGCATATGTGAGTCCTAATTTCAAGAAGGGCGATCGCCACTCCACGAATAATTATAGACCAGTGAGCCTTTCTAGGATAGTGTTTAAAGTATTAGAGAGTATCTAAGAGATGCAACGAAGGAACATCTACTTCGAAACAACCTTGTAAAAGATTGCCAACATGGTTTTATGCCGGGACGATTACTCAAGGTACTGGATGTTTGGATTCAAATTCTAGAACAAGGTGGAAGTATCGACAATATATACCAAGATTTTGCCAAGGCTTTCGACAGCGGACCCCTGAAAAGCTGAGAATAAAATTATACTGGAAGGGTACGGGATTCGGGGAAGTGTCCTAGCTTGGATCGGAGACTTTCCGCATGACTGCAACAGTGTGTGATGATAAATGGTACAAAATCGTCACGTGTACCTGTGACAAGCGGGGTACCACAGGACAGAAAGATTTCTATGAACTTCAAGAATGGTTGAATAAATGGGTGCGAAGATTTAATGTCACAAGAAGCAAAAGGTTGCATCTGGGTCGCACCAACAGTAAGGAAGCGTGTCACATGTCCCAATAGAACAAAGAAACTGCATTAATTGAGATCAAATGTGAAAAGGATCTGGTTGTGTATGTCAACAATGAACTTAAGTTCTCAGGCCATTGTAAGAAGAGTGAATCAGGCAAAGAAACTAGTAAATCTTATATGAAGGTCATTTAGATATCTGTGTGGTCCGTCGCTCGTCACGATCTTCAAAAGTGAGGTGCTTCCTCACCTGGAGTATTGTCACCTCGTCTGGTCCCCGAGTTATGCTAGAGACTGATATTCAAATGTAGGAGCATGAATAAAAGGGGGGATTAGGTTAGGTTTTGTTGGTTGGTTGGTTGGTTCGTTAGTATTTTATTTATGTGATTTGTTCGGAAAAAAATCTAACTTTTTCTGTTAAGATTGTTGGGTGGGAAAAACATATTTCTAATATCAAAAGAAAGACAGGTGCCAGATGTTAACAAATCATGGCGACACCTGTGACTGAGGAAATCAAATAATATGGAAAAATTAATATCTCGGTTATCCTTAATTTCCGGCGAAATATCATAGAGGAAAAATGTCTTAGAATTGTCTAAACATTACGAAATACATATTAAAAACAACGAGAGAAAGACCGGTGTATTACTATAAATTGACATTTTCTTACAATGTATCTTACGGTCTCCCCTTATCAACTAGCCGGCCGCTCATCACATATTTTGGATACCGTCATGCCGGCCGCATATATATATATTTTTCAGTCGCATGAACAGACTTAATACCTGAACGGCTAGTAAGTGTTGAAATTATAAATAAAATTTAGTAAGTCAGTTTAAAGGATATTCTCAATACAAGGATTCGGATTCTGCGTTGACAGCGAAAGCCTCATGACGACCGCTCGGGAGAGGTCGGTGAGCGTCTAGACAACCTGACTAATGTAAACAAAACTTAAGTTACTCGACGAACAATGTTGAAAACAAAATTTTGGGAAGACTTGCTAAGACCCTTATGTTTTTTCTTTAAAGCAGGAAAATGATTAAAACTTAAATCTATAATAACTCAAATATAAATTCATTTGTTATAGTTTTATCGCGTTATGTTTGTTTATGTTTTCAATAGGAAAGTAAATGGTTTAACAGCTTCCTTCCGTGATACTTTTCTAACATTATACCTCAGGCGTTGGGAGGGATTAGGTAGTGAGAGAAGTCAGAGAACTAGAAAGTGTAAGAAATTTATTTAATAAATGAAAGGACACAACTTTACGTGAGTTTCATGTGTAATAATATAAAGACTGAAAATTGGATTCCAGCTGTATTAGTTAAAAGAAGTTCCATCATCAAGACAAGGACCGACGTCACAAAATACTGTGCAGTTATCATGAGGATGAAGGGACTCCGAGACTGCTAATGCCTACAAGCAAATATAAGACGTCTTCCTGTAAACTGTGTTCAGGTTAAACGTACTGAGAAAATGTGTGGATGTAGAGTTTTTTTATAAAAGAAATGTTAGGTAGTTCATCTGGCAGTCAGTTGGCATACAGGAACGTTCAGGGAGACGTTATATTCGTGGACGCGCGACTAGACCCATCTCTGTGCAACAAACGAGCGCTAGAGGTGAGCAGGGGCCAGGGTTGTAGTTAAATTTAATAACGTGGATATTCGTCCGGTTATCCTTGTCGTTTAGGTATTTTTTTGTATTTCACTTTATAGTTATCGTTGTCGGTTAGGTATATTTTTGTATTTCGCTTGTTGCCACTAAATGAATCGGCAATTGATAGAATTGGACGAAACTTTGTGGACATGTTAATTGCAACAATCTATTAAATAGTTAAATGAAAATGAGGCTGAATTCTAGGTCGTTAGGTATGTTTTAAAGGGTTTTCTGCAAAGTTAGGTTGGTTACTTTAGGTAAACTTAGTTAAATCATAATATGGTCTGTGCTCGTTCCCATTTATCTATTGAACTGATTGTATATAACGTTTCCATAAAGTTTCGTGCAATGCTATCGAATCCTTACAAATATCCACAGCCTACATTTAATGATAAACACATTAACCTTTGGGATTTCACCTTATCTTGTATTTATTATTTCACCACGTTAGCTTACTAACCATCTGGGTGGCTGTAAAAGGAAAATTCCTTCAATAAAAAAAAAATAGTAATAATAATTATAATGCTTACCTTTAGTTTTTACATAAAGTACCTAATTTGGTAAAGGTGGAGGAGACTGTTACTACCAGAAATAACTTACATAATTGAAGAAAAAATTCTGGAGATACTATTTGCATGATACTGAACACAAAAATGGAAGCGAGAATGCACAGAACTTATTAGAACCTGACTTAACCTCACCTAATTTCTTAACCTGTAATTGTCGTTTTCAATTCTCCAAACATCTCCAGAAAAAATTAACGAAATCAATCCAATATAGATTGCAATACACACGTCCAATGAGATCGTCGTTTGTTTCTTGACATGTTAACAGAGACCGCAGATTCTCTGTATAGCAGATGATGTGAACCAAAACATGGTGGCCTCAGGAGATCCAATGGTGCCATAATTATAGCCAATATTTTATTTCTTTGCCTACAAAGGACATAGAGATGTGAAATTACTGCCATATGATCAGTGTTCGCAATGTTCTCACCCCGTTATTTCCTTCTTCTTTCATGCCCTGCCCACTGACACGTCATTTATGATCGAAGGATAGACTAAAAATAAAATAAAATACAACAATGTTATTGCCTCAATTTTATTCCTTATATCATCCAAACAATATCTGAACATTTTGTGAAATTCCTTAAAGTCCTTCTGGTGCTAATGGTCTCCTCCATCTTTACCCCTATTTTTAACTAATATTGAAGATAACTTGGTATGACAATTTCTTCCTTATATTAGGAAAATCACAATATAAAACAAGAATTACAATTGTTGAACTTTTTTTTTCTGAACATGTGTCTGCCTCAGCCATCTCTGGCAATTTCTTGTTTTTCATAAAAATATTTACCAGCTTCTGAATGCTTCCAGCAGACTTTCCATATGAATGCTTTCAGTGACTGCTGCATAATATCATTAATCCAAAATAAGATGGACCAACCAAACTTAACAAGAAATTACCCTATTTTAGTTTGGTTAAGATCATTAAGTTTGGTAATGTTCAGTTGGTTTGGTTAGATGTTGTTTTATCTTATTGTGGTAATGGGTAGAGGTTGCTGACAAGTGGAATGTTTGCTAAAAGACTTCTCATATCAACAGTGCTTGAACCCCAAAAAATTATATTAGCAGGACATTGCAGATGGATGTAGATTACTGTTCAGGATGAAAGGCAATGGAAAAATGAAAGTAAAAAGATTGCAAAGTTACTGTTTCTGTACAATAGTGGTCAAAATTTGGTGGTTTATGTAGTACAAAAGTAAAGATATACTACAGTATAAGTATTATTTATAAAAGAAAAAGTCTGGGAGGAAAAATTACAGCCTATGTTAAAAGTGTTATGGTTAGCATCCATAACAGCTGCATGGCATCCTTGCTGTAATGCTGTGTACAAAAACTAAGGCATGCGTTGTGCTCTCTCCACTGATGCACCCTTTCAATATCCACCCCACGCTCTCTTACCTCAAAACGCTTAAGACATCTAGTTTGACATGCAAACTGATGGATTTTTTAGACCTCTTCAATGTAGAGACAGCGAGGCAGCAGGATCACTTGCTGGTCATTTTTCAGTCATGGTTACACAGGTTATCACATGAAATCTCATACAAATCAAGGAAGAAGCAGCAGCGTTATTATCTATATGGTGGTGAATGAAGCAAGGGACACTGGAGGCGAGAAAGAACACTAGGTGTAAATAAATGATTTACCTATACAAAATAACTATGTGTAAAAAATTGAGAAATACAGTAAATATTCTTTAACACAATACTGTACTGTACTGTAATGTACACTGAACTCTCAGTTGTCTGGAGTAATTGGGGGAGGGGTGGCCAGATTAACTGAAAGCCTGGACTCTGGAATATAGAAGAGAATGCACAGTGCTTGTAAATGAAGCATAATAAATATAATCAACCCAAATACTACTTAATATTAACCCTGTGAATAGGCAATAATAGGTAGAGAACAATAAATATAAAATATAAATTATACTGTAGTATGGAATGGATGAGCTAGAGAGTTGTGAGAACATTTAAATGTGGTAAAAGTGACTGATTTTAAGGACTAGGTACATACAGTACCCATTATGTATAAAGAATACTTCATTGCCTCTCTATTAGTTTTAACTTATCTGCAACAGTTACCATATACAGTATAGCTACACATGTTTTCTTTTTCACATAATCATTCCTTTCATGTGACCCATTTCAAACACTTTATAGGGATTAAAAGTTAGGAAAAAGGAAAAGGTTTGTGGATGATTGCTCAGAGCTCCTGACCTTGTGGTAGGGAAGCAACTGAAACCATGCAGTTGCTAAAATCAAATATGGTATACTGTAGTTCGGTGATGATTCATTTATTGTGCTCTTCTATGTCCTCTAGAAGACGGGAATATTTTGTGAAGCTCAAGCATCGGTGAGATTGTTTTGAGTTGGTTTAAATGAAAGTAGTTGGGTATTCAGATTCATTTTCCCTCGTCTGAGTTATGATCACCCACACACTGATATCTTAATGAGACTCAACACTCAGTCCATACCTGTAATTACAAACCCAGTGTAGATTTCCGACTCCGAGGCAGTAGCCCTACCCTTCTTAAATTGCCTCTCATTTAGGCTTTGTATGTAATACAGTACAATACAGTACAGGGGTATGCTTTAACGAATCTAATTGGTTCTAGAACCTCGTTCGTTATAGGATTAATCCGTCCCAGGCCCCCAAATACAACCACTTAACACTGAAAATTTTCTGTGGAAAATGTAAAAAATACGGCACTTTATCTTACCTTAGTGTTATTCAGCATGCAGGTACCCCTAAACACTGGCACAGCGCTATCACTTGCACTGAGAGTCTTGGCTTTAAGGTCCTCAAACAATTGTTTGGCCTTCTCACAAATTATAGCTTCACTAATGCTATCACCTGCCATTTCTTTCTCCTTTATCCTCACTAAGAGTAAATTTTTCCATCTCTTCAATCACATTACACCTTGCTTTGCTAAGTGTAAAGATTCCCTTAGCCACTTGCACAGTTTTTAACTCCTCTTTATTCTTCAAAATCGTACATATAGTCGATTTAGCCATCCCATATTCATCACTAAGTTTCGCAATGCTTCTTCCATTCTCACGTTTCTTTATAATTTCTTTCTTAGTTTCAAGGGTTATTAGCCTTCTCACTCACTTTGGATGATTCATTGTTACAATTGTATACTTGTATAACAAAATAGTTATACAAATAACGCGAATTTCCACATCAAAAGACGAAATTTCAACAATAACAGTGGTGCACTGGCTACACAATGAGACAAAGATGGTGCCTCACGCTCTTGTTGTGAACCGCGGTACAACAATATTCATGCGCTAGATGAAATAGTCCCGTATTCATCCGCGTTCGTTGTAGGAGTTGCGTTCGTTATAGCATTCTCAATTTTATAGGTAAAACCGTTCGTTATAGGAATATTCGTAGTAGGATCCGTTAGTTATAGCATACCCCACTGTACTTTTAAACTTACTGTAATGACACTCTTGAATATACAGGTTGACAATCCCTTATCCGAAATCCTTGGGACCAGATGCATTTCGGTTTTCGGAATTTTTTGGATTTCAGAATGGTTAGTTTTATTTTATTTTTATTTTTTTTTTACCACAGGGATCAGACCACCCGGGCACAGGTCACTGACCCACATTGGGGCCTGGGGGCGAAGATATAATAATAATTATAATAACGATAATAATAATAATACAGTCGGCCCTTAACATACGCGGGGGTTAGGTAACAGAGATACCCGTGAATGTTAAGAATCTGCGTATTTTTGCTGCCCCCCCTAAAAATACCCCTGCCCCCCCCCCCCCCCCCATGTCCTTATTTAAGTAAAGAAAAACACTATGTTCATGTTTACAAACACTTTATTTAATATTAAAATGCAAAAAGAGCTATAAAATCAATTAATAATGTACTGGCTGGCATCTCCACTCGTCCCTGCTCCCGCCTCCAGAACGCCACCACTCGTCCCTGCTCTATCCTTCCGCCTCCACATTGTCACTACTGCCGACAACAAACACAAATGTTTTGTGAATAACTGCACCTCCACTTCCTATGTACAGCACTGTGCTGTGCATTTTTACAAACAATAAACATGGCAAGAAAAGCTATAAAAAAAGAGATAAAAATTTCACATTACTGTACCGTACCTATCCTCGGCGACAGGAGGGGGGTCATCGTCACTCGTTTCCATAACGGGTGGTGAAGTGGGGGCGACGGTGGGTTCAGCTGCTTCCTCACTGCCGCCAGTGATGGATGGTGTTGTATCTCTCCTTCGGCGATCAAAGAACATGGTGATGGGGAGTTGTCATCTCTCTTCCATGATGTTTTTGTATGGAGCAAAAACGTCATCCATCCACTCGCATGAATTTCAGGGCACACACCATGGAGGGGTCCATACCATAGGCCAGGTTTTTCAGTGCCTCACTATACAGTGACCCCTCCATTAACGAACTCAATCCGTTCCAGAAGGTCGTTCATTAACCGAAACCATTGTTTCGATGGGTTTTTGGGTAATTGGTTCCAGCTCACCGAAAATTTCCTAAATTCAACAAAAATGGTAGAAAAGTTCACTTACTTTGAGGTGTGTATGTAGAAGGCTCCTGGATGATGATGATGGGATTTAGAATGGGGGTGGAGGAGAAGGAAGAAGAGAAGGCATTGGGGTGGAAGAGAAGTCACCCCATGGCTCCATTTCACCCATAAAATTTTAGCTCTCTTGGTGTAATTCAAGATTATTTTCTTTAAATCAACACTGCACTGCATTATATATTGTCAATATGTAAAATATATTTCAAAATGACCAATAATTTGCTTGGAAACACAGAAAAAAGCGTTTAGTTGAAGAGAGTCTCAAGAAAGATGTTACCTCCAGTGAAAACAGAGAGAGACTAACTCCTGTTTGCTGTGTTAAGAGGCTGGATGCCGCGCATTAAACTAGTCACTTTACCTTCAATTATGTTCAATAATTGTTAAAATTACTAAAAAATTGAATATTAAACTTTTAAAATTATTGAATAGTATAAACTTCTTGATATATACTAAAATAGTAAGGAATTTAAGCCCTAGAACCGATTAATGTATTGGCAGACTGATACTAAAGCTGGTTGCCCGGTCAGTGCAAGCGAAAACATGTTGAGGTCAGTTCGTAAGAACTTCATTAACCGAATTTTTTTTCGTTAACCGAATTGAAGATCCTTATGGAAGGCAGTTCGTTAATCGAAATTACGTTAACCGAGGTGTTCGTTAAACGAGGGGTCACTGTACCTGGTCACCTCCTCCAAATTCTCCAGCGTTATTTCTTGTAGCTAATGTCAACACAAGCGTGGTTACAGCGAGACTGAGGGAGTGCGGGAACGCAGGGTGGCGTGGCGGGCGATGTGTGTGTGTGTGGTGTCGCGCGCGATTTGAATGTATATTCCTCCGGCGGCGATCCGCGTATTTGCAAATCCGTGTATGTTAAACCCGCGTATGTTAAGGGCCGACTGTAATTCATAGGTCTAGGTCGTGTTTCTCACTTTTGATCTTTTTTCTTTCTTGTATTTATTTATTATTATTATTATTATTTTATTATTACAGCATTATTATTATTATTATTATTATTACAGTTCGTCCCCGAGTTACGTACATCCGAATTACGTACAAACGGCCGATACGTACATCGTTTCTGAAGTCTTTAATTGCAACAATATTGTCTTAAAAGGGCGAGCAATTTTTAAATTTGGCGGGCGAGCCAGCCGCACCGCGCCGCCACTATCACTGACCATGCAGACGACACGCTAGACGCACCAAAACAACAAGTGTGGTCATTGTGCATACAGTACTTCTCCTGTGAATTTCTGCCCTATTTTGTACACTTTACTCTGTGTGCAATGACTGGTGTAAAGCGTAAGAGTGGTGAAGCCAGTGGGAGTGCTACGAAACGTCAAGCAATCTCACTAGAGGTAAAAATGGACATAATAAAACTGCTTGAAAGTGGTGAAAAGTTGACCAATGTTGCCCGCAAATTTAACCTGAGTCGGTCAACTGTTAATACAATTGATAAGGGCAAAGAAAAGATCAAGGAACATGTGAAATCTGCAGTGCCAATGCAATCTACGATTATAACTAAAAGAAGAGGGAAGGTTCTGGAAGAAATGGAAAAATATCTTGCGCTGTGGATCGAGGACTGCACACAAAAACGTAAGCCTCTGTGTCTCAGTATGATTCAGGAGAAAGCCCTAAGTCTTTTCAACGACCTAAAGAAAGATCACCCTGATGATACTGTGACATTCAATGCTAGCCATGGGTGGTTTAACCGATTCAAGGTGCGAAATAAGCTGCATAATGTTCGAGTGACTGGTGAGGCGGCGAGTGCTGATTGGAAAACAGCACAGGATTTTCCAGATAACATTATAGGGTTGGGGGATTTTCGAGTTAAGTACATTTCGAGTTAAGTACAACCTTTTGGTCCCCATTATGTACGTAACTTGGGGACTTACTGTATTATTATTATTATTATTACTATTATTAATTTTATTATTATTATTGTTATCATTCTTATTTTAAGGGGGGGGGCGCTGGTGGAGCGGTACCGCTCTTGCCTCGCAAGCAAGGTCACGGGTTCGATTCCCGGGCCGGCGGAAGTTGTTTGGACACTCTTCCTCGTCTCCTTGGTCCCTGTTCACCTAGCAGCAAAGTAGGTACCTGCTGTAAATTGAAAGTTGCGAATTCGTGTTCAGGGACAAGTTGTTGGAGCTTCCAATAACTTGCTCAGACATAAAACTATTGACTCTTCAGGCTTCTACG
The DNA here is from genome assembly GCA_958450375.1 of Homarus gammarus. Classification (NCBI taxonomy): domain Eukaryota; kingdom Metazoa; phylum Arthropoda; class Malacostraca; order Decapoda; family Nephropidae; genus Homarus; species Homarus gammarus. The sequence continues at coordinate 61,563 of CAUDMG010000103.1, read as the reverse complement.
CCCTTAACTCATCGGACATAAGGCAAGCATGAACTTAGCATGCTTCCCTGTTGGGCGCGGTAAATGCTTCTGCGCTTCACCTTACACAAGGATGTAGGGGGGTGCCCAGTAAAAAAAATAAATAAATAAATATTTTTGTGTATTTTTTATTAAAATTTTTAGTTACAGTGGGGTATGCTATAACGAACGTAATTGGTTCCAGAACCTCGTTCATTATAGCATTCGTTCGTTATAGGATTAATCCATTCCAGGCCCCCAAATACAACCACTTAACACTGAAAAAATTCTGTGGAAAATGTAAAAAATATGGTACTTTATCTTACCTTAGTGTTATTCAGCATGCAGGTACCCCTAAACACTGGCACATCACTATCACTTCCACTGGGAGTCTTGGCTTTAAGGTCCTCAAACAATTGTTTAGCCTTCTCACAAATTATAGCTTCACTAATGTTACCACCTGCCATTTATTTCTCCTTTATCCACACTAAGAGTAAATTTTCCATCTCTTCAATCACATTACACCTTGCTTTGCTAAGTCTAAAGATTCCCTTAGCCACTTGCACAGTTTTTAACTCCTCTTTATTCTTCAAAATCGCACATATAGTCGATTTAGCCATCCCATATTCATCACTAAGTTTCGCAATGCTTCTTCCATTCTCACGTTTCTTTATAATTTCTTTCTTAGTTTCAAGGGTTATTAGCTTTCTCACTCACTTTGGATGACTCATTGTTACAATTGTATACAGAACTTGTATAACAAAATAGTTATACAAATAACGCGAATTTCCACATCAAAAGACAAAATTTCAACAATAACAGTGGTGCACTGGCTACACAATGAGACAAAGATGGCGCCTGATGCTCTTGTTGTGGGTCGCGGTACAACAATATTCATGCTCCAGGGGAAATAGTCCCGTATTCATCCGCGTTCGTTGTAGGAGTTGCGTTCATTATAGCATTCTCAATTTTATAGGTAAAACCGTTCGTTATAGGAATATTCGTAGTAGGATCCGTTCGTTATAGCATACCCCACTGTACTATGAATTTATTATTATTATTATTACTGTATTATTATTATTATTATTATTATTATTATTATTATTATTATTATTATTATTATTACATTTTTGCCTCCCAGGCCCCGATGCGGGTCAGTGACCTGTGCCCAGGTGGGCTAATACCTTTAAAAAAATAAAATTAATAAAATAAAAATAAAAATTATCCACAAAACAAACTTTCGGTTTTCGGATAAAGGGTTGTCAACCTGGGTACTTATATCATACAGAAATAGATTACCAAGATACCTTACTTTACATATTACAGGCAGTTTAGTGCTATGGTTATTCGTGTTTATGATGTTAAGTCCTGGCCATTAAGAACACTACCATGAGTTCCATAATGACCTTTAGTCTTTTATGTGACTATTTTTCCACTTGTAAACTTTTTCTCTGGCTCTTTCTGACTGCCTTACCAGATGTGTTCAGTGATGACAAGAATTTGTCAACAGGTGTGTGTGAGTGGTGGCCGCATTCAATTTGTACCATGGCTGGGGTACACCGGCATCCTCGCAATGATGGCTTTCATCACACAGATGCACACAATCCACTTAGCATGGCTCCTTCTGGCTGTTCTCATGCAGCTAGCAACCTTTGTTTACAGAGTTCGTGGAAAAATTGTCTCAGGTGAGTACTGCATTAGTAGGATTTATTGGCAAAACAGTCAAATAATGTATCTATAAGATGGTATTATTTTAAAAGGTTATTTGTACAGATATGTATTTGTAAACACAGTTATTGACACATTTCCAAAATCTTGAAGAAATAGAAGAGAATTCCAGTGGGCATAGTTTTTTGCTTTATCACAAATTTGGCCAAAGCCATTTTTGATAACAGCATTGCAAAGCCTGTAGAATCATGTGTGCACTTAGACCACAAAACCTTCCAAACTTCATCTTGCTGGACTTGACTTCATCCCACACACTCCTGACATTTCCACTGGCATGGAGGATGCTGCCTTGGTCTCAACTCCCCAAAAGGTGGCATGTTTGGCCCAGCAATAGCTTAAAGCAGCTTAGGTACAGCAATGTCTACCTTTACTTTTAATTATCGCTCCTTGATCTATTGATTGAATTAAGGAAGTGGTGTTGGGCAGAATAAACATGACTTGATTATTAGGTTACAGGTTGTTTAATTGAGAAAAATTACCCAAAGCATTATTGAGGTTGAAACTGAGGTTGGAGTCTCAACCTCCACACATAGGTCAGCCACAAGAATTTTTTTTTTTTTTTCTATTATCAAGGCCTTTTTTTCGGGGGGGGGGGGGGGGGCTCCGATGTGCGGGTTGGGTGTGGTGACAAAGGCCCTTTGAGGCCCAGGGAATCTGGGAATGGTACTGAGTACAGTACCAAAACAAGCTGTACAGTATGTGCCTTCTGTTGACATTTTGGTGGTATATGGTGCACTAGATGGTTTCCCATGATGCACTACACACTAGAAAGGCGAAAAGCACAATGCACAGCTGTGTACTTAAAACCTTAAATTGGTGCTGTATATAAACAAAATTTGGGCAGTAAAAAGTAAACTGCATATGTGTGAATCTAAATCTTGGAAAGTCACTGTACAGTACATGGGGGATGCCTGTATGCAGCACAGTTTGATAAAGAAAAAAATGGATGTCAGAAATTACATAGAATTTTGTTTGTTGTTTCAGAGTCACTGCTGGTTGTAGCAGGACTTGGCGTGCAGACAACTGCAACATTTTACACAGGCAAACAGCACACAAGATTTATACCCTGGGGTGATGTAATTGACGTCATCATTGCTGAAACTATATCCATGGTGAGTTGCACAGATTACTTTTATCCCCAGGTGTGAGATGCACAGTTTAAGATACCTATCTTAGGTATTTAATTTCTTTCCTGAGAAGTCCAGGGGTATAATAAAATCTTGTGCAGTAGAGTGAATTTAACATGAAAGGCCAATATAATGAAAAATTAACTTCCCATTGATGATTTAGTTTAGTGAATCAGTAAGAAATGAGAATTAAATAGTTCCTACAGGCGAGTCAAATTGATGCTTCAAGTACAGAAATGGTTTGAAAGTTCTCAAAGTTAAATCCATGTGGTGAGCGTACAGTAAAACCTCGATTAACCGACCCTTGATTAACCGACTTTTGGATTAACTGTCAATCCCGAACCCCTAAAAAAAAAAAAAAAATTTACGGGGATTAGCCCACCCGGGCACAGGTCACTGACCCACATCGGGGCCTGGGGGGGGGGGGGGCGATAATGTAATAATATTAATAATGATAATGCTAATAATAATAATAGTAATAGTAATAAAGAACCATAAAGAGATGCAAAATGAAAAAAAATCAAGAGTGAGAAACAATGTACCTGTATGTATGTTGTGTTGTCAATAGTAGGAGAAACAATTCAGACCTTGCAATTGTGTGTAAATGAGGCAGAAAGTCAGATCAGCAACCTGGGACTTGGTCACAATTTTTGTGATGCCATATGTTCTTTGACTTTTCCATTTTTTATTCATGGTTTCTGTACTGGTTCATATTTATTTACTAAAGTGGTTAATGTTTTAAAGCAAATTCTATTGAAATATGAATGGCAAATGAACAAAAATGAATAGAGGGACTTAAATGAGGTAGGTTAGGGATAGGTACTTTGAAAATGTATGTTTTATTTCCGTAGACTTTATGTACTATTAACCGACCTTTTTGATTATCCGTCGGCCCCCTTCCCCCCCATATGTGGTCGGTTAATCGAGGTTTTACTGTAGTTTGAAAAGAGAATCGAAACAAATCTTACACATGAATTAAATTAGTGAGACAAGTTCATTGTTATGAAATATTCAGTGTGTGGAAGTTTCAAATTATGTTCGGTACAACTGTTTCATCCCATTATTTTCAGAACAAACTAAGATTGATAGACTGATTGAAAAATTGTCACATTTACCAATAGATCCATATAGGTTGTAGGTCAATTGGGCCTAGCCAAACTAACCATTAGGATTGGAGTCTATTAGAACCAGACCCAAGTCCAAATGGCAAGATTAGGTTAGGTTGGGCCCTATTTGACAAGTTGCCTCACAACCATAAGAGGAAAGTTTTCCTTTGTCCCATTAATAGGTGTTTTTATATCTACACTCATACTGCTAACCTATACACTGACCTGCCTCACAGTCATAAATTACACTTCTTTTCATTCTTGCAGGCCTTCTCCCATTATGGCACAGGATGGCCAGAAGCAAGTGCAACACAGTCACTTCCTCTTCATAATTTTCCTGCCTTATTTTCTTTCACCTTTACACTGAACTTGCATTTTCTAGGACAGCGTTTCACATTCTTCTTTAACCCCTATTTACAAGAGATCACTTTATCTCAAAATCTCCTCCTTAATTCTTCCATTCACATACTGTACTTTTTTCCTCGGCTTTTCTGCTTGTATGCCGGTAGCTTGTTTCTCACTCCTATGAATCTCTTTTGCCATGAACCTTCCCTTTGTTATTATTTCCGCATGTACCATAATTGTCTTGTGTAACTTTATAAACTTCTCTCAACAGCAACGAGTTTTGTTTTACATGGCGCTGCTTGTGAAGAGAGATAAAGCAGTGCCAACCCCAAAACTAATCCCTCTCTTTTTGGTAAGTTCCCGGGAAGTTTTATTATGTAAAAAGATGTATGGATGGGAAATTACCTAGTATTTAGAAGTCACATCCCCCGAAGAATATGAAATTAATGAAACCATTCCAGTATGAGTAGCCAGTCATCAGTCAATATGCATGGAGTACATGTATCAGCAACTGGAAATATGAGGGAAGAGCTGAACCTCAGAGTACCAAAAGCATGGAAGGTATTAGATGGCTTGAGAAATGTATGGAGAGAGAGAGAGAGAGAGAGAGAGAGAGAGAGAGAGAGAGAGAGAGTTATTACCCAATACAAATTTTGAATTAAAAAAAAATTGAAAGCTTGCTAACAACAGAATGTTTATGTTGCAATTTCGAGTGCTATGAAGGCTCATACTCCTTTTGTTAAATTTATTTCGAGCCCATATGTGTTTTTTAATCATAACTACTTAAAAAAGCTTATCCTTTAGTCCTTCAAAACTAATTAGTGCAAATAAGCAAACAACACATGGGTAGTATACTGTACCCAGTACTTTAAATTTCTTTCTTTCATACAAGCCTCTTCCTGCAGTGATAAAAGTTGGTTAGTTAGGTGCTGATCACATGCTTAGCATTCAACAGCGAGTAGATTACCCCATCCCCTTAACAGGATGCTAATCCACTGATGTTTGGTTCCACCATTAGCAAGTGTAACCAACAGTGTACTCATTTGTTGTCGAGTGATCATTAGCTAATGTACAAGGAGGGAACACAATCTTCCACCATGGTCAGAAACTGTGATCATTCACTTGCTTACCAAATGCTCCACCAGCTGAGCTACAGACCCACTAGCTGTGCCTAAAGTAACCATTGTTTTTGTGTTCAACTCCAATCATTCACTTTTAAATGTGCAGTCACACTATGTGTCCCTGCCAGTCAAAACATATACTAGACGCATACTTCTGTGATATCAGGCAAAATATTGATATGTGGTTGGCGGAAAACAGAATCTTTAGAGATCAATATAATGATTGCTGGCTAAATGGGTCCCAGTCTTAATAGACCCCCAACCTGACCTAAACATTAGGATTGGGCCCTACAGGTATTGGGTTTTAAGCCCATTTAGACCAGGCTGAAATCCTAACAGTTAGGTTAGGAAGGTCACCCATTTAGCCAGTCACTAATGAAGATGTAATGGACATATGATAGTAAAAATTTTGAGATGAGTAGGTTAGTTGGCTAAGTACTAATACAAGATACATATTGTACTACTCACACACCATCATTTCCACAGAATACATGGCCACGTCTGGCTTGTCTGCAACACATCTACCGTGCCTGCCAAGAAGTTCTCTCTCCTGACTTCAAGGTGAAATGATGGTGATGAGATTAATTTATTTTATATTTATACTTTTTTGGTATTGAATATATATAGTAGTCTTATATTAGGATCTAGTCACTTTCCTTAGAAGAGTTTGTAGGTCAAATGGGCCTAAGCATTAAGGTTGGAGCCCATGAAGACTGAACTCCAATCATAATGGTTAAGTTCAATGTGGTCCAGCTGTCCAGTACCGTAGAAGACATAACTCTACTGTAATGGTACAGGTTGTGAAGGGCCAAGCTTACCATCATCTACAACATTATACAGTGTACTTTTGTTGACAATGATAAGAATCTACTTCATCATGTTTTGATGAAGTGACGCTTGTGTACCAACATGAGTTTTAACTAACAGTTAACAATTAGAATTACAGCAGTTCGTTTAATATGAAATTTTAACAGTCTAAAGTGCTGTACCGAGATGGAAAATGCATTTGCTCAATGATTAATATTAAGATGTTATTTTTAAGTTTAGTTTATATTATTGTACATTCTTGTGTATTAAATCATTATTGATTTTAGCATTTTGACAGAATTTAAAAGATGATGGAGTGGTTTATAAAAGACAATTAAATATTGAAAAAAAAGCAAGCTAAATTCAATGTTTCTTTACTAGTCTGAATTTTTTTCTTAATGAACCAATTTCATTAAGCTCTGAACATTGTTGGGAGCTAACTGTTTAAATGAAAATATAAAACCGCTTTTATTTCAGTATGTGGTAAATCAGTTGTGTACATTGTGCACCATTACTCATAATCCAATGGGACTAATCACTAGAAAACCGATTCACACAATCCCTTGCAAGCACCATACTCTCCTTGTAACACGTCTCCCACCACACACTCTATAAACTACTCTACTCCCATTTTATGCTGAACTTTCCATGCATGTTCCTCTTGAACTTACCGGTACACTTACCTATGTGTCTCTACACCACAGTATATATATTTGCATCTCAAACTCAGTCTCCAATACCTTGTATTTTCCCAAGTCAACACTCTCTCCTTCATACTCCCGTACCCCTTGAGTATGATGATAACCCTCGAGTGAGATGACTTAATCCCTTGAGTACAGGAATGTTACCCCTTAAGAACAATGTCATCACAATTAAAGGGTTGAAAATACCGGTATTTATACTCCCCCTCCCCCCCGCCGCATGTGTGTCAACAAACTTTCCTCTTATATCACCATCTTTGTATTTGCTGTTATCTCCTTCACTTTATTGATTGTATCTCTCTCTAATATCTGGGAACCCACTTTCCTCAAATACCAACTTGTGTTATTAGCAATCACATCAGACTTCCCACACACATTGTTTTACATTTATAAACAGTACTGAGTTATTTTTTATATGATGATCTTTGGTATAATATCTTTCTTCTAAGTGTCTCAATCTTCAGTGCAGTATTTTAGTTGCAGTTCAAAAGGGCCCAGTCCTAATGGGCTCTCAACCTACCTGTAACTTAATCTTAAGGGTGAACCCCCATTGGATTTTATACTTGACCCCAAACTTAATGGTCAGGCTAAGTTGGAGCCTAGCAGGACTGGCACCAGTCACATACATTTAACAAGCTAAAATCTATTGAGGTGTATTGGCATAACATGTGTAAACAAAGTTAAACAATCAGTCATGTGTTTTCTACCAGTATACACCTAGACCCCGACTTACGACGGGGTTAGGGACCCAAATCCAGGTCGTAAGTCCGATATAGATATAAAAAAAAAAAAAAAAAAAAAAAAAAAAAAAAAAAAAAAAAATTTAATAAAAGATCTACAATGAAATACAGTACAGTAAAAGTAATGAATAATGATGAATGGATACAGTACAGTGAAAGTAATAAATAATAAGGAATGGATACAGTGTGACTGAGCGCTTAACCTTTAATGTAGTCAGCTGAATGCACATGGGGTCCCCATAATTTTCTAATTATACATGGAGACTACATTAACTGGAAACGTTTCGGTATAGAAAATGCGTGTGTCATTTAAAATTTTTTTTGGAGGCGGTCGTAAGTCCCGACGGTCGTAAGTCCACGTAGTCGTAAGTCGGGGTCTAGGTGTATCAACAAATTGCAATAATCAAAAAATTTTACAATGTGGTGGAGAAGAATTTTATCATTATGCTAAAAATCCAGATAAAGATTCACTGTAACTGTACAGTACTGTTAAATATACAGTAAAAGTCCAAAAATCCGGACTGCTTGGGGATTGGGTCGGTCCGGATTTTCGGATTTTCCGGATTCTCAGGCAGTACTTTTAAAATTCAACTTTAAGGAGGAATGAAGAAGAGATGAACAGTTACATTTTGATAGTTTATTCATTAGCAAATATAGCATGCTTCATTTATCAAAACGAGCAGTTTTAATGAAAAAGCTATGAATTCTAAAATTTTATTCTTTGCCTTTTTGATATCATAAATTGTAGACTTTCCAATGTTGTATTTTCCATTAGAACAGTATTGCTCACACCACGTACTAGTTTCTTAATTATTTCAAGTTTGTCACTCAATTTCAACGTGTTCTTCTTTCTCTTCACACAACGAAGTTTATCTACTTTAGGAGCCATTATTATGGGCTTGTACAGTAATCTGTAAATGGAAAGAGTAAGACTCAAAATATTGTTCTATTCATACTGTGCTTGATATAATACATTCACGGAAATGTAATATTTTTGCTAAAATGACGTCCGTATTACAGTGGAAAGTGGGATCAAATCGTGACGAAAACAATGACTTGCGCTTTCTTTCGTTCAAAAGATGTTACCGTAATCACTTTTCGAATGGTTTAGTTAAAAAACTGTTGTATTGTATTACAATAATATCCTAATTGACTTGAATAAATATTACGATACCATATTTCTGAATATTTTCATTAAAATCCATCAAAATCATTTTCCTTGTCATCGTCTGCAGCACCAAACAGCTTCTCCCAATCCTCTCCTTGAACGGGGCTAGAGGGTACGTGTTTTTCGAATCGTTTTCAGTTAAAAAACTATTACATCACACGTATATTTTACCTAAACTGCGCCTGAATGAATATATTCTCGGAAATAAATAGTAGTTTTGCTGAAACGTGATGTATTTCAATGTAAAATAGGATAAAATACATGACGGAAACAAAAGACTTTACCTAAGCTTCCGATGTTCTTGAGATGTTACTCGTTTTTTTAATAGTTTTCGGTTAAAATTCTGTTATATTATAATGATATTCTATTCATACTGTGCTTGATATAATACATTCACGGAAATGTAATATTTTTGTTGAAATGACGTACGTATTAAAGTGGAAAGTGGGATAAAATCGTGACGAAAACAATGACTCGCTTTCTTTCGTTCAAAAGATGTTACCGTAATCGCTTTTCGAATGGTTTAGTTAAAACACTGTTGTATTACAATAATATTCCCTCCTAATTGACTTGAATAAATACTTGAATGGAACTATACAATATTTTTGTTGAAACTACCCGCGTTTCAGTGTAAAGTGTTGTAATAATAAATGGTAAACAATTTGCTTTGGGCACTTGTGTTTCAGTTTGTAGGACGTAGAGCGTTTTTACTGAAGGTTTTGTTGTTCGCTTACCCTCAAAAACGTGGGTCGAACTATAAACGAGGAATATCATAAATTAACGATTTCTTGGTCAAAAAATCAGGGTCGACAGATAAACGAGGGGGGTTTATAGATGAGTATATACGGTATGTTGTCACAGTTTGATTGCTCGTTTTAAAGTGGAGACCACGTGGTCGCTTGCTGTCACTGTGCAGCTGTGGTGCTCACGCATGCGCACATACACACAAGAGCCCGCTAAAAAAAAAAAAAATAATAAAATAATTAGTTTTCCAAAAGTCCGGATTCTCGAGTGGTCCGGATTTTTGGCATCCGGATTTTTGGACTTTTACTGTATACTGTACTGTAAATTGTGCACTGTTGCCAGATACCAAAATAATTGTATGATAATTATTTTTTAAAGTAATTTTTCTCAAAAAATTTAAATATTATTTACTTGGTTCCTATGAATTGGGTAATGTAAACAGGAAGAGAAACCTATATTATAATATTTATTTTTTTAAATAACAATAAAGTATATCCTTAAATATGAGACCTTAATATAGTTAAAGTGTATATTTGGATTATATTAAAGTTTTCAAGAGACCAAGTTCATAATGATTAATAACAAAAAAGATCAGCATTATGATCATTGCTACTGTGGTAGTTTTCACATCAAAGTGGCCACTATTGTTGTTGCTGCCACTGCTGATAACAGCACTTGCTCACATGCCATTGTAGCATGTACCTGTAATAGGTACCATTTATTGTTGGAAAAGAAATCCCATGAATAGGATATTTTCCCTTTCCAATCTTACCTTTTAGGTAGTAAGTAGTAGGTAGCTATCAAACAGGGAGTTACTACCACTTGGAAGATATTGGAAGCATGATGTGTTGTCTAATGGTAGACCCTGCTGTCATATGGCATCACAAAAATTTTGACCAAGTCTCAGGTTGCTGATCTGACTTTCTGCCTCATTTACACACAATTGCAGGGTCTCAATTGTTTCTCTTACTTTGACAACACCACATATATCTATCATTTCTCACTATTGATTTTTTTTTTTTGGTTCTATATTATTATTACATTTAATCTTTTTAATTTGTATTTTTATTATTATTATCTTCACCTCCCAGGCCCTGATGTGGGTCATTGACCTGTGCCCTGGTGGGCTAATACCCATTAAAAAAATAAATAAATAAAATAAACAAAACTACCTGGGGTAGGTCTGGTTGATTAGTGTCATGTGGAAAGTAAATGATTCATTGTGCTTTAACATAAAAACATACATACAGTAAGACCTTGATAACTCAGCACATTTGGGGCTCTGGCCTTGCCAAATTATCCCAAATTCCGACTTATTGAGGCACTCCCCATATACGTGTACATGTAATAACTAATTTATAAAAATAACACTACTGCAGGTGAAGAATGAAGCTTTGAAGTAGGTGATACAGAGCCATGATAGGTGATGCACGGGAATGGTAGGTGATGGAGGGGAAACGCTACATAAACAGCAAACACTGCTGCACTTATGTACACTACTGTGATTTGGTCACTCATATAAAAAAAAGAATATGTTTAAAAAAAATTTTTCTCTACATATAATTCAAGTCGAAGTATGTAAATAAACACATAACTTATATCACTCAGGATATTATAGTCCACCCTAGTAAAACCATTTTCTTTATTAGAGCAAAGATTAAAATACTGTGACTTAGAAATAAATGAAATATAATATAAAACTATAAAATAAGAAAAATGAAGAGCATATGTGTGAGTGTGTGTGGGGAAGGCTAACATACTGTATGTGAAGGCCACTCAGTGAGCTATACTGTGTGGCTGACTCATTTGCCTCCCTCCATCCCATGTGACATCACAGCAGACACACACACACACACCTCAGTCAGCTGGTTGACTGACTGGCTGAACTGTGGCATTGCTTAGATGATGGTTTGAGTGTGGAAGGAGCTATTTTTTTGTATGTAATTATGTGCTATTGTATTTTATGATATCCTATGTATCAATTTTATTGCTTATCACAGCAATTATTGTTTAAAAAGCGGTTATAGCGCTACAGGTGTCAGACACACGGATAAATAACTTCAGTTGCTTTCAGATTGTTGCACTAAATTAGAATTTTTACCAAAGGGGACAAAGTTGGGATACCTGGAAGATTTTGATAGTTGGAATTCGGATAAAATTAATTGCACTGTAAATTAAATAGTCTACAACATTGAATTTACCGTAATAGTGGAAACTTTCTGCATACAGTGGCTGGCCTGATATGAATATGGGAAGTTGTTGAGTGTTAATACCACAGGAACCAAATTTTACCAGGGAGTGGTGAATATTAATTTTGGTGTTATAGATTTTCTGGTGCAATGTGTAGTACCTTATACCCATAACATTGGGGTGCTACAGCACCCTCCCTTCCCACGTCCATGTACTGGGTGGAGTGAGCCAGCACACACCTGACCACAAAAATAACAACCACCAGACTGACCAAGCCTGGAGCGCAGCACAGCTAGTGTTACCCACGTGGCCAAATATGCTGAGATTTTGCCAGATAATTTTATATAACTCGGCATTTCCCGAGTTATTTTATAATAATTTCCGAGATATCGAATGCCGAGTTATCAAGGGTATACTCATCTTGTTAGTACTGGTAGTGCCATGGCCCCTACTGAGATGTAAAGTACATTGTCATAAACAGAAAAGATTGTTCTGTAAAAAGACAAAATGTAATAGAATAAACTGACACCAGAAACACTCCCTTTACAAGTTGGAGAAGTGAAGACGGTGCATTGTCGGCCGTACTGCCTCCTTGTGTAACAAAAACTTAGTAAACATTGTGCCATATCTGTGTTATCCTTATCAGGCAGTCATACTAAGACCTACTTTTATAAAACTTGAAAATTTGTATCAGGAGAGAATAATGAAGGCCAATCATGAAAGTGCACTCGCCCTTAGGTTGACAGATAATATATCGGTATCCAAAGAATGTACATTCGCGAACAAGAGTCCTGTCGCCTCTAATGCTGCTCCATGAACGGTGATGCATAATTCTGTTCATAAATGCTTCAGATTCCCAAGTCAGAATCTCGGTGTTCGTGGAGCAGCAGAAAAGGCGACAGGGCTTATGTTCCAGACTGTACCTGGTGCCAAGACAAAACTTGATCAACCCTTTCAGGAATGTAAAAGTAACAGATGCATCTTTAGTATGACTGTCCCAGGTGAATATGAATGCAGCCCTCAAGGCCCCAGGACAACTGCTGAGATCTGGCAGCTCTCTTCTGCACAATTTTCAATCATTTAAGTTGGAAAAACTTAGTGTTACATCATATAAGGTTTTCATGGTTTATTCGTGGCTTGGTTCTCTGACTAGTTTCTTTGTTGATCATGGAAGTAAGTTCATTCTCCTACTCTCTTCCTTCTTTTTATCAATGATTTATTTCACACTATGACTAATTCTATCCATTTTTACGCTGATGATTCAACTCTTCACTCTTCTCACATTTTCCCCTTCCCCCTAATTCTCAAACTAGATCTGTTTCTAGAGCTGATATCATTATGTTTATCAATGCGGACCTGTGCAGATCTCCGAATGGGGAGGTAGACACTTGGTTAAATCCAATAGAAATAAAAGTCAGTATTTACCAATTACACTTTCCAAATTAGTTGATCTCCCACCAATCACATTTCAGGATGCAATCATTCCGTCAATGTCTAAAATAGATATGCTAGGCCTCACCATTTCCTTAATATGTCATGGAAGCCACACATCCTCAACATTGCTAAAGTTGCCTCCCGAAAACTGGGAATGCTGTACAGATGACATAGCTATTTCATTCCTGAGCAGTTGCTCCAAGTATATAAAGGATTCATTCGTCCTAACTTGGAGTACTGCTCTCATATCTGAGGCGGCTCTTCTTCTGTCCAATTGTTATATAGGGTGGAATCAAACGCATTTCGTCTTTTTAACTCTCCTACTTTAGTTGATAATCTTTCTTCCTTTCTCATCGCCAGAATGTTGCTTCACTCTCTCTTTTACAGGTACTTTAACGGGCAATGTTCGGTGGATTTGGCATCCTGTGTACCGCCGGCGCCCACCGTTTCTCTGTGGATGTCGGTCACACTAGAATAACCTATTATAGTACATCCTTCTTTCCTCACACAGCCAAACTGTGGAAAACTCTGCCTTCTTCTGTGCTTCCACACACATACAATCTACCTCACTTAAAAAAGCTGGTTTTCCATCATCTTCGTGGTGTAGATTAATATACTGTAGCAATCTTTTTTTTTTTCTTTTTTAATTACTTTTTACTCTTATTTTTTCACCCCCTAGGCCCCGATGTGGGTCAATGACCTGTGCCCAGGTAGGCTAATCCCCATAAAAAAAATAAAATAAATTAAATAAAAAACTAAAAATAATAATAATAATAATATACAACTGCCGACATTAAATGTAAACACTGTAGATACTTTGATGCCAAAATGTTATTCATGGTCTCTTTTTTTTTCCAACATACTGAAGAAATGACTACAGCAAGCTAGATACAGTATTTAAATTCTACAATATATATTTATCCTGTTATTATGTAATATAAATCATATTAAATAATAAAGTGGTTTACCTCAGTCTTTTATAATAATTAATACTTTTAATATATCTTACATTGTTGTTGAAAAGTATTAACTGATTATAAACTGTCTTTGTTATAAATATTTAATACATTGTAAATAAAACTGGATGCAGTGGTCAAGTACTCATTTCCTGCCCTAAAGGTTGCTGTTTTATACCTGTGGCATTCCCATTTCACCCAGCAGGGCAGTTAAGCAGAATGCCAGCCACATTGCCTCCTAATGTACTGAAGACTAAGTACAGCATTCAGTATGCTGTATCAGCACTTCTGATAGGCCATAAAGCTTATGGGACCCATTTTCGCTTTTTTCAAGCAAAATACACATTGATTGACAGAAACTTCTCCTTTGATTGTTTCCACTTCTAGCACCCTCTGTATTTGAGTAGGCAAGGAAGAGTTAAGGTACAGAGAATATAAAAGCCCCCAAAATACAGATAACTTGATGCAACAAGAAGTTAGGATCATGGAAACATAGAGTAAGTAGTCACAGTCAAGCAATGACCTGAGAACCAGAACCTCTTAAAGGAATATATGTTGGTGCCCTAATTTATCATTAACATATATTTTTTTTTAAATAAATAATAGTTTACAACTCTATGCTTCTAAAAACTTTCACACCTATACATCAACTGCTGTCTGAAACATGATTATAATTTGTTTTTATATTAAAGGAATTAAATATCCACTTGTGTTTCTTATTTCTAGGATCAAGTTTTCTAACAGTTTCTCCTATATAGAACAAATCACAGTCTTGGCAAATATTATTGTGCACAGCAGACTTTTTTCCAACATATTCCAATATTTAATAAAGGTGGATCTGGTGGTCAGTGAATGTTTGAAATCTGTATATTTTATTCAACATATGACTTATTGATGTGGTTTGATGCAAACTTTAAGGGACCAGTAAACATACATTATTCAACAGTAGTTGTTATAAGGAAGATCTTTTGGTGTATAAAAATATATTACTCTATTAATCTTCCATTAACAAAGCAATCTGGATAAAAAAAAATCAGTTTCTTCAACATTTTATGTGCTTTAAAATTGTCTGCATCAGTTATTCCAAACTTGGGGGTTAGTTTAGTCACATCTTAAGCTGAACAGTGAATGTACACATTAGATCTGTATACAGTAAAATAAATGAAAATTTGACCCAAAAAATATTTTGACTTCTTTTAAATAGACATTTTATAAGGCTAGTTTTTTTTATACACCTACAGATTATTTATGCAGTTATAAAAACCACCCTTGTTTACTAGTCACAAAGTTTGCAAAAACTCTAATACAGTATTTGTGTCTTGAATTTGAAATGCAACTTCTATTTGTTTATATATACTGTACTGTACAGTAATCCCGTGTGTTTTGCGGGAATTACGTTCTTGAAACCCCCGCGAAAAGCCCAAACCTCGAATACTCTTTTAGGAATCACTGTACCTCTAACCACCAAACAGCTCAGGTAGGTCATGCACTTAACCACGCCATGCTCTCCACTCACGGCCCAGTGGTCACACTGATCACTGATGCACTGTACCGCCATTTACTAACATCATTATTTGAAACTAATCATATTGTAGTATAATGGAAAAACATAAACACAGTTACAGTCTCTCCTCGACTTACGACAACCCGGACATACGACCGCTGTGGTCATAGAAAATAAGTTTTCAAATTACGTATTTTCTAGTACCGAAACGTTTCGGTCTCGTACAACAGCGTGGGCTGGGTAGCCTTGTGTTGTACAGCATCCATGTCGTAGCCTGCTCAGTTGGTGTTTGGCCGTCGATGCTGTTGTTAGTGATCGTGCTGTGTACAGACAAAATTTTTGTTTGTAATTCCCTTTAAAATGACTGGCAAGCGTAAAAGTGAGAGTTCTCGTGGTGCTGAGAAGAAAAAGAAACAGTCAATTACTTTTGAGATGAAAATGAAAATAATAATGCAATATGAAAATGGAAAAACGATATCAACCATTTCACGCAACCTTGGCTTCTCTTACCCGACGATATCAACAATTTTGAAAGACAAGGAACGAATTCGTGATTTAGTGAAAGGATCAGCACCTATAAAGGAAACAATAATAAAAAAAAAAAAAAGACAAGGTCCTACTCATGAGATGAAAAAATTACTTGTGATGTGGATGGAAGATCAGCTGCAAAAGCGTGTACCCTTAAGCCTTCTGACCATACAGGCTAAGGCAAGAAGCCTTTTCGAAAGCCTGAAAGAGCAGGCAGGAGATCAATGCGACCAAAACTTCACAGCAAGTCATGGGTGGTTACCAAAGGTTTAAGAAACGTTACAGTTTGCACAGTGTAAAGGTGAGTGTAGAGGCAGCAAGTGCTGATGTGGGTGCTGCCGAAGCTTTTAAGGAGCTAGATCGTGTCATCATGGAGGGAAATTATTTGCCTGATCAAATATTTAATGTGGATGAAACTGGCTTATTCTAGAAGTGCATGCCAGAACGGACATACATCCACAAAGAGGCGAAAACCATGCCGGGATTCAAGGCATTCAAGGACCGAATCACACTTCTGTTGGGGGGGAATGTAGCTGGTTTCAAGGTTAAACCCTTTATGATATATCATTCAGAGAACCCAAGGGCTTTTAAAAATGTCAGCAAGCAAGCACTGCCAGTGTTTTATCGCAGTAATAAGAAAGCATGGATGACCCAAGCACTGTTTGAGGACTGGTTACCGAGTTGTTTTATTCCACGAGCCAAGGAGTACTGTATTGTCTGCAACAAGGGGTTGCCTTCAAAATTTTATTAATTTTCAATAATGCTCCAGGACACCCACCACACCTGGACGACATGCACCCTGATGTAAAGGTAATCTACCTTCCACCTAACACTACCTCTATCATCCAACCCATGGATCAAGGTGCTATTGCTGCTTTTAAAGCGTATTATAGGTATTTACATACGACCTTCGCTCAGGCTATTGCTGCTACTGAACGTGAGAAAACGCTCAAGAGAGTTTTGGAAGGACTACAACATTTTGCAATGTACAAAGAACATAGCTGCAGCATGGGATGAGGTTACAGGTCAGTGCATGAATGGAATATGGAAGAAGGTCCTGAAAATATATATGAACAGTTTCAAAGGATTTAATGAAGATGAAGCAATTTCTGTGATTAGTAACAAGATAGTGCAGTTGGGTAAACAGTTGGTGGAAAGTGTAGCAGAAGAGCTAAGTAACGAGGATCTTATTGAACTGGATGCACAAAAAATTGCAGAGGAAGAAGAGAGACAAAATGTAGATGAAGAACCTGCACCCCCCAAAAAGTTTTCAGTGAAACAAATGGCAGAGGCATTTGCTGCTATTAATAAGGGGAAGCAAATGTTTGAAGAAATGGATCAAAATGTTGAGCGTTTTGCAAAAGTTGACAGACTGATCCAAGATGCACTTGCTTGCTACAGGGAAATTTACAATGAAAAGAAAAAGCAAACTGTGCAGTCTAAATTATACATATATTTTAAGAAGTCCCCCCACTGCTGTCTCCTAACGCCCCACCACTGCTGCCTCTTCACTCCCTAAAGATGATCCAATACCTTCAACAAGCAAGTATGTTAGCCTGTCTGAAGAAAGCGAAATTGATGACCCACCCAGCCCTGTCTCCTCCTCTGCTTTATCCAATTCATGTAGTCTCCATGGTTAATTAAAATATTATTGAGGCCCCGTGTGCATTCAGCTGACTACATTAAAGGTAAGTTCACAGTAGCACTTTATTCATTTTTCATTATTGATTGCTTTTACTGTACTGTATTTCATTTTAGAATTTCTATACGCATTATTTTTCGCCTTTTCGACTTACGACCAAATCGATTTGCGACCTGGTCGTCGGGACGGAACCCCGTCGTAAATCGAGGAGAGACTGTATACGGTATAAAAAAAAAATTATTTACAAGTACAGTACAGGTACTCCTCGACTTACGACAATCCGGACATACGACCGCCATTGTCGTATAAAATATTTATCAAATTACGTATTTTCGAGTCCTGACGTTAGTGATTGCGCTGTGTACTGACAAAATTTTTGTTTGTAATTCCCTTTAAAATGGCTGGCAAGAGTAAAAGTGAGAGTTCTCGTGATGCTGAGAAGAAAAAGAGACACCCATTGCCAGCCTTTCCCTGCTGTCCCGGCGTCTGCTGCCCTCACGCAGTCACGCCAGCCAGCCAGTCCTCTTCCACCCACATTCTTCCACTTGAAGACTTGTATTCTGACAAAAAGACACAAATGAATTGTCAGTCTTCACCACATCTCGAGCCATCTCATACCACCTCTGAGCTTGCCCAATAAAACTGTTTTTTTCCGTTAAAGTCATCACTATTCTTGATCTCTTGGTCACTTAGTCTTTGTTAGTAATATTTGCCTTTGATGATGCTGGCTTACGTCCCGGAGCCATGTGGAGTGCACGTGGGAGGACAAACAGAAGAGGTAATCACAGTAGCGTTCACAGTACGGTAGGCACGTGTGGACTGAGGCTTCTCGGAGCAGCGGGTGTCTGAGGCGGGAAAGGGTGGCGCCTGTTTGCCTTACCATACAGGGGAATATCAAAAATGGCACAAAAAAAAAAAAAAAAAAAAATGTAATGCATATTTTATATACAGTACCCCGTATATATAATTTTTTTAGTAAAAAAAATGGTGAAAACCGTGATTAAAAAAAAACACGGGATTACTGTATACAGTATATAATTTCAGTGACAATTAGATCCATCATTGTTAAATGTAAGAATACAAGCTATTGTTTGTACTGTAGTATACTGTGCCAAGATGATGACTATGACTATAGTGTATAGCAGAAACTGGTAGAGATCTAGATACCACAATTAAGGAAAATAGATTCAACCCATGGCAGCCAGCGTAAAGTGAGAAACGCATAAAGTGAACAACATAACATATGGGATTAATTGAAATAGAGACCGGGCCAAACTCCACTTTTTCAGACACAATACCTACGTTGTAGTAAAAATAACTTCTTAATTTTATGATGGTATGCACACACAATTAATAATTAGGAGAAATATCAATAATATTAGGTTTTTTAACACTTACATTAGTAGAAAAGATGGCTGGGCACATGGGGATGGGGGGTTGGTTCCGAGGCAGAGGGCAGATTATTGGCCCTCACCTGTATCACTTATATCAATTATATCACTATCCACCACAGAGGCTTGCAGGGCCTCTTTGTCAAACCCCTCAAAGTCCATATAAGTCCATATCCTCACTATCATTATCACTATCACTGACTTGGGCCGGCTGTGGTGGGTGGCAGGTGAAGAACTCGGTAATGTTTTGATGACTGGGCGACCTTGTGGGCACCCTGCTCGTGCCGCTCTCCGCGTAAAAGGGTACACACACACCGCAGAAAGTGAGCATTCCGATTTCGGCAGGGTACCGCGTAAACATGGAAACGCGTAAAGTGAGACCGCGTAAAGCGAGGGTTGACTGTATACTAAATCAACTCACTAAAGAAAAATCACATTAAATACTGTTGGAAAGGAAGCAATAAGTTACAGTAGTTACATTTAATATTTATAAGGGGTCATACTAAGATATCAAGGTTGGCAGGAGTATAGGGAGATACATACGGTAAATTTTGGTGTATGATTAAGTTCAGGAGTTTAAAGTTCACATAACAATGCCTCCA
Source organism: Homarus gammarus (assembly GCA_958450375.1). Classification (NCBI taxonomy): domain Eukaryota; kingdom Metazoa; phylum Arthropoda; class Malacostraca; order Decapoda; family Nephropidae; genus Homarus; species Homarus gammarus. Next base: position 41,732 of record CAUDMG010000103.1, on the reverse strand, counting down.
CACATACACCCTATAAATGTTTGCTAGGTAAAGAAGGATAACATACTGTACACAGGATTGAGCGAGTTGAAATGACAATGGTGAGATGGATGTGTAACATGCAGTGAGAGATAAGAAACCCTGTTTATAGCTAAGAGGTCAGCTGGGCATTGAGAATTCTGGTAAGGTTTTATGCAGAGGCAGGCTGCGAGGATTGGGGCAAGAGATACACGAGTTTGAATGTGGAGATAAGGAGAGTTAGAGGTAGGACAAGAACGATATGGAGAGGGGTTGTATAAAAATGACATCAGAGATAAGAACTTGATAAATGGATGCAAGAGACTGCACTGAAGAAAGCTAACATCAGGTAACCACAGCTATCCCACAAAAGCATGGAAAATTTTTGTAAAACAGGGATGATGATGATGATTTAAACACATGTTCACAAAGGTTCTAAAACAGTACCATTCCAACTTTAGACCCCTTATATGACCCCTCAAGAAGGATTCAGAAATATAAAACTGAGATTTTGATTGAAAGAATTTATGAAATATATTAATTAATGAGGTATCTGGTTCTTTAGTCATTACATGACTGACCTTACCTAATCCTGTGTTGCTATGGCCTCACTTATGGTTGTAATGTATCTGTTTTTGTAAGTTCTCTGTAGCCTCACTCTTCCCTGTACATGCAACTGAAGAGGAAGATGCCAGTGAATAACAAATCTGTATTAAATCACAAAATCTACTATGTGGATTTTATTAGTCTTCATGTTCACATTCCTGTGAATATTTACAACATTGTAAGTGGTGTGATTTAATATGTTATTAAACAAGAAAAACTATAGTACTGTACTGTACAGTGATATTGTGGACTGATTTGTCAAAATGAATAAAACTAGCTATTGGAATAAGTACACAGCCAGTAGTTTAAAAAAAATTAAAAGTACTGTAATATTTTTCATGACCACAAATATTCATGTTGAATGAATAAAACTATATTTTCATACTGTGGAGTTTCTATCGCCTTTTATGTACTTACTGTGGAGGCAGCCTCAGAACACATACAGTAAAGTATTACCTGAATTCAGTAGACCCTTGATATAGATAACACAAGAGTGGGACTGAATTGTTGTGCAATACTGAATCATTATATTATTGTACTTTACATATTTCAATTGGTAATAAAGGATACAGGACTGCAGCCCCCCCCCAAAAAAAAAATCCTTTAAAACACCACCTTTTCTCACTCCAACACTAATTCCATCATTTCAAAACACTTATTAACAAATTCTCATTTTTCCTTGTGGCAGAACAGCTGCTTGTACTGCAGTTGTTCAGCCTGAAGGTGCTGCCATCTACTGAGGGCAGGGAAATTTAAGGTTTTCATCAGCTTATTGATTGTTTTTATTTGATATTAAACCTTAAAAAAATACTGTATATCTAAAGAAACATTTAAAACATGTGGCCCTTCAACTGTCACTAGTTGAATAGCCTGGTAGTCTACACAGCTAGGACGGCTGCATAGACAGCCAGGTTATTCAACCTTGAACCCATAAGCATATTAACAACTGTACTACAGGGTATATCTGTAACTAAACCCTTGTGGTCCTGAATTAGTGGAACCTGCCTATATACTGTACATGTTATGATACAAATCATTATAATTTTTTTATACTGTAGTTGCGTGTGTAGGTAGGTGATTAACCAGATTTTCCATTTTTGCCTACCGTGAATAAAAGTGTTCAATATGTAAAAATAACTTCCATAGAAACAGCTGTGGTTATAGTAGAGTTGCCAATTCATTAATATAATTTTCTTCATTATTTAAACAAATATACGAACATTTGGAAACTTTGCATAACCTTAAATAACAATGAATAGTTTATTATTATAAAAATGTTACCTTTGGTTTGTTTAATATTTATCCTGACAGTGATACAGCCAAAAACAGATCCACCAATCACCTTTACATACAGCCTTCCTTTACCAAGTATTGCCAGGTAAAATTGTGAGCATGAGACCCAGGGTGGGGTTGGTGCATCTTTGGCTGACTGTACAAGAAAACATATCTACTGTACCTACACAAATATACACATGTAACTACGGTATCGTAACATGTCTAAAGGCAGGCTCCACTAGCTCAGGGCCACAAAGGTTTAATTACAGATATATAGTTGTTAACACACTCGGGATCACTCACTCCTATGTGGCGTTTTGATTTAATGTAAATGAAACTTTTGCCTCATGATCAGACACGCAACTGTGGTGTATAATTCATTTTCTCTAAAAGTCCTGGTCGAATTACAGTACAGTACTTCAAATTTTAATGCCACTCTTGTGCATGGAATCAAGCTTTAAGACTAGGTGGCAACCTTTTGATTTGCAGTGGACAGCGCAGCCTCCAGACAAACATGCCAGTTATGTATCTGACTCAGTAAGCAAGAGGTGTGTGTGTCCCAGGCATGATTTAAAAATGGCTACCATGGCATTTGCATCACTGTCGCCAAATATTTATTACTTACAACCTCGATATTTATTCTTATGATGTGATAAAGTGATGTTTATTGAAATATTTACAATGAAATAGTGAAATATTTTTTAATTTATGAGATGTTGGTGAAATGGCTACTCACAATATAGTCGCAACTACCACACAAAAGCATGTCATAATATTTAGGCCTAGCTTGGAAAAATAATAAGTGATAGTGAAATGTAGTGCAGTAGAGGCATATGTATGAGTATGGTAAATTATAATAATATACAGCTGCTCCTCGACTTATGATGGGGTTAGGGACCCAAATCCAGGTCGTAAGTCGAAAATGCTTAAATAATACATATAAAATCTAAAATGAGTGTCTCTTTTTCTTCTCAGCACCACAAAACTTTCACTTTTAAGTTTGCCAACCATTTAAAAGTGAATTACAAATGTGGGGACTCAAAAATACGTAATTTGACAAAATTTTGGTACGACTGAGGCGGTCGTATGTTCGGGTGGTCGTAGGTCGAGTATGTCGTAAGTCGAGGAGTAGCTGTATTGTGATTATTTGATACGCATTCCTAAGGGCATCGCCACTGTCATCCATATGTCAAGGCCTACCTCATCTCAGTGGTAAGTGGAAATATTATTGCCAAAATTTAAGTTTTTGTCACAGAAACTTCTAACTGGTCTATTTCTCTTCCTTAGTATGTGTACAGTAATAATCCGTCATAAAAAAACGCTTACAAAAGATTAAAAAAAATATAAATAAATAAATAAAACGTGTATAAACATTTCGGCGACTGCACGCCTAACCACCACTTATTTCCATGTACATTTTACACTGACTGATGCAATGATGTGGGTACAGCACAAAGAGGAATCAACAGTCAGATTTCAGATTTGCCCCCGAGGGGGCTAGTTTATTGGGCACTCCCTTACATCCTGTGCAAGGTGAAGCGCAGAAGTGTTTACAGCGCCCAACAGGGAAGTATGAAAAGTTCATACTTGCCTTTATGACTCGTACATTAAGGGCGTAAAAGCCTGAAGGGTCATAGGTTCTGTCAAGTTACATAAAGTGAGAGAATGATGAGTGTGTGGGGGGAAAGTTCCCGGTACATTTTATCTGTTTATGGCAAAGAGTGGCAGGTCCCTAATAATGTCAAATGCCAGGCCTGTGACTAGGAGGAGGGATATCTGGTCTGGGAGGGAAGAGGTGTTGGTAACGGCTGGAGACCTATAGGAGGAGGTCATAGGGCAAGTGAGGATGTAGTGAGAGAGGGTGTGAAAGTCGGGTTGGCCACAAAGTTTACAAACAGTGCGGTGAGGCTCAGGGTTGCCAATGTACTCCCATAGGTACCTGTACCCTAGGCGCAGTCTCATGTATATAAGCTGTTGAGATCGAGTCAGGGATTGATATTCTTTGTAGTGGCGGTTGTCATCACCGGTTACAGCGTCATAGTGGCATAGTGTGACGCTACCCTGTTGTTTCAGGTGTGTCCAATTTTCGTTGAATGCCTCTCGTTGCGTGGCGTGTATGCGAGATTTGAGATGATTCAGGGAGAGGGCGAGAGTGGCTTCAGTATCTTCTTCTTGTGTAGCTTCTTTGGCAAGCCGATCAACAGTGTCACAGGCAGTTATTCCTATATGTGACGGGATCCAAAGAAACTTGACACGGATGTCATCAGTTTGTTCTAGCCCGGCAACGGTGGCTAGGGTGTGTTGGGCGGCAGGGGAGGAGGGGGGAGGGTAATTTGAGCCTCGCTAGTGCAGAAGTGCTGTCACTGATTATAAGGAGGTTCCGTTTTTCAGTGCGAGCATAGGTCGCCCCCTCATGAGTGCCCGCGAGGATGGCTATGCTTTCAGTATCAGTGGAGGAGGCCCAGTCGTGGACCCTGATTTTCCTGCAGGCCTGGCGCTCAGGAATCCACACAGCTGCCCCAGCGCTGCCCAGCGTGGTAACAGACCCATCACAGTAGACGAGGATAGGAGGGTGGGAGGTCTTTAGAGAGGAAGCGACATCATTAATCTGCTCAAGGCAGTTAAGTTTGAGCATATATCTCAGTTGGGTGGATTTACGAACAGGGAAGGTGTGGACGACAACATCAACACACGGGGAGGTCCACGGGGGTAGAGGCGGATGAGTGTACTCGGGAGGGAGAGAGGTCGAGGGGGTGTAGAGGTGATAACGCAGGATGTCAGCAGCAGTGTGGACGGGCCAGAGTTGAGAGGGAGGGGGGAAGTAGTGGGGACAGGCCGGCGCAGGAGGGTGTTAAGATGTGAGTTCAGTGGGCGCGACAGGGGAGTCGGTTGCTCACTGCGAAGAAGTTTAACACCAAGGATGGCATTGAGAGCAGTAATTCGATCGCAGACGGGAAGCAGGGTTAGTTCGCGCTGCATGACTTCTATACTGGTGGTCATAGGGCAGCCGAGGATGAGTCTCATCGCTCTGTTTTGGATTTTCTCTATGCTTTGTTTCTCGCGCTGGGAGGCAACTACAAGGACAGGAGAGGCATAATCTATGACAGCTCTGATGATGGAAATGTACATGAGATGTAGGACCCTGACAGGGAATCAAAAGTAAATTTTAAATTTTCACTTGTACTGTACTCGCCAAAATGGCTTTTGTTTATTACTTTATTTTTGAGGGTTTCATATGACTTCCCAGCCTTTTGTATGTAGGAGGCATCATTTGAATGCAGTAAATATTTGACAATATCTTAGCCACGAATAGCGCTCGGGAAAAAAATATCTTCTCTACGATTTCTGGTCATTCTGTGGACTCCAAACAGACCCAGTGACAGGCTCATTAAATAAATTTCAGGCGATCCCGAGTGTCAATATGTTTATGGGTTCATGGTTGAATAGCTTGGGTGTCTATGTAGCCATCCTGACAAAGTAGACCAGTGGCTCCAACCTTCTTTGGCTACGACCTTAAATTTTCCAACAATACCCTCAGGAATATAATATATTATATAGCTTGAATGTTAAGCAAAAAATTTTTATGAGTTTATGATAAGTACTACATTTTTAAAATTGTCTGAGGGCCACTCGCGACCCTACTGAGGACACCCCGCAACCCTGATTTGGATCGCGACCTGAGGTTGGGAACCACTGGTGTAGACTACCAGGCTATCCAACTGATGATGGCTAAACAGCCACTATGTATTAAAAATAATTAATGCTTCTCTAAGATCCAAAACATTAAGAACATATTTAATGGGTTTCTTATAGTAAAGGTCACAGCCTCAAGTTAAACAAGCCAGCCATAAGTATAGAAAATTGTCGAAGCTAACTTCTTTGGAGTAACAGTTGTGAATTATAGAGGTATTTGACATAAATGTCATAAAAATAACCTCTTACAATGTAACCCCAACTAATAACACTAAACTTGTGGAAACTATGGTACAGCAGCAGCATGACAGATACATTCCAGAACATTCTCACCCTAATTTTATCTGAGTTCATTTTGCCTCCTGAATGATTCCTGCCAGCTCTACAATAAGAATATTGTGAAAATATCTATGTTTCATACCTTACTAGACTTTATTAGTTATAGATGAGAAGTGAAATTGTTGCTTGGAGGTACTAGGAGGTAGGGTGACACTCAATATCAAACGCACAGTATCAAGGATCTACTGAATCACATACCCATCAAAACGAAGCAACCTCTGCCCTAATTCTAAGTTGCTCATTCCTACAAGCTCTTTCCCAAAACAGTGCTGGATGACCAGAATCAACAGCAGCACTGATTCCCCCTCATTTATACTCTCTAGTTGCCTTATACTGTATGTATTTTTCTATGGTGTTCGTTAACTATTCAATGATTTTCAAGTGTTCCCTCAGTGTGGCACTTTTCACACAAGAAGGGTTTCCTTTCCTCTGTCAACTGCCAGAGGCATGTCAGCATTAAATGGGTTAAAAAAGGCCCCAAGATACACACCAAATTTAAACAAATTACAACAAATGATAATACTGTATATTTAAAATCCTGGCAACAATCATATTAATGTACTGCAAGATAGATACAGAAAAGAGCAGTTGAGGTGATGGATCCCATAGAATCGTGAAATGAACATCCACTTTGTTTAATGTTCTTTTAAATATGCCCAGCTGTCTTCTGTGCATAAAGAATGCTTCAGTGATTAGTAATATAGAAACATGAGAAAAGATATTTACTTCAAGACAAACTAGGAAAAGTACTGTAAAAGCATATTGTTAGTGGAAGTATTTGCTACTGAAAACTGAAAGAAAGATACTGTATACATATTTATTTACATAAAAAATAGTACATACTTTCTCAACCTTGGTACCTTGAAGACTTTAGTTTATCCCCACTTGATTTGATGACAATATTATGCCAGAAAAGGCTCACATCATGATAAACACACCAACCTAACAACAACTTAAGTCTAGAGTACAATTTAAGAACATATCCATAACTATCTTAGTCAACTAACTTTTATGGACCTGATTTCATTTTTCCCAATTTCTAACAACGATCACCTAAGATTGATGTCAAATTGACATTCTGAACATGTTAATTCAATGACAATATACATACCGGTAAAAAAAAAATTGAAACTTTCTATGAGCTTTGCATTACTGGAAAGAAAATTAACAGCACTATACTGTACCCCAAAACCACCACCTTAGAGGCATGTGCTTGCTCGAACTTAATTACTTAGTATTTTCCACATATAACTTACCATTTTCCAAAGATACAAGAGTTGTGTTACTTGCCAAAGCCACCTTGACATGCAGGACTACGTTCAATTTCTTGAGGTTCTTTGGCCCACTGATCTGGTGTTCGAGCCTGGAAAAATAAGTTATTTTATTAAGAATTTCACCACTTTTTTTTATCAGAAACAATATTTAAATTCCATCAAATTAGTCACTTGCAAACTGACACGGCAAGTAAAACGTACATATTTAATTCTGACATACAGGATTAATAAGACAGATATCTGACACCTAATAGCTTACTGGATAAAAACAGAATCCACAGACAACCTCTGAAAACTATACAAGTCAAGTAACCCCAACCAAATCAAACTTATTTAAGGATCTCCTACCCAACTATCTTATGCAACTTCAGCAACACCAGAAACATCAATGGAGTAACTATTTCCCCAGACTGACACCCAAGGTTTATGGGGTAATCAATTGTGTAAAAAGAACTTATATGTGTGCCCAATACTGTACAGCTTTAGTAAGTGTGTGCTCACTGTTCTATTTAACAGTTAAAGAACAAACCACAACCTACTAATGCTATTTCATGAACATTTTCAATCAGAGGAAAAGAACACTTACCACAATAGACAATGCGTGAACTCCATTCTGTAATTCTTCTGCGAGGGAGGAATTCACAAGTCGATGACGCTGTAAATGTAATACCCCGTATTAATATCAATCAACTTTAAAAAAAAAAAAATATATATATATATATATATATATATATATATATATATATATATATATATATATATATATATATATATATATATATATATACTGTGAATATATATATATATATATATATATATATATATATATATATATATATATATATATATATATATATATACACACACACACATACAATCGGGCCTGAAGAACTTATTGATGAGTTTGACGCAAGTAGACAAGTGCAAACAGGCACTAGTCAATCCATAGTTTACCATGATGAGATGTATCAAGTGAAACATGTATATGGAGCAAATAACAAGATCACTAGATTACAAGATGTTGTAACAGCTAGATTAAGGTTAGGATATAAGTACCTTTGGCAGTACTGTATGTTCCTCAAGCAGATGTAAACAAAACTAAATGTAAAGTGTGTGGCCATACATATGGCCACACACTTGAACACTACGTCCTCGACTGTGTGAAGATAGAACCTTTTAGGGACAGGTCCAAGCACAATGTGTGTGAAATGGCACAACACTTCATCTCTAATGGCAAGATAGCCGACATATTAAGATTGTATCCACTTTTTTGCACTTAGTATCTATGTCAGTTCTCATGTACAGAACCAAATACGCAATGTGCTTGAATACCTCCCATGTAAATGTGAATAACAAAGTGTGAGGCCAGACATACTGCCTCACACGCCTGTTCTCACGCATTTGTGAATAAGTTACCCTTTATGTATAGAACTAAACAAATAATGTAAATGAAATACTGTGTAACTTTCAGTGCCATAATATCCTGACAACCGGGGTTAATTATTATGACCCTTTGTAAACCCTACTCTGTAATCCTTTTGCGCTACCGCTCACAGGATGAGTGTGGGGTGCACAATAAAGTAGCCGCTGCAAGCGGCAAAATCAAAAATCAAAATCCTTAACATACGCGGGTTTAACTTACACGGATTTGCAAATACGCGTATTGCCGCTGGAGGAATATACATTCAAAGGAATATACATTATTCAAATCGCGCGCACCACCACACACTGCACACCACACACACACACATACATCACCCACGCTACCCCGTGTTCCCGTGCTCCCTCAGTCAGTCAGTCTCGCTGTAACCCCGCTTGTGTTGATATCTGCATTGTAGTTGCAAAAATATTACATTTCCGTGAATGTATTATATCAAGCACAGTATGAATAGAACATCACTAATATAACAGTATTTTAACCGAAAACTATTAAAAAACGAGTAACATATCTTGAACATCGGAAGGTTAGGTAAAGTCTTTTGTTTTCATGTAGTTTATCCTAATTTACATTGAAATACATTACATTTCAGCAAAACTACTATTTATTTCTGAGATTATGGAAATGTAATATTTTTGCTAAAATGACGTACGTATTACAGTGGAAAGTGACGAAAGCAACGACTTTCGCTTTTTTCGTTCAAAAGATGTTACTGTAATCGCTTTTCGAATGGTTTTCAGTTAAAAAACTGTTGTATTACAATAATATTCTATCCTAATTCACTTGTGATGCAACAGTTCTTTAACTGAAAACAATTCGAAAAGCGATTACGGTAACATCTTTTGAACGAAAGAAAGCGAGTCATTGTTTTCGTCACGCTTTTATCCCACTTTCCACTGTAATACAAACGGCATCTCAGCAAAAATATTACATTTCCGTGAATGTATTATATCAAGCACAGTATGAATGGAATATCATTGTAATATAACAGTATTTTAACCGAAAACTATTAAAAAAACTAGTACCATCTCTTGAAGATCGAAAGGTTAGGTAAAGTCTTTTGTTTTCGTCATGTATTTTAAATCCTATTTTACATTGAAATACATCACGTTTCAGCAAAACTACTATCTATTTCTGAGAATATATTCATTCAGGCGCAGTTTAGGTAAAATATACATGTGATGTAACAGTTTTTTAACTGAAAAAGATTAAAAAAACACGTACCCTCTAGCCCTGTTCAAGGAGAAGACTGGGAGGAACTGTTTGGTGCTGAAGACGATGACAAGGAAAATGATTTTGATGGATTTTAATGAAAATATTCAGAAATATGGTATCGTAGTATTTATTCAAGTGAATTAGGATAGAATATTATTGTAATACAACAGTTTAACTGAAAACCATTCGAAAAGCGATTATGGTAAAATCTTTTGAACAACGAAAGAAAGCGAAAGTCATTGTTTTCGTCATGATTTTATCCCACTTTCCACTGTAATACGTACGTCATTTCAGCAAAAATATTACATTTCCATATTTATTTCTGAGAATATATTCATTCAGTCACAGTTAATGTAAAATATTCTTGTGATGTAATATTTTCATGAAAATACCCGGTATTTAGAAATACTGTATCGTAGTTTTCTTTTGTTTCAAATTTAATTAACAAAGATTGATGTTTCAAATATAATGAACAAAAATTTATGTATCTATAAATAAACTTTAATAAATGAATACTTTATGTTTTACATTGTCCTGTGCTACCATACCATGGGTTTGGCTACTTTGGGCTTGCTATGATGATGCAAGAGATCTGCCCTGGCAACTGTCCCGACACTCACTGCTGATAGTGGGAAGTTTCCATTGTTTACTGGTAGTTACTGGTAAATATTTTTCAACCTAACGAAACTATTACCTGTTTACAGGTCGACCCCCAATTTTTTGCCCAAAAATTTGGTCTTAAAAACTCGAACTACACACAGGTATATACGGTAAATAAGGACATGGGGGGCCAGGGGTGCTCATAGGGGAGGACAGCAAAAATACGTGGATTCTTAACATTCACGGGTATCTCTGTTACCTATCCCCGCGTATGTTAAGGGCTGTGTGTGTGTGTGTGTGTATAAATATATACAGTCGGCACCTTAACATACGCGGGGTTAAGTAACAGAGATAGCCGTGGATGTTAAAAATCCGCGTATATGTGCTGCCCCCCCCCCCCCCCCCGCCCAAAATAAAACCCTGGCCCCCCCATGTCCTTATTTACCGTATATACCTGTGTGTAGTTCGAGTTTTTAAGACCAAATTATTTTGCAAAAAATTGGGGGTCGACCTCTAAAAGGGTAATAGTTTCGTTAGGTTGAGAAATATTTACCAGTAACTACCAGTAAACAATGGAAACGATGCACCAACGCACCACCAGATGTGAGTGTCGGCACAGTTGCCAGGGCAGATCTCTTGCGTCATCATAGCAAGCCCAAAGTAGCCAAATCCATGGTATGGTATACACAGGACGATGTAAAACAAAGTATTCATTTATTGAAGTTTATTTATAGATACTGTACATAAATTTTTGTTCTTTACATTTGAAACATCAATCTTTGTTAATCAAATTTGATACAAAAGAAAACTACGATACCGTATTTTCATTAAAATATTACATCACAAGTATATTTTACCTTAACTGTAACCAAATGAATATATTCTCAGAAATAAATATGGCTGAAATGACGTACATATTACTGTACAGTGGAAAGTGGGATAAAATTATGAAAACAATGACTTTCGCTTTCTTTCGTTGTTCAAAAGATTTTACCGTAATTGCTTTTCGAATGGTTTTCAGTTCAAAAACTGTTGTACTCGTACTGTATTACAATAATATTCTATCCTATCATTAGCCTTATAATCCCACAAATGAAAACCATTCGAAAAGCGATTACGGCAACATCTTTTGAAAGAAAGAAAGCGAAAATCATTGCTTGCGTCACAATTTTATCCCACTTTCCACTTTAATATGTACATCATTTCAGCAAAAATATTACATTTCCATGTTCGCAGAAATAAATGGTAGTTTTGTTGAAACGTAAAGTACAGTATTTAATATTAAAATGCAAAAATAGCTATAAAAACAATTAATACACCCGAAATATACTGGCTGGCATCTCCACTCGACCCTGCTGCTGCGTCCAAGGTCACCTCACCACTCCTCCCAACTCGCTCCCTCCGCACCGTCACTACTGCCGACAACAAACACAAATGTTTTGTGAATAACTACACCTCCACTTCCTATGTACAGTACTGAACTGTACTGTGCTGTGCATTTTTACAAACAATAAACATGGCAAGAAAAGCTATTAAAAAAAAAGAGATAAGAATTTCACTTTACTGTACCATACCTCTCCTCGGCGACAGGGCGGGGGTCATCGGGCTCATCGTCACTCAATTCCGTAACAGGTGGTGAAGTGGGGGCGACTGTGGATTCAGCTGCTTCCTCACTGCCGCCAGTGATTGATGGTGTTAAATCTCTCCTTCGGTGATCAAAGAACATGGTGATGGGGAGTTGTCGTCTCTTTCTTTCATTTCTTCCATGATGTTTTTGTATGGAGCGAAAACATCATCCATCCCTCGCATGAATTTCAGGGCACGCACCATAGAGGGGTCCATACTATAGGCCAGGTTTTTCAGTGCCTCAATATTCCTGGTCATCTCCCCCAACTTCTCCAACGTTATTTCTTGGTGCTCTTCCTCTTCCTCATCCTCTTTCCCTTTCGCTTCTTCTTCCTCTTCCTTGCCTGAGTCTACTAACTCCTGTAGATCCTCCTCAGTCAGCTCAGTGTCGTGCTCTTCAATTAGTTCCCTAATCTCGTCCTCTGCCATGTCCCGGAAGCCTTCAGCAGCCACTTTCCTTGACAGTGCCAGGGTCTTTCTGAATATTTTAATTAAAATCCATCAAAATCATTTACCTTGTCATCGTCTTAAGCACCAAACAGCTCCTCCCAGTCTTCTCCTTGAACAGGGCTAGAGGGTACATGTTTTTCGAATCGTTTTCAATTAAAAAAATGTTACAGCACATGTATATTTTACCTAAACTGTGCCTGAATGAATATATTCTCAGAAATAAACAGTAGTTTTGCTGAAACGTGATGTATTTCAATGTAAAATAGGATAAAATACATGACGAAAACAAAAGACTTTACCTAACCTTCCAATGTTCAAGAGATGTTACTCGTTTTTTTAATAGTTTTCGGTTAAAATACTGTTATATTACAATAATATTATATTCATACTGCTTGATATACTACATTCACGGAAATGTAATATTTTTGCTGAAATGACATACGTATTACAGTGGAAAGTGACGAAAGCAATAACTCGCTTTCTTTCGTTCAAAAGATGTTACCGTAATCGCTTTTCGAATGGTTTTCAGTTAAAAAACTGTTGCATCAAAAGTGAATTAGGATAGAATATTATTGTAATACAACAGTTCTTTAACTGAAAACCATTCGAAAAGCGATTAAGGTAACATCTTTTGAACGAAAGAAAGCGAGTTATTGCTTTCATCACTTTCCACTGTAATACGTACGTCATTTCAGTAAAATATTACATTTCCATATTCTCAGAAATAAATAGTAGTTTTGCTGAAACGTAATGCATTTCAATGTAAATTAGGATAAACTACATGAAAACAAAAGACTTTACCTAGCCTTCCGATGTTCAAGATATGTTACTCATTTTTTTAGTAGTTTTCAGTTAAAATACTCTTATAGTAGTGGTATTCTATTCATACTGTGCTTGATATAATACATTCACGGAAATGTAACATTTTTGCCACTACAATGCAGATGTCAACACAAGCGTGGTTACAGCGAGACTGACTGAGTGAGGGAGAGCTATGCGTGTGTGTGTGAGGTTGCGGGAGCGGGCGGTGTCCCGTGTTCGGTGCGGCGCGCGAGTTGAATGGCGCGCGATTTGAATGTACTTCAATTACTTCAATGTACAGAATATTCCTCTGGCGGGGCAATCCTCGTATTTGCAAATCCGTGTATTATAAACCCGCGTATGTTAAGGGCCGACTGTATATATACAGTTAACCCTCACTTTACGCGGTCAATGTAACCCGGAGGGTACCGCGGAAAGCGAGAAACGCGTAAAGTGAATAACATAACATATGGGATTAATTGAAATGGAGTCCGGGCCGATTCCCAAACTCCACTTTTTGACGACACACAACTATGTTGTAGTAAAAATTTTATCTTAACTTTATGATGGTATGAAAAAACAAGTAATATAGAAGAGGTTAGGTTAGGAAAGATAAAGGTTAACATAGGAAAAATAAAGGTTAGGTTAGAAAACTAAAAATTTGGTGTAACACTTACGGTAGTAGAAGTGATGGGTCGGCATACGGGGATGGAGGCTGGTTCCGAGGCAGAGGGCAGATTACTGGCCCTCAGGTGAATCACCATTACTAGGTGAATCACCATCACTGTCACTTACAGTTGTCAGGGCTTCCCTGACAAATCCCTCAAAGTCATCTTCACTGCCACTATCACTGGCTTGGGCTGGCTGTGGTGGGTTGAGGGCGAAGAAATCTGTTATGCTTTGCTGACGGCTGGCGTTGATGTTGTCGTGATACACCTTGATGTACGGCTCCATAGCCTGCACCAGCCGGGTATGGAAGACTTCATAGCGGTCATCGTCATTGTCGCGGGAAAGGAAGGACTTCATCTTCTCTGCACACTCCATGGCACCCTTAATATCACTATGACTTAAATTGTGTTCTTCGGGGAATGACGTACCTTCTTCCTCCTCTTCACTGACGTGTTCTTCTTCCAACATCTCGTCGGCAGTCACTTCAGGATCTCTGATCACCTCCAGGATGTCGTCGTTGGTGGTCTCGGAGAAGCCTGGAACTGTAACAGTCTGCGCAGCTTCTCTGGCAAGGTCCACTGCTACTGCAACATTCTGAACCTCACCAGTCACAGATTGACTCCTCCTCTCACCTGGTATTCCATGCAACACATGTTTCCATGAGTGACGAATTGTAGCAATAGACAGCTGATCCCATGACTCCACCAAGAAGTCCACAACTTTCTTGATGTTAAATATTCTCCAGAATTGTTTGAAGAGTATTTTTTGCTGTGCCAACTGTTGATCCTCATCTTCTTCGCTCTTGCTATCGGTGGTGGTGTCACTCAGGTTACGCAACTCTTCCCTGGTGTTGGTGTAGTTGTTCAGGAGCTGGAATTTTTTGGTTGAGAATGCAGCTTTCACATTGCAAATCAACTCCTGGTCCATGGGCTGGATTTATGACATAGTGTTGGGAGGAAGGAAGACCACTTTTACGTTGGGGTGACGATCTAACATTAGGGGCGAGTGTCCTGGTGCGTTGTCCAGCAGCAACAAAATATTGAATGGCACATTCTGTCGCTCACAGAAATTTTTTACATCAGGAACAAAACAGTCATCAAACCAGGAGAGGGACAGTGTAGAGAACATCCACGCCTAACGTGCGGTCAGCCAGTGGACATTTAGCTTGGTCATGTCCATGCTCTTGTAGGCGTGCGGCTTGCGTGCTGTGTGGATCACCGATAACTTGAGCTTACAGGTACCGGAGGCATTGGTGGTAAACAGGACGGTGATGCGTTCCTTCTGCATTTTCCGGCCCCGAATCCTGCTGGCATTCTTCACAACGAAGGACTTGGAAGGTAGCTTTTTCCAGAAAAGACCAGATTCATCCATGTTAAACACCTGGTCGTCACTGTACTGTCCTTCCTCCATAATCTCACGTAAAAACGGAGGAAATTCCCGAGCCGCAGCACGATCAGCACTCGCTTCTTCACCACCAATGTTTATATTGGTGATCTTGTTCCGGATCTTAAACCTCTGTAGCCACCCAGAGGAAGCATTAAAGGGTTTGGGCTCTGTAATTCCCATCTTTCGTGCCACTGCCATGTACAGTTCACGTGCGTAGTCCTTAACAGAGCGCGTGTCGACCGTCATGTTCCGTCGCGCCTGACGCACCAAGTACCTCACAAGTAATTTTTCTGTCTTGAGAAGCACCTGGTTGTGAAAATACTTGATCATAGAAGCACCTGTAGACTTTGTGATCTTCATGTGCTCCTTTATCTTGGCTGAATCCTTCTTTATAGTCCGGATCGTAGATTCGTTCACACCATGCTGGCGCGCCAAATCAACCTGCCTTGTTCCTTTCTCCAACTCTTGGATGATGGTATACTTCACCTCGTAGCTTAAGGAACGTCGTGTCTTCTTTGGTTTAGTGCCGCGGGGTCCAGGTAAGGAAAGGTTTCTCTCTGGGGGTGGTGGTCCGGCGGAAGCCATTTTACGGAACAATGGATGCGCGTTTACACGGAGTGACCTTGAGGGATGAAACTGCCGCGGCTAGGTCAAGCGTCGTCTTTCCTCCCTCCCTCCCTCCCTCCCCCGGGTGGACACGTCATAATACTTTAAGCCAATTACAGCTAGCAGCAGAGGGGGGTAGGGATGCATGGCCAATCACAGGTCTGATACGTCATATGACGTCAGTGATAACGCAACAAAGACACACACTGCGCAACCTTACTGCGCCGCTTGCCCAAGCGGAGGGAGGAGGAGAGCGAGGCAGGCAAGCAGGCGGGCGGGTGGCCGGGTGGGGCGAATCTAAAAATAGCGTCGCGCCGGACACTCTCCGCGTAATGGGGTTCACGTACCGCGTAATTTGAGCACATGAGGTTCTGGCAAGGCACCGCGTTAACGTGGAAACGCGGAATGCGGGACCACGTAAAGTGAGGGTTAACTGTACAGTAGTACCCCGCTTAACGCGGTCAATTGAACCCACAGGGTACCGTGTTAAGTGAAAACCGTGTTAAGTGAACAACAGAACATATGGGATTAATTCCAATAGAGACTGGCCAGACCCCCAAACTCTACTTTTTCGGACACAATATCTATGTTCTAGTAAAAATAACATCTTAATTTTATGATGGTACATGCACACAATTAATACTTAATAGAAATAGAGAAATACAGTCGCCAAGTTAATGTCCATTCAAATAATGGACTCAACTCCCTCCCCCTCTTCTCACACTTCACTGCTGGCTCTTCCCTCAATGAAAAATTTTGGGGGGAAACAACTGGATTTTAATAAATAATACCTCAAACTAAAGTTAGGATAATATAATTGACATTGCTGGATTCCTTGTAAGACCAGGAATATTTTGAATATAAATGTCATATATTTTGCACAAAAGATAACATATTTACTCAGAGTAAACATTATATCTAAAATTTGTATGTCTAATGCAAAATCTATGATGTTTATATTCAAAATGATCATCAAATTGTAAGAATTCCAGCAATGTAAATTATATTCTGGCCGGGTAATTTGTATGAATTTTATGAGCTAAAACAAATATCTTCAGTCAATAAAATAAAAAATATTCTTCACACCGTGCCGTAGGTCCCTCTCTCCCCCCCCCACCCCCCACCAACCCTCACTACCAGACGTGTGGGAAAACCAGAATATTTACCTTTTTAGAAATAAATAATACCTCAAACTAAAGTTAGGATAATATTATTGACATTGCTGGATTCCTTGTAAGACCAGGAATATTTTGAATATAAATGTCATATATTTTGCACAAAAGATGACATATTTACTCAGAGTAAACATTATATCTAAAATTTGTATGTCTAATGCAAAATCTATGATGTTTATATTCAAAATGATCATTATATTGTAAGAATTCCAGCAATGTATATTATATTCTGGCCAGGTAATTTGTATGAATTTTATGAGCTAAATAAGAAAAAAATTATACTTTACCGCGTATATGGGTAGATGAACCGAATTAAGTGAAAGTTTGGTTCTGGCGAGGCACCGCGTATATGCGAAATCGCGTTAAGTGAAACCGCGTTAAGCGGGGTACTACTGTATGTATGTATGTATGTATGTATGTATATGTATATATATATATATATATATATATATATATATATATATATATATATATATATATATATATATATATACATATGTATGTATGTATGTATATATATATACACCTAGACCCCGACTTACGACTATGTGGACTTACGACCGTCGGGACTTACGACCGCCTCAGATATAGATAAAAAAAAAAAAAAAAAAATTTTTTTTTTTTTTTTTTTTTTTTTAAATGACACACGCATTTTCTATACCGAAACGTTTCCAGTTAATGTAGTCTCCATGTATAATTAGAAAATTATGGGGGCCCCATGTGCATTCAGCTGACTACATTAAAGGTTAAGTGATCAGTCACACTGTATCCATTCCTTATTATTTATTACTTTCACTGTATCTATCCATTCATCATTATTCATTACTTTTACTGTACTGTATTTCATTGTAGATTTTTATTAATTTTTTTTTTTTTTTTTTTTTTCTTTTTTATCTATATCGGACTTACGACCATGTCGGACTTACGACCTGGATTTGGGTCCCTAACCCCGTCGTAAGTCGGGGTATATATATATATATATATATATATATATATATATATATATATATATATATATATACACAGTTAAACAGGGATTACTCCTTGATCCATGGACTTCAGTAACTAATACCTGTACAGTACTCAAGAAGAAACCACAAATTATTATATTGGGTAAAAAAAATTATATTGAGTGGTAGCTACATGTGTGATGCTGACAAAACACACCAGCCACACACCACTAATATTTTTAAATGTTAAACTCTGAAACAACTACTTAAATATTTGTTGAATAATGCTAGTGTGATGCACATAACAATATGCTGTACAATGTGCTAATTACCAGTAAGAGTACAATCCAAAACCTACCTTAATTAAAGGTAAGCCAGTGAAAGATTCTGAGACAACCAGAACCTTGAAGTGAGTCTCAGAGCCTGGTGGAACATTGTGCATGAATGATTCATTGATGATCTCTATGTGGGTGGGATGTAATGACCGCTCTAGCTTATTCCTAATGGATGATTCTACTGGACCACCTAGAAAAAGAAGTAGAAATATCATGAAACCCACAAAAATTAAGAAATTCAGGTATATAAATACAATAAGGCTGATCACTGGCAGGAATGATATTAAAAATATACTGGAAGAGTTGTGAATCTGGAACAAGTGGTGTAGGGAACTTGATTGCCCAAAAAATGGATGGAGAAAGGGTGACAACAAGAATTATGGTTCTAAAGTTACCGGTCGGCAAGGATGCGATAACTGATATATCTGCATACACACCACAAGGTGGGCTAAGCGAGGAAGAGAAGGATAAGTTCTGGGATGAATTGATGTTTGTTGTATTGGAGCTGGGTGAGAGAAATATTGCAGTTCTGGGTTAAAAACTGTCATGTTGGTGTACAAACTGAGAGTTATGAAGGTGTGAAAGGTGGAAAAGGCGATGGTAAAGAGAAAGTGGAAGAAGAACGAATATATGAGTTTGAAGATACACTGACCATGGTTGTTTGCACCACATTATTTACGAAGAGGACGAGTAGGCTGATTTTCTTGTCAGGAAATCACATAGGAAGCTTGTTAGGGATGTAAAGGTTATAGCAAGAGGAAGAATGTGCCCTACAGCACTAATTGCTTGTGTGTGCCATGTTGCTTAAAAAGTGCAGAGAGAGGAAGGTTTATGTTCCAAGATGGAGATTGTGGAAATTGAAGGAAAAGAATGTAAGAGAAGCATTTCATGTTGAGCTGATAAGAGTGGAAACAGCCGGAGACAGAGTGAGGGATAGTGTAGTGAGAAGCTGGACCAATACAGTGGTCCCTCGGTTAACGAATGCCTCAGTTAACGAATTACCTTCCATAAGAATCTTCATTTCGGTTAACGAACAAAAATTCGGTTGACGAAATTCTTACGAAAATGTTTCGACATGCTTTGGCTTGCTCACCAGCTGGAAGATTAGTCCGCTAATACAGAAATCGGTTCTAGAGCTTACATTCGATAAAATTGGAGTAAATGTCAAGAAGATCGTATAATTTTCCAAGTTTTATATTAATTTTTTTAGTAATTTTAACACTTATTTAATGTAATTGCAGTACAGGGAACTAGTTTTTAGTGCACCCATCAGCCACTTCACTCACCCACCAAGGCTTCAGTTTGTGTCTGTTCAGTGGAGGAAACATTTTGCTTGTGGGTCTCTTGAACACAGAGTATTTTTACATTTTTACAGTACAATTATTGGTCATTCTGAAATCTATTTAACATATTGACAATATATAGTGGAGTGCAGTGTTGATTTAAAGAAAATAATCTTGAATTACACCTAGTGAACTTAAAATTTTATGGGTGAAATGACAGCATCAAGCATGGGGTGATTTCTCTTCCACCCCCACTTCCTTCTCTTCACCCTTCTCCTCCACCCCCACTTCTAATTCCCATCATCATCAACCAGGAGCCTTCTACATACACACCTCAAAGTAAGTGTACTTTACTGCATTTTTTTTTTTACTTTGTATGTAATTTTCGGTGAGCTGGAACCAATTACCCAAAATCCCATTGAAACAATGGTTTCGGTTAACGAAATTTTTGATTAACGAACGACCTTCTGGAACGAATTGTGTTCGTTAACCGAGTGGATGAAGGGTATAGTTGATACACCTGAATGCAGAAACTACAGGGGCCTAAAGATGGTAGATTAAGTTATGAAAATTGGTAACTCTGAAATCTGAACCTGACCTTGGTAACTCGTCTGAAACAAACCTTGGTAACTCTAAACCTGACTTGGTAACTCTGAATCTGACCTTGGTAACTCTGAATCTGACCTTTGTAACTCTGAACCTGACCTTGGTAACTCTGAACCTAACCTTGGTAACTCTGAACCTAACCTTGGTAACTCTGAACCAAACCTTAATCAATTTCTGACCAATTGTAATCAAGAGTCCAATGTTGCAGCCCCCAATAAGTAAAGTCTCATAAAACTGAGATGATAAATTTTAAGAGCTGTACTTGTACTTAAATACATACATACTGTATATACAGACCAAACCAGTCTGTATCTTCTACAACCACCCAACAGCAAATGTGTGTGCCTGCTTACATCTCATATCCAAAAGAAAAACCTTTCTTTAACTTCCCCAAGCAAAATGTTTTTGCTTCTTTTTAAAAAATCACCTTTTAAATTTAAAACATGGACAAATATTTTTATTTCATATTTAAATGTCACCAAAAATTAAAATAAAAAATCACCTTCATTCTCACCTCACTATATCCATTCAACACATTATACACACAATTAACTCACTGAAACAACTGTAATTACCTGATGCCATTCCATGAAGTTTTGCACTGGCAGAAAAGACAGCAGCTGAAGAAAGTTGTCGTATTGATCCTGTGAAAAAAGGTCACTGTATTATAACGTTGGTACAGTACAGACTGGAAAGTATTTCTATAAGATAGGGCTGCCCCATGTTGACTGCTGAACACAAGGGTTAACCACAGTGACCTACTCTTGATGAAATGCTACAAGACTTGAATAAACTTATCAAGATGTTTGTGCCCATGATGTTTCATCTCTGTATGGCCAACAATGTTTGAGATAAGTTAGCTCATACATATTTACCAACACACACCGAGCCAGACAGACATACAAAGGTACCATTATATTTCACATTTGTGGCTGGACACAAAAATTCCTAATAAATTAGTCTGCCAGTAGATTGTAGTCAACCATATTATGAGTGTCTAGAGGAGCCACTATCCTTCTCCATGACTCTGACAATCGGCCATTTCCTAAACATTTGGCTTACTTTATATTATCCCGAAAGAGTCCTCCAAGTCGTAATTAATTTTTAAACCAAATATATGTGATTTGGTTCAGGTTACTATTTAGTAATCTGAACTGTTATTGGAACATTTCAGGAAAAGTTTTTGTGTGTAGGTAGGCACCCGGAGACTTATCCTGAAAGTTCCAACTAGTCAGTAATATCTCCGTTAGCCAGAGTCCCTCAAACCCGGAAATCTCCGATAGCCGGAATTTAAATTTGCTCGGAAAATCATTCCCAAAACCGGAATTATCCAAAACTATCCGGCGTTAGGAACAAATTTTCCATGGTTGAAAATCGAGAGAATTTTCTGAAAATGTCTTGAATAAAGACCTGACCTGACTCAATGTCAGGTGGAGGTAGGGTGGGGGGCTTGGTGGTCTCATATTACTGACCTTCTGATGGAATGTCAGGTCACCCTTTCTTGGGTGGGGGATTAGTGGGTCTCATGACCTGAAGTTGTCTTGAATAAACACGAAAGCTGAACTATTTTTAGGGAGATCGTTATAAGTATAAGTATAAATGAGCAAAGTTGTATCCCTGCAACATTATATTACATAACATTTTAAAATGTTGTGAGAAAGCAGAAAGGTGTGGATGATTAGAGAGATGGAGTGGAAAGGAGTGGTAACATGCACCAGTGTTGCCAAGTGATAAGCTCCTCAACAGCTGATCTTTTAATTCACCTCCATGCAGTCACACAACAAGACCCTCACTGGATGTTTTTTGTCTGAATTCCCGTGTGTGTGTGTGTGTGTCAGGGGTGATTCTACGGGGGGGGGGAGGGGGGGGGGCATGCCCCCCCCCCCCCTCCCAGATTTTGGGCTGGCCCCTGGGTTGGCCCCCCCACTTTTTATTCTCCAAACTGTAATTCCAAAAACATTCCCAAAACCAGGAAGTGAGTCAAGTGACTCAGGCAATGGGCGCGCCGCATGCCAGATGCAGGCATGGGTGAGGTGAGGTGAGATCACCGAGGTGAGGTGAGGCGAGGCCCGGAGGGCAGGAATTGGGAGGGTGCAGATATGCGGGGTGGGGTCACATCATGGTGTATATAAACAAACTGCCTTGTCGGTGATGCACATTACCACTCTGTATTTCCACTGAGGAGGGTGACAGACTAACAGTAATTGTCGAATTTGTCGCCGAAACTACCCAGAAGAAATATTTCGTCTGCCACTGTGGGTTTTTCTACTTGCTAAGTGAGGTATGTTAAGAGAGAACATGTGAGTAATTTTTTAACTATAAGAGTAATATTACAATCAGTCAATCTCAATCATTCAGTTCAAGTGGCTGTAGTTGAGCTAAGTTGTACAGTACAAGGTAAATCAGTACAGTCCATCATTTATATCATTGCAAAATGTAGGCCTAAAGCATTCTTTTGACATATTATATGTCATAAGAATATATAATTAATATGTCATGAGAATGCTTTAGGCCTACATTTTGTAATGATATAACTGATGGACAGTACTGATTTACCTTATACTGTACAGCCATTATACCGCCATATGCTGATTATTTTAGGCTGGCGTCATGAGAGACATCACTTCACATTTGTCAATCAAATTGGTGTAATGCCAAAAACTGCATCTTGCAAGTTGTACACAGGTTTGGTTTTGCCCCCCCCCCCCAACATTTACCTTGGCCCCAAAGTGGGCCCCCCCACTTTCCGAAGGCTAGAAACACCACTGCGTGCGTGAGTGCATGCGTGTGTGTGTGTGTGTTTTGAACTTGCCAAGCACAGTGTAGGATTTGAAGAAGTTGATGAAGAGTTTATTCAGGAGTCAGGTGGTGAGGTGATATGCCAAGACACTTACTCACACAGTACACACATTAATAGCACTACTAAACCATTGTTGTATAACATTTTACATTATAATTTCTATTTTAACATTAATTGATACATGATGGCTCGACAGGGCTTCATTTGCACTTAGACAACTGATCAATGAATAAATCAGGGCATATGGAGACGCATTATACAGATGTCACGATGCTTTGAAACTGCA
Organism: Homarus gammarus; assembly: GCA_958450375.1. NCBI lineage: Eukaryota > Metazoa > Arthropoda > Malacostraca > Decapoda > Nephropidae > Homarus > Homarus gammarus. The sequence continues at coordinate 18,322 of CAUDMG010000103.1, read as the reverse complement.
ACCACAACTTCTGAGCAACCACAAATTATTACAACCTGTACTCAAATGTACTGAGTTAATTACTAAAGTTATTATGTCTGGTGCAAACTAAGGGATGTTTATACTCAAATTAATCACTATCTTGCAAGAATTCCAGCAATGCAAGTTATATTCTTCCAAGTCAAATCAGTGTCATTTTGTAAGAGAAAAATTAAACCTCTTGCCTTTCATAATCCTTGAGTATGCATTAATCTCCCCTCCTGGCTGTAGACACCCCTCCCCCCTCCTCCTCCTAGCCAGCAGTGGGGGAGCAGACGGGTTGATAATGAATAATGGGATGAATTTTGTTTTAGGCTTAAAGTTTTCTCTCATAAAATATCAGACTTGACTTAAGAGACTATAACTTGCATTGCTGGAGTCCTTGTAAGATAGCGATCAATTTGAGGAAAAGTAATCAGAGACATGACTGATCGCCCAAGCGGCTAACGAGCTGATCAGTGGCGAAGAGGATAAAAGTAAAAAAAAGTAATAATTTACACAAGAGATAAAAATTTGAGTCCTTTAGTATAGTACATTTAGTACAAAATGAGTACAGTAATATGCAGGTCAAAATTATGGCTTTATCACAGGGAAAAATGGTCAGCATATTATCGTATCAAATGTTACTGAGTATTTTAAATAATTTCTTCTACCAGTACCCTTCACATACAGTAAAATACTTATTTTTACCTTCTAATTCAGCTTGTCATTTAAGGAAACATCACATAGAGGATCATTATCGTATCAAATTCATCTCTTTAACACAAATACAGTAGCGACTATAAGGTTTGTTGTGATCTAGGAAGAAAGAGATGGGTCCATTGGAGGGTAGAAGTGACCGCGCCACCCCCCTCCCCCAAAGGGTCAGCTCACTGTTTGTCTACTGTATTGACTCATTCATGATACAATATTGTTTATTTGTTTTTCATTAATTAGTAAAGATACGTTACTGTAATAATCTGTGCTTATTAATACCTGTACCATTCATATAAAATACAGTACAGTCGGCCCTTAACATACGCGGGTTTATAATACACGGATTTGCAAATACGCGGATTGCCCCGCCAGAGGAATATTCTGTACATTGAAGTAATTGAAGTACATTCAAATCGCGCGCCATTCAACTCGCGCGCAGCACCGAACACGGGACACCGCCCGCTCCCGCAACCTCACACACACACGCATAGCTCTCCCTCACTCAGTCAGTCTCGCTGTAACCACGCTTGTGTTGACATCTGCATTGTAGTTGCAAAAATATTACATTTCCGTGAATGTATTATATCAAGCACAGTATGAATAGAATATCACTAATATAAGAGTATTTTAACCGAAAACTACTAAAAAAACGAGTAACATATCTTGAACATCGGAAGGTTAGGTAAAGTCTTTTGTTTTCATGTAGTTTATCCTAATTTACATTGAAATACATCACGTTTCAGCAAAACTACTATTTATTTCTGAGAATATGGAAATGTAATATTTTGCTGAAATGACATACGTATTACAGTGGAAAGTGACGAAAGCAATGACTCGCTTTCTTTCGTTCAAAAGATGTTACTGTAATCGCTTTTCGAATGGTTTTCAGTTAAAAAACTGTTGTATTACAATAATATTCTATCCTAATTCACATGTGATGCAACAGTTTTTTTAACTGAAAACCATTCGAAAAGTGACTACGGTAACATCTTTTGAATGAAAGAAGGCGAAAGTCATTGCTTTCGTCATGATTTTATCCCACTTTCCACTGTAATGCGTACGTCATTTCAGCAAAAATATTACATTTCCGTGAATGTAGTATATCAAGCACAGTGTGAATATAATATCATTGTAATATAACAGTATTTTAATCGAAAACTATTAAAAAAACGAGTAACATCTCTTGAACATTGGAAGGTTAGGTAAAGTCTTTTGTTTTCGTCATGTATTTTATCCTATTTTACATTGAAATACATCACGTTTCAGCAAAACTACTACTTATTTCTGAGAATATATTCATTCAGGCACAGTTTAGGTAAAATATACATGTGCTGTAACATTTTTTTAATTGAAAACGATTCGAAAAACAAGTACCCTCTAGCCCTGTTCAAGGAGAAGACTGGGAGGAGCTGTTTGGTGCTTAAGACGATGACAAGGAAAATGATTTTGATGGATTTTAATGAAAATATTCAGAAAGACCCTGGCACTGTCAAGGAAAGTGGCTGCTGAAGGCTTCCAGGACATGGCAGAGGACGAGATTAGGGAACTAATTGAAGGGCACGACACTGAGCTGACCGAGGAGGATCTACAGGAGTTAGTAGACTCAGGCAAGGAAGAGGAAGAGGAAGCGAAAGGGAAAGAGGAAGAGCACCAAGAAATAATGTTTGAGAAGTTGGGGGAGATGACCAGGAATATTGAGGCACTGAAAAACCTGGCCTATAGTATGGACCCCTCCACGGTGCGTGCCCTGAAATTCATGCGAGGGATGGATGACGTTTTCGCTCCATACAAAAACATCATGGAAGAAATGAATGAAAGAGACAACAACTCCCCATCACCATGTTCTTTGATCACCGAAGGAGAGATTTAACACCATCAATCACTGGCGGCAGTGAGGAAGCAGCTGAATCCACCGTCGCCCCCACTTCACCACCCGTTATGGAATTGAGTGACGATGAGCCCGATGACCCCGGTCCTGTCGCCGAGGATAGGAACTGTACAGTAAAGTGAAATTTTTATCTCTTTTTTTTTTATTCGCTTTTCTTGCCATGTTTATTGTTTGTAAAAATGCACAGCACAGTACAGTTCAGTACTGTACATAGGAAGTGGAGGTGCAGTTATTCACAAAACATTTGAGTTTGTTGTCGGCAGTAGTGACGGTGAGGAGGCGGAGGAGGGAGCAGAGGGAGCGAGTTGGGAGGAGTGAAGACCTTGGACGCGGGAGTAGGGACGAGATGCCAGCCAGTACATTACGGGTGTATTAATTGTTTTTATAACTATTTTTGCATTTTAACATTAAATACTGTACATTACATTTCAACAAAACTACCATTTATTTCTGAGAACATGGAAATGTAATATTTTTGTTGAAATGATGAACATATTACAGTGGAAAGTGGAATAAAATTGTGACGAAAGCAATGACTTTCGCTTTCTTTCATTATTCAAAAGATGTTACCGTAATCGCTTTTCGAATGGTTTTCAGTTGTGGGATTATAAGGCTAATGATAGGATAGAATATTATTGTAATACAGTACGAGTACAACAGTTTTTTAACTGAAAACCATTCGAAAAGCGATTACGGTAAAATCTTTTGAATAACGAAAGAAAGCGAAAGTCATTGTTTTCGTCATGATTTTATCCCACTTTCCACTGTAATATGTTCGTCATTCCAGCAAAAATATTACATTTCTATATTTATTTCTGAGAATACGTATATTCATTCAGTCACAGTTAAGGTAAAATATACTTAGGATGTAATATTTTAATGAAAATACGGTATCGCAGTTTTCTTTTGTTTCAAATTTAATTAACAGAGATTGATGTTTCAAATGTAATGAACAATAATTTATGTCCAGTATCTATAAATAAACTTTAATAAATGAATACTTTATGTTTTACATTGTCCTGTGCTACCATACCTTGGATTTGGCTACTTTGGGCTTGCTATGATGACGCAAGAGATCTGCCCTGGCAACTGTGCTGACACTCACATCTGGTGGTGCGTTGGTGCATCGTTTCCATTGTTTACTGGTAGTTACTGGTAAATATTTTTCAACCTAACGAAACTATTACCCTTTTAGAGGTCGACCCCCAATTTTTTGCCAAATAATTTGATCTTAAAAACTCGAACTACACACAGGTATATACGGTAAATAAGGACACGGGGGCCAGGTTTTTTTTTGGGGGGGTCGGGGGGGGGGGGGGGCAGCACATATACGCGGATTTTTAACATGCACAGCTATTTCTGTTACGTAACCCCTGTGTATGTTAAGGGCCGACTGTACAGTACTATGTATATATACCTCATAGGTAAAAAATTTCATTCGAGACATCTTCAAATCATAAGACCCACTAATCCTCCACTCAACAATGGGTGACAAAACATTGCATTGATTCAGGTTAATAACGTGACCCAATAGTCAACCACCCAACCTCCATCACATGATTACGGTAGTTATGTATTACAGTCAATTGAGTGAAGTGTCTGCCTATTCTAGGCTAAAGATGACAGGACCTGCTGGAGTACAATATATACAGTACACAAGAACACTTGCCAACAGTGCATAACAGTGACGTGACCAATCGCCCAAGCGATGAACGAGCCGATCAGCGATGAAGAAGATAAAAGCAACACAGCTCTATTCACGCCCGTATCATATAGAGCTTTTGTTTTTTTTATAATATATTTATTTAACCAAACTTTTAGATAAAGTATTCAGGATTATTTTGATAAAACAAATGGTGTCTAACGAAATTAGAACTGATTTTACCGATTCCTGTATCAACATTGTTTACATTTTTTATATATAAAAGAATGGAATTCCCATCACTATATCATTTAGAAATATTTCGTTTAAGGATATCTTATTGGAAGCATTTTGTAGAGAATTCATTAAGGATCATTATGGTATCAAATTCATCTCCCTATCACAATTAGCCACGCGACCCTACCCCTCAAAAAGGTTAGCTTCCGTCGATACACGCCAACACTAACCACGCATCACACATACACCTTATATCACACACAAACACACCCCCAAACAATCATCCACACACACCCTCCAATAAGCACCTACACACACCCTCCAACAACCACACACACACACCTCAACACACACATGCATTCCAACACCACTCACACACCCCTGGCAAGGGAATTAACTCAGCAAGCATAAGGAGTGAAGGTCTTATTGTATGACATATCTGCATGTGTGTGACTGCATGCTAGTGAGTTAAATATCAGCTGTCGAAGAGTGCTTGGCAACACTCATTTCCACTCCATCTCTCTAATCACCCACACCTTTCTGCTTTCTCACTCCATAATGCAACTTTGCTCATTTATACTTATCACAATCTCTCTAAAAATATTTTAAGTTTTGTGTTTATTCAAGATATCTTCAGGTTATGAGACCCACTAATCCTCCACCCAAGAAAGGGTCACCTGACATTCCATCAGGTCAGTAATATGAGACCACTAATCCCTCATCTTACCTCCACCTGACATTGCATCAGGTCAGGTCAATTGCATGAGACCCACTAATCCCCGATCCTAAATACTAGTTGGAAAATAATTGGATCACCTTAAGATTTTCAACCCCAGTTTGTTTCACCCAAAGATTAACCACCATTACACTAACTTAACCCCCCCCCCCCCCAATGGTGTTAGGGTGATTAATCTTTAGGTGAAATAAGTTAGGGTGGAGATTCTTCAGGTGATCCAAATAATTTAAAAGAGCAGAAGAAAAATTAATTACTGTACTGTATCAGCCATAATGTTAACAACTTGCCTGCCATGACTCTGGTAATCATAACTTTAATACCAAGCAGATAACAATCCTTTTTTGACAAGTTGTCCCTCCTCAACTTCTACTTCCAGAACTCTTCCTTGTCTTGCTCACAAAATTCAATGTTTAGTGCTATTTGTCGGTCGTTTTCCCTCCACTTGCTGTAAAGAAATTAATTAATTAAATACTAAAACGGTATTTATTCTCTAATTACACGTACTCATAAATACATTAAAATACAGCCATAAAAAAAAAAGATGGTTTGATCCTAAAAACTCATTTTATAATCAAGGCCAGACTGGAGCACTTGTGTTATTCAGCCATCCAAGTCAAACGGGTTTGAAGCTTGACTAATCCCTGAAATTTGTGGCTAAGGACTAATCATCATTTTGGTCATAACTTCCCTTCGTAATCAACATAATCAAATCCTTAAAATGAAATCTTCAAAACCACCAGAGTTGCCATTTAAAACAGAAGTTTGTCAGTTTAGTCTCAGGAAAGCAGTGACTGTCACCTCTTTGGTCAATTAGAAGACAATTAGATTTACGATATTTTTATTATAATTTCAGACAAAAACAATTCATATCTCTTTTATGACACTTTTCTTACATTTTACCCATAACTGAGACATCTTGAGTTGAAAATCAGAAAACTACTAGAAAAATTCTAAGCGATGGCAAGGGTATTATTGTGCGGGAGGTCAAAATGAGGGATTGCTTTTATTTCAACCAATCAGAGCAAGTTATTGTGCATGGGTGGGGCCAGAATTTAAAGTAATTTCTTTCTGCTTTATGCCAAGGGTCCAGGGAGCAGAGCCCCCCTGGTGAGGAAATTAGGTAAGGTTAGGTAGGTTTGGTTGGTTAGGTTGATGCTATCAACTATGTACCGGGCATTACTAATTAAGTTATCCTAACCAACCAAGTGTACCTAACCTTACCTAACTTCCTAACCAGGGGGCAAATTAAGTAGAAAGTACTTACCCGGTACTTTGATATCTGTTCCCATTATAGCACAATAACGAGCTCTAATTGGTTGAAACAAAGGCCCATCCCCGATTCAGACCTCCTACGCATTGTCGAACAAGCCAACGTATGAACAAAAAATTTAGATAAAAATAAATATCCAGGGATGTGATTGGGCCTTGAGAAAACCTGGATTTTTTTTTTTTTTTGAGCTGGGGGTCCAGGGAAGCACCTGCCCGGGAAGCTTTTACCATGTGTAACTTAATTTCTCACATTGTTACTCATTCCGTGAGCGCCTAATAGTTAAAATATACAGAACCCAAAATCAAACCTGTATGTATATTGCAACAATATTTTTCATGCATAGAGTCTTAATAATTCCTGTAAAAATTTTATGTTACTAAACTTGAATTTGTTTAATATTTTTAATTGTGCACCATTATTGAGAAAAGATAAACTAAAAGGTAAGCTTTTTTAACTGTATTGTGTGAGAATTCAAAATTTAATACTAACCAAAGGGATTTATCTCTAACGCACCAACAACTGGGGTTTCAATAGCATGTGTAGTACTAAAATAAGAAAAACAAGCTGTTCCATGATATAGACAAACAAATATTTAGTTTTCTTTGCCATGTAATATTCACTCATTTGGTTTTGTTTTAATCTTTGTTTTAATTGCATTAGCTAGTTTTTTCAGGGAGAGTAAATGCTTCTGTTTTTGTTGCTGGAAGGCCTCTCTGCTCTTCCTTGATTTCTGAGCCATTTCCTCACACTCCATTTTCTTTAATTGTGTTTCTTTAAAAAAAACTTCCTCTTATTTTCTTCCTGCTGCAACTTCTTCTGCTTTAACATGCTTCTATACCTACTGCTGGAGAGTTTTATGTTCCTACACATCATAGTGTCCCCTCCTGGGAGGGGGGGGATGCACACAAACACACAAAATTATTCTCTCCCCTTCCTACTCCACATATCAAGAAGCGCTCAACACACTGACCCTTTCGACTCTCACTGACCATCACCACGACCTCATCTGCAAATTTGGTAAGAAGCTTCTACACCATCCTCGACACCGGCTCCTACTACCACCTGAGATCCCCAGCCCGAGAATTGCTGTTCGACACCACAACCGCATCCAGCCCATACGTGCACGAACTGACCGCTATAAGAACAGCCCAGTCCCAACCATTGTAAAAATTATCAATAACTTGTAATAAACCAGTGTATTCACTCCCAGTAAACACTACTCCTTGCACTGTCACTATGTTGAAATGCACTGTAGTTTGAGCTTTTCCCCATCTAGTTATTATATATCTTATTTGTATCACTTATGTTACTTGTATATTATTTGTAATTCGAAACCCATTCCCCAAATATATAACTGTATATTTTCAGCCTTCTGGCTGCCAAGCTCTTTCAATAAACCGTTAATTATTATTATTAATTATTATTATTATTATTACACACACACACACACACATGCCCTACAGCCCTGACCTCTTGGGACACACACACACATGCCCTACAGCCCTGACCTCCTGGGACACACACACATGCCCTACAGCTCTGACCTCCTGGGGGACACACACACATGCCCTACAGCCCTGACCTCCTGGGGGACACACACACATGCCCTACAGCCCTGACCTCCTGGGGGACACACACACAGGCCCTACAGCCCTGACCTCTTGGGACACACACACACATGCCCTACAGCTCTGACCTCCTGGGGGACACACACACATGCCCTACAGCTCTGACATCCTGGGGGACACACACACATGCCCTACAGCCCTGACCTCTTGGGACACACACACATGCCCTACAGCTCTGACCTCCTGGGGGAGACACACACATACCCTACAGCTCTGACCTCCTGGGGGACACACACACATGCCCTACAGCTCTGACCTCCTGGGGGACACACACACATGCCCTACAGCTCTGACCTCCTGGGGGACACACACACATGCCCTACAGCCCTGACCTCCTGGGGGACACACACACATGCCCTACAGCCCTGACCTCCTGGGGGATACTGGTACACACACATGCCCTACAGCCCTGACCTCCTGGGGGACACACACACATGCCCTACAGTTCTGACCTCCTGGGGGACACACACACATGCCCTACAGCTCTGACCTCCTGGGGGACACACACACATGCCCTACAGCCCTGACCTCCTGGGGGACACACACACATGCCCTACAGCCCTGACCTCCTGGGGGATACCAGTACACACACATGCCCTACAGCCCTGACCTCCTGGGGGACACACACACATGCCCTACAGCCCTGACCTCCTGGGGGATACCGGTACACACACATGCCCTACAGCCCTGACCTCCTGGGGGACACACATGGTTTACACACACTTGTCAACCACCAGCGAGACAAGACGTGCCCTGAAGGCGCTTCCAGTTTGAGCAGCCAGGCCAAGTCTGTTTGCCCCCCCCCCCCTCCCCCTACTATATCCCAATGCCCTACCAGCCTTACTACACCAGGATTTATTCAGCAAAACATTCAAGTGATCAGTGAACGATTGACTACCAAACAGTGTTCCTATAGTCCACTCCAAGGAAAAGCACAAAAACACAGCAGTGTAATACTGAGTGTAGCTGGATCTGACCTAACCTGACCTGACCTCACGGCTTCACCTGACCTAACCTGAAGGATGGAGCACACCTGCATTGCCCCAAGATACTGTCCTGGCAACGTAGCCACACACCTGCCCAACCGCATCCAGCCCATATGAGCACGAACTGAATGCTATAAGAACAGCCCAATCCCAGCCATTGTAAAAATTATCAACACCTAATTATTATATATCATATTTGTATCACTTATGTTACTTGTATATTATTTGTAATTCAAGAGACCCATTCCCCAATTATGTAATTGTATATTTTCAGCCTTCCGGCTGCCATGTTCTTTCAATAAACCGTTAATTATTATTATTTACAGCCCTGACCACCTGTGGGAAACACACACACACATGCCCTACAACCCTGACCTCCTGGGACACACACACATGCCCCACAACCCTGACCTCCTGGGACACACACACACGCACACATGCCCCACAACCCTGACCTCCTGGGACACACACACACACACACACACACATGCCCCACAACCCTGACCTCCTGGGACACACACACACACACACACACACATGCCCCACAACCCTGACCTCCTGGGAAACACACACATGCCCCACAACCCTGACCTCCTGGGACACACACACACACACGTGCCCCACAACCCTGACCTCCATAATTGAGGCTAGCAGAGAAAGAGAAAGGTTTGAGGAAGCAACAGGTGCTAAATTAAACAAAGATAAAACAAGTATTATGGGCTTGGGTGAGGGAAAGAAGAAAGATTTATGACCTGTGCTGTGGATGAGATCAGTAAAATATTCCAAAGTTTTAGGTACTATATACTATGACAGTTATGAACACACAGTTAAGATGAATTGGAACAAAATCTTGGAAAATATCACCATTACTGTTAATTATTTATCAAACAGAAAATTATCCTTGTACCAAAAAGCAATTGTTGTCAACTAAAAAGTTTTGTCCAAGGTATGGTACCTATCCCATACATTTCCATTAAATAAAATGTACTCACAGAAAATTTAATCATGTATTTTTAAATACATATGGAGTGGTATGTATCAGCCAATTAAAAGACAAACTCTGTATTTACCTGACAAACAAGGAGGTATTGGAGTAGTTAATGTGTTTTGTAAAGCAGTTGCTATATCATGTAAAACTTTCATAAAAATTGCTTCACACCATGAAAAGGGAAAATCTTTAACTCCATATTATACAAGTATAAGGACCAGTTATCTACTAGATATGAAACCTTCAGATAATGTTTCCTACTTGTCTCCACCTTATTATAGTAATGCAATTAATACCCTTAGAAGGATAGCAAGGCATCATAACTTTCCCAATGTCAAGAATAAAGATGTTAACAATATGCTAATGATATGGACTAAACCAGCCGTTGAAGAAAAGTATCCGCTGTTTAAATGGCCTTTTATTTGGGAAAATATTACATGTAAATATATGGAACCTCACCGGAGAGGTTTCATATATACCGGTAGGTATATTCATGAAACTCTACCAACAAATCAGAGACTAAAAATTTTAACCACAAAACAAGATGATATTGTGTAAAATGAGGTGAGGTAGAATATCCGAGTACCAAATGGAAGTCAGGGCTAAACAAAGGTACTAAAACTATCCAACCAGGAGCGAACTCGTAACAATGGTTTTAAATTAGACGATTTAAGCATGAAATCGGTAAACATTTGTTTGGAAATAGAGTAGTGGATGAATGGAACATGTTGCCAAACATCATCATTAACTCAAATACGCTGGATAGTTTCAAACATAGGTTGGATGGATATATGAGCACTAGGAGTTGGGTGTAAATGGGACTGCCCAGTATGGGCCAATAGGCCCGCTGCAGTTTCCTCCATTCTTATGCTCATTATTTAACTTCTGTTTCCATAACAAAGAGATAATTAAATGGTTTAAAATATCCTAAATACAGGGGTCCGACTAATTACCCAAATGTAGCCAAATGTAGCCAATATAACCGGAATGAAGTCAAATAAAGGTCCTAGATGAATAAATCGGACTGCCAATCACTTCTCGACTAGTATTTGGTGTCACAAAGTCACAAAAAATTGGAAAACTTACTTTAATCTGAGTTAATAGATCACGTGCAGGTACCGACGGAGTGAGGAATTACCCAAATGTACTCAAATGTAGTCGCAATGAAGTCAAATAATGGTCCTAGATGAATAAATCCGACTGCCAATCACTTCTCGACTAGTATTTGGTGTCACAAAGTCACAAAAAATTGGTAAACTTAATTTAATCTGAGTTAATAGATCGCGTGCATGTACCTAACCTAACCTAACCTTACCTAACCTCGACTAGTATTTGGTGTCACGAAGTCACAAAAAATTGGTAAACTTAATTTAATCTGAGTTAATAGATCAAGTGCATGTACCTAATCTAATCTAATCTAATCTAATCTAACCTAACCTAACCTAACCCAACTCAGATTAAATTAAGTTTACCAATTCTTTTTTACTTTATGACACCAAATAATAATCGAGAAGTGATTCACAGCCAGAATTACGCTTGTACGACCATCATTTGAATTCGCGGCTACATTTGGCTACATTTGGGTAATTCCTCACTCCGTCGGTACATGCACGCGATCTTTTAACTCAGATTAAAGTAAGTTTTCCAATTTTTTGAGACTTTCTGACACCAAATACTAGTCGAGAAGTGATTAGCAGTCCGATTTATTCGTGTAGGACCATTATTTGACTTCTTTCCGGCTATATTTGGCTACATTTGGGTAATTCGTCGGACCGTAAATACAGGTACAGTCTGCAATGTTAATAGCAAATTATTTCTGCATGATAATGTCAGATTATATTTACTGTATGTGGTTATGTAGGAAGGAAAATTATAATGTTAAGGAGACTATAGGGTGAATTTCTACCCCCTGTAACACAAAAAAACGGAAAAATTTTCAACTATGATTTCGTAAAGTAGCAACAAGTGAAAACTTACCAATGAAGCTGAAGAGCAGAAGCACTATGAATATCTTTGCCTAAATATTACAACAAATACGTACTACCCAGAAACGCCGCCGTCACAATGCTTGTTAACCTCTTAGGTTGGGAGGAGGCACCAGTGACCACTGACCAGTTGTTCAGTCCTCCACACTTCACTTGTCTTGATATAAACAATCTGCGACGTCACTTGAAACGCGCCTTTATTTTAATTTTACTCTATCCTCTTCGCTACTGATCGGCATTTAATGATAATGTATCAGTAGAGTGTTTCACATGGTCCTGGAGCTGCTACATGGTCCCTGCTCTCCGGGGTGTCAATAAGCAGACGCCTCTCCGGCACAGCTGGTGGACGGCGAGGGAGTCCACAACCGTGATGACCCCTTATCAGTTTGGTGTTTTTCATTAAAATATATGAAAATAACTGCAGAAAAATACACTTAAAGGTATGGTACCTTGGCTAGCACACTTAGTGATGGTCAGGTTTCTGTTCTTCTGAATTTTTACTTAAATGTATTTTTAATGCATTGAATGCACATCCTTATTTTTAATGCATTGAATGCACATCCTAAAGGGTAGTAAGAACATAGAATAAGAATGGAGGAAACTGTAGCAGGTCTATCGGCCCATACTAGGCAGCCCCGTTTACACCCAACCCATATCACTTGTATATCCGTCCAACCTATGTTTGAGGCATCCTAGTGTTTTCAAGTTAATGATGGTGTTCAGTAACTTGTTCCACTCACCCATTACTCTTATTTCCAAACCAGCGTTTACCAATTGCACGCTCTTTTAAGACCAGACTTGACCAACACTGGAGCAGGTTCAGATACATTCAGGAGCCAATGCATGCCCAGTACTGTACTTGCGTAACTTGCCAACAGTGTATAACAAAAGTGACAAGCCAATCGGTAGCAAAGAGGATAAAAGGAAAAGGAATTTACCGGAATTATAAATTTGTCTAATGTAAAACAGTTGTTATGTGTTCGCTCCTGGTTAGATAGTTTAAGTATCTTTGTTATATCAACTTTAACCCTGACTTCCATTTATATGCATCGATCAATCACTCTACATTTAAATGCTTTAATCTGTCTCTATACTTAAGTTTCATAATGCTCAGGATTAGCCTTGTTTTCCTCCTCTGTATGCTTTCGAAGGATTCGATATCCATTCTGTAGTTTGGTGACCAAAATTGAACCGCATATTCCATGTGAGGTCTCACATACGTGAGATAAAGTTTAAGGATAACCTCACTAGTCTCGGTCCGACTAATTACCCAAATGTAGCAAAATGTAGCCGCAATGAAGTCAAATAATGGTCCTACATAAATAAATTGGACTGCTAATCACTTCTCGACTCGTATTTGGTGTCACAAAGTCACAAAAAATTGGAAAACTTACTTTAATCTGAGTTAATAGATCGCGTGCATGTACCGAGGGAGCGAGTAATTACCCAAATGTAGCCGCAATTAAATCAAATGATGGTCGTACAAGCGTAAATCGGGCTGTGAATCACTTCTCGATTATTATTTGGTGTCATAAAGTCACAAAAAATTGGTAAACTTAATTTAATCTGAGTTGTGTTGTGTTAGGTTAGGTTAGGTACTTGCACTTGATCTATTAACTCAGATTAAATTAAGTTTACCAATTTTTTGTGACTTCGTGACACCAAATACTAGTCGAGGTTAGGTTAGGTTAGGTACATGCACTCGATCTATGAACTCAAATTAAATTACGTTTTCCAATTTTTTTTTTACTTTGTGACACCAAATACTAGTCGAGAAGTGATTGGTAACCTGATTTATTCATGTAGGACCATTATTTGACTTCATTGCAGCTACATTTGGGTACATTTGGGTAATTAGTCGGACCCCACTAGTCTTGTACTAGAAGTACCTTGTTAACGTTGTTTTGAGTAATATGAGGCTTCATATAGATTTGTCTAAAATACTTGAATCATCAAATGTTGAGTCACACATTCATAGTAGATAAGTATAGCTTAACTGAACAGTTTGGAGATTATATTGCTGTTTTTTATTAAATAAAAAATTAAGTATGATGATGACAGGCCTTTAATCACCTTTTTCATCTGCAGGCACTAGTACTGGTGGTGTAAAATGAATAGTGTCGGAGAAGAATGTATTGAGCTGAAGCAGACCTATGACAGCTGCTTCAACAAGTGGTTTGCAGATAAATTTTTGAAAGGCTTAGCAGAAGAGGACAAAGACTGCAGTAATATTTTTACAGCATACCAATCATGCGTTAAGGTGAGATAAAGAAAAGTACTGTGTCCTTTATTTTTACTCAGGACCAATACCCATGTTATTTTTCTTTATTGTATTATTTTTTTTTTCTTCACAGAAGGCACTTAAGTCACAAAACATCAGTCTAGCAGAAGTGGAAAAAGATGTTCTGGGAACCTCAGAGGAAAACCAACCACCCAATAGCAGCTAATGATAGATTGAGGTTGGGACTGTGCAGGTAGATAAATACTGTACATATATGTACAAATAATTGTTTGAAAGTCTGATACTTAATATTATCTGACATTACTTCTCTTTGTCATCATATTGTATAACAAATGTTAGAGTTGGATGGTACTTGTATAATCTTCCTCTAAGCATTTTTTTATTCACGGAAACATCTTTTCTATCACGATATTGGATGGTTAAGTCTGAAGAGCAAACTCTCCAATCTCTATCATTGCTCACCCTAAATGATGTACCAGGTGTGTTCTGCTACAGTGTGAACATTAAATGGAAAATTTAATAAAAAAAATTGCAGTCTCATATATTTCAGCTTAAAATGTTAATTCTGATTTAAGTATATTTAAATTGGAAACTTTCACTTACAGGTACCCTTTCTTGTTTGGGGGAAAAAATGAGACATTAATGATGGAGTAACTTTGACCTTGATCATCAGCACAACAGCTGACACTTTGAACAGTGTTATCAAATCTGAAACTGAATTTCAGCTAGTTCCTTTTATTTAAAATTTTTGCTAGATTCACCCATGAAAGTAGATTTAACTATACACTGTTAACATCAGAACTTAAATTTTAGGCATTTCAGCAAAAACAAAAGCATATAGCAATAATGAAAAAACAAACAATGATACAAGTTAGTGTACTCACTCCATCACAATCTCAGAAACATTGCCTGGCTGCTTGGCCTTTATGGTCACCATAGCATTGCAACCCACCTGGGACACTGCCTCTGCCAACTCTTAGCAACATCACTCCCCCCTCCCACAGTGTGAGAACTTACACACAAAGAAATGTTTATTCCATTTGCATTTTACCTTATGATAATTATTTATTTTATATATTTTTACACATTCTGTATGTAGAAGTGTGTATACAACTGATCAACAAAAGAAAATGAAGAAAATTATGTATATCTGCCTGAAATTACGAGTTGAAAAATAACTCTAACATAGCTCACTGCTCAGCCTGTTAGTGAGAAGGCTAGGAAGATGTGGCTACAGTTACATATTTAGCTTGGCAACAATGCCACCAGTGATGTTAACAGATGCAGATTGAAAGAAAATTACAGAGTATCAGTAAATTTTCATTTGTATGAGGTATTTGTAGATTTAAAGTGGCATATATAGTAAATGAGGTTCTGCTCTTTGTGTAGGAACATAATGAAAGAATCTAGGGGTATGGTAGGCAAGCCCAGGATAAAAGAGTTTACTGGCAAGGTTAGCCTATCACGAGCTTGTACCGGGTAGTTATCATTCGCTGTAAATGACCCCCCAAAAATACATGAATTTTAAACCCTCTAAAATATTACCTGTATGTAGTTTGACCTCCTACTTATTGCTTAAATGTTTTATCATGAAAGCTGAACTATAGTCGAGTATACTGTATACAGTACATGTATGGTTTGGATTTGTAGTAAAGAAAGCTTGAGAATTCTTAAAGAATAGGGGAATGTCATATCTTTCATATTTATTTTCTACACTAATACTACAGAGGGTGCAGTATACAGTTTTAATTTTTCTCCATAAATATAACTGTCTCCTCATTGGGTACAGTTTCATTTGTTTTTAGCAGAACTATAAAGTAATTTGCATAAATCATCTTACTCTGAGTTTTGCTGTTGGGTATGTCACCAGAAGTTAAGAAGATGGTCAATGGCTACAGTGTTTGGGGAAGACTTTGTGTGTGCCCTCCTGGATTTGCATTCTCTAAGATTCGTACTCTACAGTCTCTTCATCTAATGCAGGGTAAGGGAATGCATTGAGTGTCATAAAGTCTCAATAATTTGATGACTTTTTTGTTACCATCTTTGTATCATAGGTTAAATGAAGTTGTTGAATGTGTTCTCTTATATTGTATTCAGATTTAATATCCAAACCATTCAAGTGGTGATCTCAACATAGGTAAATAGAATATATATATATATATATATATATATATATATATATATATATATATATATATATATATATATATATATATATATATATATATATATATGCAAGTAAATCACTGTAGGTGCGCGTGATCTAGGTATATGCTGATAACCACCAGGAAAGAAGAAAACACGAAGTTCCCAAGCGCTTTCGTGTAATTCACATCTTCAGGGGTGAGTACAGACTAGCTGTACTCACCCCTGAAGATGTGAATTACACGAAAGCGCTTGGGAACTTCGTGTTTTCTTCTTTCCTGGTGGTTATCAGCATATATATATATATATATAGTATATATATAGATATATATATATATATGATATATATATATATATATAGTAATATATATATATATATATATATATATATATATATATATACATACATACATACATATATATACATACATACATACATATACAGTGACCCCTCGGTTAAC
Organism: Homarus gammarus; assembly: GCA_958450375.1. Lineage (NCBI taxonomy): Eukaryota > Metazoa > Arthropoda > Malacostraca > Decapoda > Nephropidae > Homarus > Homarus gammarus. Next base: position 1,400 of record CAUDMG010000103.1, on the reverse strand, counting down.
AAACTCAATCCGTTCCAGAAGGTCGTCCGTTAACCGAAACCATTGTTTCAATGGGTTTTGGGTAATTGGTTCCAGCTCACCGAAAATTTCCTATATTCAACAAAAATGGTAGAAAAGTTCACTTACTTTGAGGTGTGTATGTAGAAGGCTCCTGGATGATGATGATGGGAATTAGAATGGGGGTGGAGGAGAAGGAAGAAGAAAAGGCATTGGGGTGGAAGAGAAGTCACCCCATGGCACCATTTCATCCATAAAATTTTAGTTCTCTTGGTGTATTTCAAGATTATTTTCTTTAAATCAACACTGCACTGCATTATATATTGTCAATATGTAAAATATATTTCAAAATGACCAATAATTTGCTTGGAAACACAGAAAAAAAGCGTTTAGTTGAAGAGAGTCTCAAGCAAGATGTTGCCTCCACTGAAAACGGAGAGAGACTAACGCCTGTCTGGTGTGTTAACAGGCTGGATGGCACGCCAGAAACTAGTTTCTTTACCTTCAATTATGTTCAATAATTGTTAAAATGACTAAAAAAGTTAATTTTAAACTTTTAAAATTATTGAATAGTATAAACTTCTTGATATTTACTAAAATAGTAAGGAATTTAAGCCCTAAAACCGATTACTGTATTGGCGGACTGATACTAAAGCTGGTTGTCCGGTCAGTGCAAGCAAAAACATGTTGAGGTCGGTTCGTAAGAAATTCGTTAACCGAATTTTTGTTCGTTAACCGAATTGAAGATCCTTATGGAAGGCAGTTCGTTAACCGAAATTTCGTTAAACGAGGGTCACTGTGTGTGTATATATATATATATATATATATATATATATATATATATATATATATATATATATATATATATATAAATTATATATATATATATATATATATATATATATATATATATATAAATATATATATATATAAATATATATATATATATATATACAATCAACACCTCAACCCGCCAAGATTCGAACCCACGGCCCACAAGCCTATGACTGTGACCGGGGAACGCTAACCGCTGGACCACCAGGATACAAAAGCAGTCCTAGACTTTGTTATATTTCACACAAAGCCTGTTCAACGAGCTTATGGCGCCGTGAACCTCTAATGGGGACCACCCGTACCACTTAGGTGGTCAGAGTAACGTTTTACCAAATCCGGCTTCGAAACACGAGGATCCATATATATTTCATTAGCCCAATAAAGCACGCGGACTTCTACATACAATCAACACCTCAACCCGCCAGGATTCGAACCCACGGCCCACAAGCCTATGACTGTGACAGGGGAACGCTAACCGCTGGACCACCAGGATACAAAAGCAGTCCTAGACTTTGTTATATTTCACACAAAGCCTGTTCAACGAGCTTATGGCGCCGTGAACCTCTATA
>CAUDMG010000102.1:0-31778 GCA_958450375.1 Homarus gammarus | reverse complement strand
ACCATATGCGGTGTCCTGCCTAGAAGGAGAGTTGGCAGTGAATGGTTGTCAAGGGCAGTTGGTGTTAACGACCGTCTTGACAGATATTGCAAGTCAATATCAGTCCCATTCATTGACAACTGGGACAACTTCTATGGCAGAAGGGACCTTTATGCTAGGGATGGGGTGCACCTGTCTAGGGATGGAGTAGCAACCCTGGCTGGGGCTCTAGAGGGGGCAGTTCAAAAGATATCGAAGTCTTTAAACTGCTAAGAGAACATAGGGGCACGGGGGTGGAGGAGACTGCAGTGGGAGCGGGTAAACAAGGCGAAAGATTACAGGGAAATAGTGTTAGGAATGATGACATAACTAAATTAGACAGGGAGTTTAAAACTAAACGCGGTAAGGGAAGGACTCAGAACACGACTAACTTAAATGTATATTACGCGAACAGTAGAAGTATGAGAAACAAAATGGATGATATTAGGGCCTTGGTATGTAGAGAAGAAATCGATATAATTGCATTCACTGAAACATGGATCAACCTAGACACACGTGAATTACCAGTCGAATACCAAATTGCGGGTTACAAACTGTTCCATACCGATAGGCAGACCAGGAAAGGAGGCGGAGTAGCAATCTATGTTAGGGATAATCTGAAGTGTGAAATAAATAAGGAAATAAAAACTGAGAGGAATACAGAAACAATTTGGATAGAATTAAGCGACGGTCGGGAAAAATTAATCACAGGAGTAATATATAGACCCCCCAATCTTGACAGAGTCAATGAGCGACTTATCTGGGATGAAATGCGCAGGGCTTCCATACACAACAAAGTCTGTATAGTAGGCGACTTTAACCTTGGCCAAATAGATTGGACCGACCTTACGGGAAACTCAGAATCAGAGGATTTTCTCGAGACGATCCAGGACTGTTTCCTAAGTCAACATATAACCGAACCCACACGGGGTAATAATATATTGGATTTAGTTTTGTCAAACAGAGAAAACCTCATTAGCAATGTCGAGGTAGGGAACGAACTTGCAAACAGCGATCACAAAGAAATTCGATTCCAGTTAGATTTTCAGGGCAGACGTAAGGAAAATTCCACTAAAGTACCAGATTTCAGAAGGGCAAACTTTGACAGTTTAAAGAGGCAGCTAAGAGAGGGGGTGTCGCGCTTGGCCGTGAACCTGACAGATGACACCGACCTGATAACGAGATCTGAGATTGCCGAGTTCCACGACAATTTAAATAGTGAGTTACTTAATGCACAAAGGCAGAACATACCATACAAAAAACTCAGATCAAACAACAATGACACTAAATGGATAAATAATTATTTAAAGAACATCATTGGCCAAAGGAAGGCTATAGGTAGAAGGATAAATCGTGGCGAAATTCACCTCCGGGACTATTATAGGGTATTGGCAAGTAGGGTTAAAACCGAGATAAGGAAAGCAAAGAGGAATAATGAGGTAAGGATAGCAAGGGAGGCAAAGACAAACCCCAAAGGATTCTACCAAATGTACCAAACTAAAACACGAGAAAAGATTGGACCAATACGGTCAGACTCCGGCGAGCTCACTGATAACGACGGAGAAATGAGCAATAATTTGAATAAATATTTTTCAACAGTTTTCACCAGCGAAAATTTAAACATGATACCCGAGGCACCGACTCTATTCAGAGATAGTGAAGAAAAGAAATTAAGTGAGATAGTAGTGACTAGTAACGATGTTAGTAAGCAAGTAGACAAACTAAAGCCTAATAAGTCACCTGGTCCCGATGAGATATTTGCCAGAGTATTAAAGGAATGTAAGGAAGAGCTTAGTATGCCCTTAGCAAAGTTGTTTAACATGTCCTTAAAAACAGGTGTAGTACCAGAATCCTGGAGGATAGCGAATGTAATACCGATCTTCAAGAAGGGGGATAGATCACTATCCTCTAACTACCGCCCAATCAGTCTAACATCAATAGTAGGCAAATTACTGGAAGCAATCATTTCAAACTCTATTCGAAATCACCTGGAGAAGCACAGATTGATCAATGATTCCCAGCATGGCTTCACAAGCGGACGTTCTTGCCTAACTAATCTATTAACATTCTTTTCATCAGTTTTCGAATCAGTGGACGAGGGGCACAATTATGATGTGGTATATCTCGACTTTAGCAAAGCCTTCGACAGAGTACCCCACGAAAGACTAATTAGAAAGGTAGAAGCTCATGGCATCAAAGGTGACATCCTTAAATGGATTAGGGCGTGGTTACAGGACAGGAAACAGCGAGTGAGCATTAACGGCACTAAGTCCCATTGGAGCAACGTCACAAGTGGAGTTCCCCAAGGCTCAGTACTTGGACCATTATTGTTTATTATATACATAAACGACATAGATATCGGCATAGACAGCAACATAAGTAAATTTGCTGATGATACTAAAATAGGACGTGTTATCAAATCTGACGAGGACTCGGCAAAACTACAGGAGGATCTAAACAAATTTTTCGAATGGTCTGAAAAATGGCAGATGAAATTCAACATTGACAAATGTAAAGTACTCAGTATAGGGAATGTAAACAGGGAAACCAGATACCAGATGAACAACGATGCCATAGAGAAATCCGACTGCGAGAGAGATTTAGGAGTAATGATAAGTAGGAACCTTAAGCCAAGTAAACAATGTGTTTTTGCTCGTAACAAGGCTAATAGAGTACTTGGGTTCATACTAAGGAGTGTTAGTTACAAGACTAGCGAGGTCATCCTAAAACTGTATCTTGCTCTTGTGAGACCACACCTGGATTACGCAGTCCAGTTCTGGTCACCGTATTACAGAATGGATATAGAATCCTTGGAAAGAATCCAGAGGAGAATGACAAGACTAATCCCGGGTATCAGGAACCTTGAGTATAGAGACAGGTTAAAGCATCTTAATTTGCACTCCCTTGAGAGACGTAGAGCGAGGGGCGACCTGATAGAGGTGTATAAATGGAAGGCAGGGCTAAACAAAGGGGACATTACAAAGGTACTCAAATTATCCAACCAGGAGCGAACTCGTAACAATGGTTTTAAATTGGACAAATTTAGATTTAGGCGTGAAATAGGTAAACACTGGTTTGGAAACAGAGTAGTGGATGAATGGAACAAGTTACCAAATATCATCATTAACTCGAATACGCTGAATTGCTTCAAACATAGGTTGGATGCTCATATGAGCAATAGGGGTTGGGTGTAAACGGGACTGCCCAGTATGGGCCAATAGGCCCGCTGCAGTTTCCTCCATTCTTATGTTCTTATGTTCTTATAAGTCGAGCTGCTCACCTGTTTGTGCTGATGACTTGGACATTTCCTTGCATTGTTTTATGTATATATATATATATATATATATATATATATATATATATATATATATATATATATATATATATATATATATATGTATATATATATATATATATATATATATATATATATATATATATATATAAATATATATATATATATATATATGTAACACTAATAATAATCGTTGCTTTTATCGTTTCTGAAGACCGTCGTCTATTTGTAAACACACTTAAAGGTTACCACGGCTGGGCGAGTCCATTAATTCATATGGCATAAATACTAGTGAGCATCACATAAACATTATAGGGAACAATAATGTTAACGCTTGAGAGAAAACGTTAAAGAAAAAAATAAGTGTCTTTCTAAACTAAGTTGATAAGTTTAGGGGAAATGGACAAAGACCTACAATATATTCACACACAGTTATCAACAACTGTAATACTATGACTTCTACATAAGTTTGGCTGTAAGTTCATGTTATTGTATGTCTTAAACCTGTAAGATCTAACCTAACGTAGCTTTAACTATGTTTATTAGTTCTCAGATTAGTGTGTGGACATATTAAATAATCTTCTTCCACATCCTTAAATTTGTCCTTTATTGAGCTGCAAATCTTCACTCTTTCCAAATCTCAGAAAAAATATCTTTCAATATTCTAAAACTCTTCTGCTACTCAAACAACAAAGACATTAAAAGGATAGTCACATTACCCTCGTCTCATCAGCACCGCCTCAGCTCCACCCTCTCTCGAGACCCAACGCTCTTACTCTCTCCCTCATCCGTCATCCTCCTCTACACCCGCTCAACTTTTTTAACTATCCAGTATTATATCTTTTGTACACTTCCTTCTCCCATTCCGTCTCCAGGTGCCGCCCGAAGTGTGTTCTTCAAGGGTTTAAATTACGAAAGAGAGGTACTGATTGTTTGCTCTGTTATTGTTTGTCTGGGTGATATCTCAGGCACTTTTTGAGCAGGAAGATGAAATTTGGACACAAAATTAACCTGGGGCTTTGGCATCCCCCCTTTTACTCATCTTTTGTTTGTGGTATAGCATGGGAGGGGGGGGGGGCGGTGTCTTTTGGACGTACCATTACTTGTTCACTTTATTTTGCAAATAATGAAATACAAATTGAAATAAAAGGATTTTCCTTATAGTTTGGCGCTTCCGACACAGAACGTTAACCTGACTTGTGAACTGAACATTGAACTATTTTCTCTCGACCGCCTTCACTATAAAGTTAGGTACAGCTGGGTGGACTGGTAGCGCCTCGGGGTCAAACCAGAGACTCTTGGGACAGGAGGCGAGGGGTGTATCCATCCGGCCGCCAGACCCCTATCTTAGGGTTAACGCCACCTAAGATGACCAGTTTCATCAACACACACACACATCGAAGAAGAGAGAGAATATAAATATCTATAATGTTTTTTTACCTATTCTTTTGTTATTTCTTTTAGATAACAAGTTACAGGTAATTATGTAATAGTCTCAAGATGCAGGTAAATAATGGCCTCTGTCACACCACCCATATATCACTTTAATTCTATCATCTATATCTGTTGCTGTACTCAAGCTTTATTACCTATAATTTATATATTAAAATTGAATACCTTGTACAGTCACACACAGTAATGTCACCCATCTTATCCTTAATTGTCTTATATATTATTTAAAACATCTACACAAACCTTCATCCTTCTTCACCATCACTGTATTCACTCATTTATCTGCTCTTTTTTATGTCTTTATTCCATGCACTTTATTCCTTACCCATAATCTTCCGGCAACAAGTTCATGGTTCTCTTAGTCTTCCTCCCTGTAGTGTCTTAAGTCCTCTCTTATATACACAAGATTATGACAATATACGAGTTAAATGTCTCAGGTCTTCGTCCCCTTTTAAAATCAATTTTCACCGTCCAGGACTATTTCAATCCCTGCCTCAACTTTTATTAGATCTAAAACTCATCTTTCGAGCTAATGACCAATCTTGTGTTCTTCTGCCGCCACAGGTGGAGTATTCTTCTTCACTGGTTTGTCTCTCTTTCTCTCTGTTTGTGCACTCTCAACACCGTGACGCACCACAGCACAACACACTGTGACGCACCACAACACAACACAGTGACACACCACAATACAGCATACTATGACGCCTCACAGCACAACACACTGTGACGCACCACAGCACAACACACTGTGACGCACCACAGCACAACACACTGTGACGCACAACAACACAACACACTGTGACGCACCACAGCACAACACACTGTGACGCACAACAACACAACACACTGTGACGCACCACAACACAACACACTGTGACGCACCACAACACAACACACTGTGACGCACCACAACACAACACACTGTGGCACACAGCACAACACACTGTGGCACACAGCACAACTCACTGTGACGCGCCACAACACAACACACCGTGACGCACCACAACACAATACACTGTGACACACAGCACATTTCACTATGACACACCACACCACAACTCACTGTGACGCACCACAGCATAACTCACTGTGGCACACAGCATAACACACTGTGACACACAGCACAACTCACTGTGACGCACCACAACACAATACACCGTGACGCACCACAACACAATACACTGTGACACACAGCACAACACACTGTGACGCACCACAGCACAACACACTGTGACGCACCACAGCACAACACACAGTGATGCACGACAGCACAACACACTGTGACGCACCACTACACAACACAACTGTAACACACGACAGCACAACACACTGTGATGCACGGCAGCACAACACAGTGCTTCTTCACCTGGGGGTGCACTCTGTAAAGGTATTTCAGGGGAGGGGAGGAGTGGCGTTGGCGACAAAATACATTGAATTGTGTTTTGTAATTACATGTAATTAAAAAACGTCTCGTATTAAATGTGTAACTGAAAATTTTCCGGATTTCGTTTTTACTTCCAAACCAAATTAATGTAATGAAATGTAATATTTATCAGCACCTTGAGTGCGAGGGGCGAGGGTCGGGTGTTAGATGGTAACGGGACGCTGAGCAACAAGGTTAACAATCGTTGGTGTGGGTGACTACGGTAACAAAGGTTACTTCAATGAGTAAAGATATATAATTCCACTATTGTAATCATACTAATGTTCACAACCAGTGACGAGTGGTCAGTATCCGTGTCCCATCTGTGACTGTAAAGTAGTTTTGGGTATATGTTACGAGTGCAATTTACAGATACAAGAGGAAAGAGTTTATGAGGAGGTGTGGGAAGGGATATGAGTCCGGCTCTGGTGCGGGTTGACGATATTTGTGAGGCAGGGAAGGAGCGACGGCTGCCAGTGGATGGCAACAGAAGTTGACATTGTACACGAGAAGAAGGGAAGAGTTCTGTGAGGTAAGGCTAAAGCAATTAAAAGCATCAGTTTGACATGCAAGAGGCTGGAGTGTGTATATGAGGGTGTGGACGATGAAACCTTTACACGGAAAGACCAAGGAAGGGGGCACTCGACCCAAGAGCCAATATGCATCTATTAAATCACAACATAGCGAGTTATGGGTTGACCGTATATGGGAGCTGTAGCCGGGGAAGGGTGAGGTGCTTCGGCCACGATGGTGGTAATAACTGCCTAATAAGATCAAGGGTTAGAATAATGTGAAATAATCAATAATTTCTGAATTTACACATTTCATACGGCTGCAACGTCCCAGGCAGGCGTTGGTGGCCAAACATTCAAAGAAGCGTGAGATTTTAATAGAGAATGTAAATTATTTTATGACTAAGATTGTTTTCTATTTGTTCATTATTGAACATGAACAAAAATAATATAAAAGTATCAAGTAAAAGTAAGTCATTGAGAAGAAAACTTAACCATACACTTCAGTACAGGAAGTCAATTTAACTTATTGTTGATACGAATGAAAAAGTAAGATGAAAGAGATTATTTTAACGTCTTTTATGTCGGAGAGAAATATTTTTTTCTGTAAGAATTCGTCATTATTTCTTGTGTTAAAATTATTGTTGAAGATTTTAATAATGTTTTGTTTTACAATTCCTGTGTCTTTGAAGTTTATTTTAAAATGTTATTAAAATGTTAAACTTCAAATGAGTACTAGGCTCGTGTGTTTATTTAATAACACAGCTTATAATTCCAATCATTAATTAACATATTTTTGGTGGAACAATGTTAACAGCAATAACTGCTTCACTGGAACAAGCTGTGACCGAAACTTAACTGCTGAAATGGTATATAAGCAATAATTACCATTAAAAATAAAATGTTTGCAAGAAATATTTTGCACAAACGAAACTAGCAAGAACACATCTTGCGATCGTATAATTGTGTACATAATTTAGTCTTCTAAATATAAATTACAATGTAAACAACAACAACAACTGCCCGTATGTTATTGTTGCCGTGTTTTTCTGGTTAGTGAATCAGCCAATTAGTAGCAGTCATTGGGCCAAGTTGTGCCTGTTATTGATGTTTATAGGCGATAGAAAACACGTATAATGACCCAGGGTGATTAGGGTGTAATATGTGGCGTATCATCTATTAGTACTAGACAACAATTATCCTTTAATACTACCAGAAAAATATAGCACGTTCAGAATTTAGTGAATATAAAGGAAGTAATTTAATTCGGAGATATTTTGTTTTGTTTTTACTTTTTTTTACTTAAGTCTCATAAAATTCATTAAAAGAAAACGGATAAAAATGAAGCTTACTGCAGGGTAATCTTGTGTTTTTGGTCCCGTCTTTGAATGGTAAAGTTGCCGCACTCAGGCACTTTTAAGTTTAAACAAGCAAGTTATTGTTTAATGTGTTAGAGCGGCAATACAGCATTACGTAAATAATACCCCTAATTGTCCCCCGAGGCTAGTTTATTATCAAAGATTCTTCAAACACTGTTGTTATGATTGGATTAGGACACTGATTAGAAACTTTAAAAGCTCATGATGTAGTCACTAACTGAACAACCTGTTGTAAACTGAACTACATTTCCATCGTTCTTTCTCTAATACGAGTAATAGTAACTAAATGGTAAGAGAGTCAGACAGACACCCAAATCACGTCTGTGCTCGAGGATACAGACAAGTCAGTCTACACCTCCCCAATAGTCCTGACCCGACGCTTGAGTGTAGGAGGGAGGTAAAACACTGAAGGGGAGAAGAGTCTATAGCTTGGCTGTGGAAGGAGAGGAGGCATATTATTGGTCTCTTGTCCAGTGAGTGGATTCTATAGACTCCCGGAGCAATGATTGAAATAACAGCCATGAGAGCGAGAGAGAGAGAGAGAGAGAGAGAGAGAGAGAGAGAGGGGGGGGGGGGGCAGGAAGTTGGATGGTGATAGTGTAAAAGTTAATAAGGTGAACTATATTATATATTATATTTTAATCATTCTCTCTGTACTGTACTGTACTGTACTGTACTGTACTGTACTGTGTTGGCGTCTGTCACAATATCGCTCAATTATGCTTCAGTGGGTTTTCTTCCTGTAAGTCAGCCGACAGTTGTAGACAACCAGAAAAATACTGAATATTTCCAGAGAAACAAAACTAATGTTGTGACAAAAACACTGGTGAGTTCCCTTAATATACTGTATGGTGTGACACTTAACTTACTTGTAATATTCTCATTCTATAGAACATTTGTTTCAGGCTTCGACTGGCAGCAACGTGTCCCATTCACTGAAAACTTTCACTAATAGACAAACATATCGCCAAGATTTCATTGCAAGTAATTCTGGTTATATTACAAAAACCTTTATATAAGTTCATTAAGTTAACGGAGTTGGTCTGAGTCGGTTCGGTTTGGGTTTACAATATACTGTACACTCCATCCATATAATGTTCCTCTGATGCCAAACTGACAAGTAATTTTCACCAGTTGGAATGTGTCAACACCCGCCTGGCTACCTGGAGTTGTGTCGCAAAAATGGTAGTGAAAGGGTCACCGAAATTGCACTAAAAAGTTTATTGTAAACAGATGCTTTCTCACCTCTTTTGTGAGAGACAATATATAGTGTGCCGTCCCCAGTGTTCCCTGTGTACTAAACATAGAAGATGAAGATAAAATCCAGAATACCAAATGATAAGAGGATTCCTGTGACAACTTATCATGTCTGGTTCACGTTATGCCAAGATTTCCACCAAAAAGACCGACTTACTGTGTAGTGGTCAGCATCACCCCGCGCAGATGAGTGACCTCGAGGAGATAGACTGGAGGAGGTAACACGTGAAGGGGAATCAATCTACTGAAGAGCAATAATACTAACAGAAAAACCTATAAACACACTAGGCAAGTCATAGGCAAGTTCCTTGGTCTCTAACCAGCAGTAACTGGTGGTTCACACTACCGGCTACTACAGGTTGTTAGCCAGCGTAAGTGGTGAGTTACCTGGCCATACACCTTGTCACCTCACAGGGTCGTCGTTGTGTTAGTTGCAGATTTTACCGCCGGAACAAATTCACGCTTAGTGGCATCAGTGCACGAGAGGTAACCATTATTTTTAACAAGTTATTCGTAAAAAAATTCATTGTTATTTATTCTTGCTATTGCAAGGATATATAAGAGTTGTAAAGGTCGGGTCTTTAATCACCGTACACAGAGTCTTTATCACAGTAAACCTGGACAATGTTGATGTTATAACGTATTACAGCTCGGCAATAACTCAGGTCTTTAAGCGCGTATTATAGGTTAGCAACTACAGGAGACCGACAAACTTATTTTTCTCGGGGAATATCAACAATATTTGTATTGAAAAGTCTCATTTTTTTTCTCCCAAAACTTAGACTAAAAACGAAAGATTTATAGCAGCCGCTCTTAAGGCCACACATGAAAAGTTCTTCTATACATATATTTTGTTTCTGTTGTTTGTATATTCCCGTGTTGTCCTACGTCTGGCAGCAACTGGAGCTCAGGACATGTAAGTCGGGAAAAAGCTTGTGTAATAACAGTCTATGAAAGTTGAAATACTTCCCAATGAAACAAAAGACGAACAAATATAAACGTACAGCAACGAAAAGTTGTTTATTTTTTATATTGTTTTTATTTTCCTTCTGTTCACTATGATTAATTACACAGCTGAAGTATGTAACTCTTAGGTACAGCTCAGCCCTCTCCGATTTATTCTTATATAAATGAGGAGAATTTAATATATTTTTATTCTTTCCTTATTCATCAGATTATTCTGTTGGAATTTGGACTTCTTTTTTTTTGGGGGGGGGGGGGGGGGGAAGGGGGGTGCTGATTTTTGTTCTCGAAGTGTTTGACCTCATTCTCTGTGACCCTTGATGATTATTACCTCTACCAAGACAAACAATTCCCTCTGTTGTGACCCAGTACTGACCCCTGCCCTCCCCTCCCCTCCGTCATGGTTCACATAATGTTTTCTTTACTTCAATATTCTAGTTACTAAATTTATAGTCACTTACGCATATCCGGGATGTTTGCAAGCCGCCACGACAATAGGTGCAATAAATGCAATACAACGCTTGTATAGTGTGTTGTGAGTGTGTTACTTTCTGTGGTCTGAGCCAGAGTGCAGAAATTTTGTGTCTGTTCCTGGAGCAGCAATAACCTGAGTTGGCCAGTGGAAACTGTTGAATTTTTCATGACGACCAAAAGAAGAAAAGTACAGGTTATTTTTGTAATCTGTACGACCCCCACAACCAGGTATATTTATGTTGTTAACTCTTGTTGTATCACTGCTCAATTATCATCCTCGCTTTACTGTTATCATCATCTGTTTTATTTATGTCATGATGTTCAATTGTTTCTTTTATCCTCGACTAATTTTCATACAGATGGAAAATTCTGCCAGAAGCTAAGTTTATGGTGTGAGTTTTGGGACCGGGAGCTGTGTTGGATACCGGGACGATGACGCGTGCCACAACAGCAGCCCTTGGTGTCTTATTATTATTATATTATTATTATTATTATTATTATTATTATTATTATTATTATTATTATTGTTATTGTTATTGTTATTATTATTATTATTATCATTATTATCATTATTATTATTATTATTATTATTGTTGTATGTCTTATATATTACCCTTAAACTGACTACCGCCAGACATACAAGCGAGGAAGGAGGGGAAACATTTAGTGGAGAACAACCACATGTTAACATTATAACCTTGGCGCTTACTGCTCTCACCCACAGTGCAGCTGGGGAAAGGAAGCAGCTGGAGCAGGGAGGTAAGCAGCTGGGGCAGGGAGGGAAGCAGCTGGAGCAGGGAGGGAAACAGCTGGAACAGGGAGGGAAGCAGCTCAGGGGGAAACCAGAGGGAGACAGAGTACAGGAACCTGAGGCACGAATATTGTTTTGGCCCAATAGTGTTAGAGACTGAGAGAGCCTGGAGCACCAAGGTCCACCGGAGACTCCAGATCATAGAGTTACTTGTCCCAGCGTCTCAGCACAGTAGTCTAGAGTGACTATATATATATGTAGCCCCGTTATACTGGATGAAGTTGGGCATTAGCAGAGTTAATTATAAACAATGAAAACAACAACGGTGACAATGGTGTAGTTACTATCGTGTTACCATTTGTCTATTGCTGATATTGTGAGGCAAAAAAGAGAGAATATAATCTTGTAGATAAAGCGAGTCTGATCTAACGATAAGAGTAGCTATGGGGTACATATACTGCAGCAGGACCAGGGAGGGAGAGTAGCTATGGGGTACATATACTGCAGCAGGACCAGGGAGGGAGAGTAGCTATGGGGTACATATACTGCAGTAGGACCAGGGAGGTAGAGTAGCTATGAGGTACATATACTGCAGCAGGACCAGGGAGGTAGAGTAGCTATGGGGTACATATACTGCAGCAGGACCAGGGAGGGAGAGTAGCTATGGGGTACATATACTGCAGCAGGACCAGGGAGGTAGAGTAGCTATGAGGTACATATACTGCAGCAGGACCAGGGAGGGAGAGTAGCTATGGGGTACATATACTGCAGCAGGACCAGGGAGGGAGAGTAGCTATGGGGTACATATACTGCAGCAGGACCAGGGAGGTAGAGTAGCTATGAGGTACATATACGGCAGCAGGACCAGGGAGGGAGAGTAGCTATGGGGTACATATACTGCAGCAGGACCAGGGAGGTAGAGTAGCTATGAGGTACATATACTGCAGCAGGACCAGGGAGGGAGAGTAGCTATGGGGTACATATACTGCAGCAGGACCAGGGAGGGAGAGTAGCTATGGGGTACATATACTGCAGCAGGACCAGGGAGGGAGAGTAGCTATGGGGTACATATACTGCAGCAGGACCAGGGAGGTAGAGTAGCTATGGGGTACATATACTGCAGCAGGACCAGGGAGGGAGAGTAGCTATGGGGTACATATACTGCAGCAGGACCAGGGAGGGAGAGTAGCTATGGGGTACATATACTGCAGCAGGACCAGGGAGGGAGGGTAGCTATGGGGTACATATACTGCAGCAGGACCAGGGAGGGAGAGTAGCTATGGGATACATATACTGCAGCAGGACCAGGGAGGGAGAAGATCACATGATTATCCTACAACTTTGATACAATTATTAATAAAAATAAAGAACAGAATATGAGCAAAAACTATGATAATATAATACTTTAAGAAAAATAATGTTAATATTTACAGGCAAAGTAGATATAAAAAATGAACTGGCCCTTAACCGCTGATTCCTGAGGTGTTAATGGGTTAGGACATGCAAAAGTATTTATTAAGAAAATATATTATATACAGTTCCAAGTGTATATCACCGTAACTTAATCACTGTAGCTATGAGTGTTAAACGAGGACGGAGGCTATGTTAAATAGCTCTTCTAAAATACGTCTGTCGGTGTGAGGGGCTGAGTGAGAGTGCCTGCAGTAGTCGACTTCTATGACCTGACCTAGCATTTTAGGGCCTCGCCTGGTCACGTGATGTGACCATGTCACCTCATAGCCAGTGGAAAGTTACAGGGGGTGATATGATTATATAAACTCAAAGAACTGCCCAACATTTATATAAAAGCTAAGGGGCCAATACAAAAAAAAATAATATTAATTATTTAAAAAATGGTACAAACTCATAACGTCACACTTTCCTTCAGCGGAAAATTTATGACCGCAACTTGGCGAGAAAATGAGGGAAGGATGTGACAGCCACCGAGGACCTGCCTTAAAGACGACCGCTAAATGTCTTAGACCAACACACAGCTCTTATTTACCATTCACCTTAATTCTTACCCGTAAGTTACATAGGAAAGAGAAGGAGAAATATATACATGAATATAATAATAAATTTAGAAGTATGAGGGAAGAAGAAAAGAGGATTTATTGAAGAGACATGAGCCAGCGAGTCACGGAGGCCAACTAGAGTGAGGCGGTCACTAGTGTCTCCCGAGGCCGCCACTAAGTCACCGCCTCTCTCTAATTCACGGATCTGACTCACAACACTTGGCTGTATCCTCCCTCCAGAGTTCAGGTGATACGTCATGCCAGGTGCTAACAGTGAGTCGAGTAAAGCCAATTACTTCCTTCTGATTATGTGAACACGCACCCACACACTCAACACTCTCTCTTGTTCTTAACGCAACGAATTATATTACTGACCATCATTACCCGCCAAAAGTGTATCACTAATTGGGCTATAAGTTGAGTTTCATTTGTGTAAATCTTTAAGTTTCCAGGAACAAAGATTGTACACTATAGGTGCAGGTCAGTGGTGGGTCTTGAGGCTATTGTAGGTGCAGGTCAGTGGTGGGTCTCGAGGCTACTGTAGGTGCAGGTCAGTGGTGGGTTACTGTCGGTGCAGGTCAGTGGTGGGTCTCGAGGCTACTGTAGGTGCAGGTCAGTGGTGGGTCTTGAGGCTATTGTAGGTGCAGGTCAGTGGTGGGTCTCGAGGCTACTGTAGGTGCAGGTCAGTGGTGGGTCTCCAGGCACCAGAAACAACCTGTGTCATGTGTCCAGTTATTACCTGTGGACCCTCAGGCCACGACGGTGTGTGTAGCCCACATAACTGAGGTAAATGGACGGGGATAATCTCTAGTTAGTTATTCATGATGGTGGTGGCCGGAAGTCTGCCCATAATAACACGGTGGCCTGGGTCATATTTTATACTCGGAGAAGTACAGGTTTCAACGCCCTAATTCTCGGTGGGTTCTGACGCTGCCAGATATATAAGATCTCAAATAACATTGATGGTGGATCATTCTTGATAACTTTTATATGTTGACAATTTGTCAACTATTACCAACATAACTTTCTTACATCATGTAAGTGATTGTGGTGTACCGACTGTTGTAAAGAAACAAAAAGGAAATGATTTAGTCGTGTTAATATTTTTGTGGCTCGTTGACTGTTGCCAGTTATTAGTGGTGGTTGTATGTTGTCAGTTACCAGTCGTTGTTGCATACTGCATGTTAACTGTTGCCAGTTGTTGATGGTGGGTGTATATGTTAACTGTTGCCAGCTGATAGTGGGTGTATAAGTCAACTGTTGCCAGTTGTTGATGGTGGGTGTATATGTTAACTGTTGCCAGCTGAAGGTGGGTGTATATGATAACTGTTGCCAGCTGATAGTGGGTGCATAAGTCAACTGTTGTCAGTTGTTGATGTTGGGTGTATATGTTAACTGTTGCCAGCTGCTAATTGTGGGTGTATACGTCAACTGTTGCCAGCTATTGTTAGTGGTTCTCCATTATAAGTATATAATTGCGAGGTACTGGTAATGGTAGTTTGATTTATATTAACTGTTTTCAGCTGCTGATGGTGGCTGTATATTGTTTGTGAACTGTTGTCATCTTCTGAGCCAACGATGGATGTACACTGTACATTGTACAGTTGAAGACAAAATCTCTGAACACTTGGCAATATCTGGCATCTACTTCTGGGTCGTATATATGATTGGTTTATATCTAATAACGCTGTTTTTGATCACATATTATGTGATGAAAAAACACTTCTTAATACAGAGAAAAAAATTGAAATTACATTCAAAATGCCCATCGCCCTCACCGAATGATCTTCAAGTACTTATATGCCAGACACTGCCAAGTGTCCTGGGAATTTTGTCCGCAAATGATTTATGTCCTACAGGGAGAAACTTAAGATGTAAATTCTCAGGCAGTACATGTGGGTCTGGCAGCTGTCTCCTCCAGGGTAGAGGCACAGCCAACGTGAGGGAGGGAGGGCCACTAAATGTCCTGGTCGTAAACATACGAGTCTTATGATCACTGGATAAAAAGAAATGTTAACATACAGACCTAGGGAAGAGGAGGGTGGTAAAGTGGCCCCAACTACTGAGAATGGTCAAAACAGGGCGAACATAATGAGATACGAGGCTGTAGCTGTGGGGAGAGGGAGTGAAGCCTTTGATCCTTACCCAGAATACTTCACACACATCAGCCAACACTGCACACCTGTTTACTCGTTTAATTTACCTGTACAAGTTTTAAAACTATTCAAAGTGTTTAAGAATATAAAGATAAATTGCAAAACAAAGTAATAATAAGTACAGTACATAAGTGAACAAACGAACAAAACAACTTCAATTTGATTCGAGACAAGAAATTCTTCGCCAAGCGCTCTTTAGGTATAAGCTTTAAAGGTTCAACTCTTCTCCACACTCCTGTTAAAACTTCCTACGTTTTTCGTCGTCAACATTTTACCTTCATCAGGATCTCTACTACTTTCCTCGCTAATACTTTTTCCATCCTCCTCCTCACGCGCTCCCTCCCAACACTCAACTAATGCTGTCCTCACCATTTTCCTCCTCCTCCTCTCCAACACTTTAATCACCATCCCCACCATTGCTCCTCTCCACCTTCCTCTTTCCAACAACAAATTCTCCATCAGTTTTCACCGCTACCTTGGATATAACGTCAAATTCTAAATTGCAGCTACGCCTTGGCCCGGCAACGTCTACCATCACCTGTCAGTCTAATGTCTCCTATCTATCGTCTCTATTTCCTAAATCATTACCATTTTTACCCTCTATTTCGTATCTTAGTCGATGGAACGATGGTAAATATTATGTCACAGACTGAGGGTCGTTGTTTACTGAAAATATTCAGTGGTAACGACGCTATTGAACTCACTCATTAAAAAGTACAGACATGAGAATTTTGTTTTTGTTTATACAGTTTTAGTCCTACACAGGGAGTTCTATCTCTTATAAATTGTAACTCTTGATGGACTAGTGTAATTATTAACTTTGCTAGACTATTAAAGACCTAAGTTGTTGAAGAGCAGTAATAACATCACAACGTCAACCTCAACTTGAATTCCCAAACTTATTTAAAACATTGTAATAATTTCAATGTATATCTGATTTTTTTTATATAAGTCGAAAAGATTAGTACGTAGAATATATCAAATATATATACCTAATACAAAGTGTACGTAAGTAGCATCGGTACTCACCTAACCGAAGGTAACTTAGCCCAAAGACTATAAAAGAGGAGGTCATCCCACACTTGACCCAAAATATGACACAGGTTACGCAAGACGTCACTGGGTAGAGAGGTCGAGACACTACCTCTTAGTTGGCTGCAGCCACAACTGTGAAAACTGGTGTCCTCAGTCACATGATGCCCGCTAACTGTGTTGTGTTTGGGTGTAATTCTTGGTTCAAACGAGAGGGGAATATACACTTCCATACACGTCCTAAAGATGAAGAACTAAGATACAGTGGATTAACCTCTTCAAGAGAAAAGACAACATTAATACTGCTAATGGTCAGATATGCTCGGTGGGCATTCAACAGCTGCCAGAGGCTGACAAAAACTGCAGTCCATTGTAAAAGTAGTTTGATAAATATTGAATATGAATTTTCTCTTTTTTTCATAACATTTACCATAAATTTAACGTTAGAGATTCCGTAAATAACGTCAAAAGCAAATAAATCTCTCTTCTATAGACCTTGGGTGGCCCTAGTGCCAGCCATCCTCGTACACGAGGGGCATCCATTATTGTTACGTTATTAAATATGTTATAAGTATATACTACAGTTAGTATATATTATAAAAGACAAAGAACATCGAAATATATATATTTAGTTTCGGGGTTTATGAAGTTATTTATTACTTGTACTTATTACTGGTATTTGTTTTCCTCTCATCTGTATAGTTTAAGTCTTTACTATTGTTTAGAATACATCATATCATATCACCCATGATGATTATCCTGTATTTAAAACGAAAATAATATTAATATCACTTAGATAATATTCGTTAAGGTTAGGTTAAGTTAGTTTAAGTTTTATATTAAACAATTTATTTATACCTAATATGATGAAGTACATGATCGCCGATGGCCAGTTAGAACCTTAAAATATTACATAGAAATTATCGATATTAGGCAATTATCCCTATTTAGTTTAATGGGCAGGATTATATAGTATACGATTAAGCTTTTACAAATCATCAGTCGTTTTAGTCAAATAGAGATAACTTTTTGGTTTTATTATTACAACTTAATTAAGATTAATTCGTATATGGTAAAATTTAGTGTTCCAGTTAAAACGTCGTTTACTGTCATATGATGGTCAAATTATACCGTAAGTGGGTTAGGTCAGGTTACATTTTATATGAAGGTATTTATTTATATATATATATATATATTTATGATCTACAGGATCGTTTATGGCCAGTGAAAACTTTCCAGAAAAGAGAAATACATAGAAGTTATCACTAATGGCCAATTATCCCTATTGAGTGTAACATACAGTATATATTAGGTGGAGTTCCGCTTTTATTTGTTTGTTTTCGTATTATTTAAACCATTTCTTTGTTAAAGTTTAGCTTAGAATAAGTAAATATTATAAAAAAATCATTGAAATACTCACACGTGACTTTGTAACATATAATTAAGTCGAGATGATAATACCAATACGACGTGCTGGTCAAGCTCCGAAAGAGTTGTCCGGGGGTCTAGCTAACCTCTGGTCGGGGCTTGACCGGCACGAAAAAAAAAAATAAAAATTTTGTTTACTAAACGTGATTTTGGCAACCTGTGGTGTAATTGTCAGGATGCTCGACTTGCAAGCGAGTGGACCCGTGTTCGATTCCCGGACAGAGTGAAACTATGATCATTTTTTTTTTACGCCATTTGGCTTTCTATTTACCAGTAAATGGGAACATGGATGTTAATCGATTTGCGGATCTTATTCTGGAATAATGGTTAGCCAGTGCAGTTGGCGAGTTGTCCGGTCTTCTCGGACTATTCCTTGAAACTGGGTCATACAACTCGTTAACTTAGGGTGTGGTTGTGGTGTTGGCGACAGATTCTAACACCTTAAACAAATTCACGCCTAGGTGGCCTTAGGGCCGGCCATCCTCGTACACGAAGGGCAGCCATTATTGTTACGTCAATAATATTACCATCACTACCACAACCAGCATTATCACTACTATTGTCACCTTCTCAACTATCATCATTCCTTCCCTGTTCCTCCTCCTGCCTCCATATTTTAATAATTATCGTCGCCATTATTATCATTATTATTATTAATATTATTATTACCGTAGTATTATTGTTATCATTATTATTACTAACAATACAACATGTGGCTGGAACAACAGTAGAAATTAGAAATAAGATAAAAAAGTTGTTTAAATTAACAATTAAAACACAAACAAGAACCACAGGTACAAGTCGATCAGTTTTTTATCATGAGAGAGAGAGAGAGAGAGAGAGAGAGAGAGAGAGAGAGAGAGAGAGAGAGAGAGTCCCTCTCTCACTGTTAAGTTATGACATAAAGTTGTTGGTAAATATATGGTACGGAAATTGTGTTGATACTCTCTCTCCCCCCCCCCCAACCAAGAACTAACAACACATCCCAAACAAACAAGCAACAACACAAAATAAACACAACTGACACCACAAAAAACATAATTCCAAAAAGCAAACAATCAAACAATGAAACAAACAATAAAACAAACACATAAACAAACAAACAATAAAGCAAACAGACAAACAATGAAACAAACAAACATATATACAAACAATCAAACAAATAATACAAACAATCAAATGATAAAACAAACAAACGAACAATAAAACAAACAAACAAACAATAAAACAAACAGACAAACAATAAAACAAACAAACAAATAAACATACATACAAACAATCAAACAAACCTAAAAACATTTAAACAAACAAACAGACCCTCTTCAGTAAACCACCACCACCAAGGACTTCACTAACCTACCACCTCCACCACCACCTCCTACAACACTTTTTTTTTTATTGGGCACTCCCCTACATCCTTGTGTAAGGTGAAGCGCAGAAGCGTTTACAGCACCCAACAGGGAAGCATGCTAAGTTCATGCTTGCCTTTATGTCTCATGAGTTAAGGGCGTAGAAGCACTATTTATAATCCAAAACCCCCCAAACGTCACTCCTGCCTCGGTGACCTTTGGGGGGTATCATTGCTCACTGGTCTAGATCTGGCGAGAAAACTGCCCCCACCCAAAGGTCACGTGTTGGGTGTTACAAAGCGCCTGCTGGGTGTGCTGGGTGTGTTGGGTGATTTAGGCGAGTCTCCCCCCGCCCTCCCCCAATCCCCCTCTCCACCCACAACCCAGGGCCACGGTGTGTAAGGTTAAGGCGTTCGAATTTTAATTGGGGAGGAGGAGGAGGAGGAGGAGGAGGAGGAGAAGAAGAAGAAGAAGAAGAAGAGGAAGAGGAAGAGGAAGAGGAAGAGGAAGAGGAGGAGGATTAAGAAGATGAAGAAGAAGAAGAAGAAGAAGAAGAAGAAGAAGAAGAAGACTACGTTAGGTTACGTTAGGCTAGATTAGGTTAAGTTAGGTTAGGTCTGGTCAGGTTACATTATGCATGAAGGTATTTATTTATATGTATATTTATGATCTACAGGATCGTTTATGGCCAGTCAAAAGTTTCCAGAAAAGAGAAATACATAGAAGTTATCACTAATAGCCAATTATCCCTATTGAGTGTAACATACAGTATATATTAGGTGGAGTTCCTCTTTTATTTGTTTGTTTTCGTATTATTTAAGTCATTTATTTGTTAACATTTAGCTTAGAATAAGTAAATATTATAAAATAACAGCATTGAAAAACTCAAGTGACTTTGTAACATATAATTAAGTCGAGATGATAATACCAATACGACGTGCTGGTCAAGCTCCAAAAGAGTTGTCCGGGGGTCTAGCTAACCTCTGGTCGGGGCTTGACCGGCACGAAAAAAAAAAAAAATTTTGTTTGCTAAACGTGATTTTGGCAACCTGTGGTGTAATAGTCAGCATGCTCGCCGTGCAAGCGAGTGGACCCGTGTTCGATTCCCGAAAAGAGTGAAACCATGAGCATTTTTTTTTTTTACGCCATTTCGCTTTCTATTTACCAGTAAATGGGAACCTGGATGTTAATCGATTTGCGGATCTTATTCTGGAATAATGGTTAGCCAGTGCAGCTGGCGACTTGTCCGGTCTTCTAGGACTATTCCTTGAAACTGGGTCATACAACTCGTTAACTTAGGGTGTGGTTGTGGTGTTGGAGACAGATTCTAATACCTTAAACAAATTCACGCCTAGGTTGCTCTAGAGCCGGCCATCCTCGTACACGAAGGGCAGCCATTATTGTTACGCGTATAATATTACCATCACTACCACAACCAGCATTATCACTACTATTGTCACCTTCTCAACTATCATCATTCCTTCCCTCTTCCTCCTCCTGCCTCTATGTTTTAATAATTATCGTCTCCATTATTATCATTATTATTATTATTATTATTATTATTATTAATATAATTATTATAATTATTATTCTTATCATTATTACCGTATTATTATTATTATTATTATTATTATTATTATTATTATTATAAATATTATTATTACTAACAATACAACATGTGGCTGGAACAACAGTAGAAATTAGAAATAAGATAAAAAAGTTGTATTAAATTAACAATTAAAACACAAACAACAACCACAGGTACAAGTCGATCAGTTTTTTATCATGAGAGAGAGAGAGAGAGAGAGAGAGAGAGAGAGAGAGAGAGAGAGAGAGTCCCTCTCTCTCTGTTAAGTTATGACATAAAGTTGTTGGTAAATATATGGTACGGAAATTGTGTTGATTCTCTCTCTCTCTCTCTCTCTCTCTCTCTCTCTCTCTCTCTCTCTCGCCCCATCCACTAACTAACAACACATCACAAACAAACAAGCAACAACACAACACAAACACAAATGACACCACAAAAAACATAATTCCAAAAAACAAACAATGAAACAAACATTCAAACAATCAAACAAACAAACGAACAATAAAACAAACAATAAAACAAACAAATAAACAAACAAACAATAAAGCAAACAGACCCTCACCGCTAATACGCTGTAGATGCCAGTCTCCTTTGTCCTCTAAGAGGGTTACGCCTCCCAACCACCCCTGACTTCCTAGGAGTGCCAAACAGTCCTCGGCCCTCTGACGTAGGCATATAAGTCGAGCCCTGTAACTCCACCATGTCTGAGTTGACTGGAGACCCAGCTACTCGCTTTATCTCTCCTGTTGCACTGAGTGAGCCAGGCGACTATGGTGTTGACCTTGACACCAACGGAGAAGATGGCTTTCAACTAGTTCAGTCCAGGAACAAGCGGAAGGCCGAAAAGGCAGAAAGACTTAGAGACCATCAACTACAACCACAACCCCCCATGAGAGTAAGATTATACTTCTCTGAAGGTACATCACCTGAAGACAAGTATCTCTGGCTGAACGATGCGGAAGACAAACACCCAGAGGCTGAGTTTCAGTTCAGAGTCGGTACACAAGATCATGTTCTGATTAGGAACGACCCAGCAGTCATACAGGATCTCCTCACCAATAGCATAAGGGGAATAACCATGGAACAATCATCCCAACCATCGAGCAAGAAAACCATCTTAATCATAGGGCTCGACCAGTACCAGACCCCTACACTACTAGAAGCTCATCCCTACATCAGAAGGACGAAGCGACTCAGGGGCAAGAATGCAGTCATTGCAGACTGGGTTGGCTCGGAAGACCCACCCAAGACCATTCGAGTCCGTGGTGCCTATCGGACTCTGAAGGTAACTCTCTATCAGCCCCCTAACCGGAGGTGTTACAACTGTCAGCACTGGGACCATGTGGCCCGGTTATGCCCCTCGACTAAGCCGTGGTGTGGTCTCTGCTCAAGGCAACATGCAACACAGGTTTGCAGAGATACAGTTGCTCAAGGGGGTGTCATCCAACAGAAGTGTATTAACTGCAAAACAGTTGGAGTTCCTGTATGGCACCATGACTGTTCTAGAGCTCCTACACCCCTTCAGCGCCCAGACCCGCCACCCAGGCAGGTCTCAAGAAACACTAATGCTGCTAGGGTACTCCCTACGGCCAACCCATGGCCCGCCCTCCCCACCAAAGCTCCAGGATCATCACCAGCAGTCATCGAAAGATCAGCATGGGGCAACACAGACGTACCGACACAACAGGTAGCTGCCAACACACTCCGTGAACACGCACAACGTGAAGAGATCAATGATTTTAAAAATGAAATTAAAGAACTCAAAGCTCAGTTTACAGCTCAAACTGAAATGTTAAGGAGCCTCTGTGATACACTAAAGGAAAAAAACACCACAGACACAGTGCAGCAGCTACGGAAAGATTACAGTCAAACTGAAGACATTCAGATGTCAGTACCAGATGTGGAAACTCAAGACCCACCAGAAAATAGTGGTGATGTCGAGTGTAACCAAAGTGTGTTGTTGTCTGCCACTGAAATACAACAATTGTTGAGCTGTACATGCTCCAGAAATGTTTCAAAAAGGCTAACTGGCCTACTGCCTGCCGAAGGGACAGGCAGCGCAGAAAAGAACAGTATCATACAGTGCCTTTTGCTTCTTTCCAAATACATTTCATAATGGCCAGTGTTAATACCAGACAAAGTTCCAAATACATTTCATAATGGCCAGTGTTAATACCAGGCAAAGATACAGAGCGGTGAAGGTGATGAGTTGGAACATCTCATCCCTTAGAAAACGATATCCTGACCTACACCACAAAGTTGTGACTGAGGACATCGATATTGTGTGTCTGCAGGAGTGTCTCACACCTAATGGTAAGCCCCCACCCAGTCTGTCCAATTATGTGTATTATGATCCTAGTTCTACTCACACATGTTTGATGTATGTTAAGAAGTCACTCCCGCATGTACCTCTTGTATCCAAAAAGACTACCAACCTTCAGTACCATGGGATCACTATCCACCTGGGCAACTCCACACTCAACGTGCTAAACGCCTATGCTCCCTCAGATCAGCTTCAGTACACACATCTCCCAGACTTTTTACACACTGAGCCCACTGTCCTGATGGGTGACCTGAATACTAGACACAAGAAATTAGGTGACTCCACCACTAACACCAATGGTAGGAGACTTATCTCACTTCTCAGCGCATATGAAGATGTTCAAATTATAGGTAATAATGAACCAACACACATCTATGGCGGGGGTCTAGACAAATGTATTGGCTTTAATCTATCATACACAACTCATAGCTCTGATGTTGTCACTGATCTTATGTCTGACCACAGCCCAATCCAAGCTAGTATACAAGTAGCCTATGACACCCCCACTGGTGGTAAACTCAACAGACGTAGAATCACAGTCAAGCAAGAACATGAAAGCCAGTTCATAGACTCCATCCATGACTGGTACAAGGACTACAAGCCTGACAACTACCAAAGTTTCCATGACGATCTGATAGATAGGACTTATGCATACTTCACCAACAATGCCTCCACCAAAAAAAGGAGAAAACGTGGTCAGCATAATGGGAACAGGCAACAGCAGTGCTATAATGACCCTGAGCTGAAAAAACTCAGGGCTAGGGTCAGGAGGGTGGGTAAGGGTTACAGAAAAATTAGAACACCTCAAATGTTACTATTGTATCAAGCTTCCCTTGCTGCTGTCAGGGAACGTGTTAACGAACTCAGACAAAATGCATGGGAGACATATGTCAACAGCCTGAACCAACACACATCCCTCAGCAAAGCCTGGAAAGACATAAACATAATCAGAGGTAAAAACAGTAGACACGTCTCCCATCCAAACCCTCTGCAAAAGTCGAATGAGCTAATAACAAAGTGGGCTCATGTGTCTAGCTATGACATGTTACCAGCTGGGACTCGGGGACTCCTTGATGCGAAGTCTGTAGAGAGAAGTAATCTTATTAGCTTTATGCTGGGCAAACAGCACGATGAGTGTGATGTTCCATATACTGAGTGGGAGCTTGACGCCGCCCTAGCCAGGGGTAGGTTTACTTCCCCTGGAGAGGACGGAGTCACCTACAACATCGTTAGACTACTAAGGCGCGTGCCAGGCAATCCATTGTTGGTATTGTACAATATGAGTCATGCCAAGGGCCAACTACCCACATCATGGACCAGCAGTATTGTTGTACCAATACCGAAACCAGGACAGCCTGATGCTTTTCGTCCCATATCACTAACCAGCTGCCTGTGTAAAACCTTTGAGAGGATGGTTCTTGGCAGACTCTTATATAGAATCAGAGAACACATGTCTCCAAACATAAATGGCTTCACCCATGGTAAAGGTGTACATAATTGCATCACCACATTCCTAACTGTGCATGGTGATGAAAGGCACAGATACGCCACATTTCTTGACCTAAAAGCTGCATTTGATATTGCCAATAGGCAACTGATATTGTACGAACTAGCCAAAATGGATATAGGAGGTAGGCTGTTACACTGGATAAGTGGTTACCTAACCAACAGAAGGGCAGCTGCACTGTTTCAGGGTTACAAAAGTGAAGTTAAAGATATGCAACTTGGTACCCCTCAAGGTGGAGTACTTAGCTCCACTTTGTTCAATGTTCTTATGAATGCATTATCAAATTTAATACCAGACAACCCCAGCAATATCTCAATCAGCTATGCTGATGATATTCTTATACATACTAAAACTCATCGTGAAATGCAAACCACCCTGAACCATGTATACGCAGCCTGTGAACACCTCGGTCTTATTATTTCCACTGAGAAAACTAAAGTGTTCAACAAACAAGCTGGTAACCGCAAACGCGGCCCCGCCAAGTTCAATATAGGTAACAACACTATTGACAATGTTTCTTCTTTTAAATATCTTGGTGTTTCCGTCCCTTGTACCCTACCTGCCATACAACAGCTAACCCGCCAATGTACTGACAGACTGAGACCTCTTAGAAGTGTAGCTGGGTACAGCCCGCACTATGGTGCTAATATTAGAATTGTTAAAACAATGTACCTAGGCTATATAAGATCTCTGATAGATTACCACGCACCAGCCCTGGTCATTCGTGACGGGAAAGGCGTTGACAAGCTCGAGAAAATGCAAAATAAAGCCCTCAGAATTATCCTAGGATGTCCCATGAGCACTAAAGTACTTAATATGAGGAAAGAACTAGGTATACCCAGTGTTAAAGATAGAATAATTGAAGTCAATCTCATGATAGCCCTGAGGCTTCTGCGTGGTGATCCTGATAACATTGTTTCCTTAAAATTGCTAGAATGTATGAACCATGGGACTACTGAGTCTAAATGGATCCAAACTACAGCTACACATATGAAGATGTTTGGACTAGACCACCTGTACAAAGTTGAGACACAACAGCGCTTCCTGCCACCCTGGCGGACAGTTCCCTTCGATATCACAATACCGACGTATCCGCCTAACAAATTAATTATACAAAGCATTTATCTCCAACACACTGCCAAATTGAGAGCTCTTGAACACACTCTACAGACTGATGATAATATCACACAGACCATCTACACTGATGGATCTCTTAACACCGCCTGTGGGAGGGCTGGAAGTGCTATTGTTGTGACTCAACCTGACGGTAATATAATTGAGAAAGGAGTTAGAATTAACAACTGGGCATCCACTCTACAAACTAAATTAGTTGCCATACTCACAGTCTCATCATCACTGACTCTCTATCCTCACTACTTGCCCTTGGCACCCTCGACTCAGGTTGTCACGATCTTGCCTTTGAAGCCAGACACAAATATGCGTGCCTTGTTGACCGGGGTGTCAAGGTCAAACTGTTGTGGATCCCCTCTCACATTGGCCTCATACAACATGACAGAGCTGATGCCCTCGCCAAACTCACGTCTAACAAAGACACCGTTGAATACAATATGGGTCTGTCAAGAAGAACCCTTAAAACTGTAATTAGGAAAGAACTTATTGATGAGTTTGACGCAAGTAGATAAGTGCAAACAGGCACTAGTCGATCCATAGGTTACCATGATGAGATGTATCAAGTGAAACATGTATATGGAGCAAGTAACAAGATCACTAGATTACAAGATGTTGTAACCGCTAGATTAAGGTTAGGATATAAGTACGTTTGGCAGTATGTTCCTCAAGCAGATGTAAACAAAACTAAATGTAAAGTGTGTGGCCATACATATGGCCACACACTTGAACACTACGTCCTCGACTGTGTGAAGATAGAACCTTTTAGGGACAGGTCCAAGCACACTGTGTGTGAAATGGCACAACACTTCATCTCTAATGGCAAGATAGCCGACATATTAAGATTGTATCCACTTTTTTGCACTTAGTAACTATCTCAATTCTCATGTACAGAACCAAATACGCAATGTGCTTGAATACCTCTCACGTAAATGTGAATAACAAAGTGTGAGGCCAGACATACTGCCTCACACGCCTGTACTCACGCATTTGTGAATAAGTTACCCTTTATGTATAGAACTGAACAAATAATGGAAATGAAATACTGTGTAACATTCAGTGCCATAATAACCTGACAACGGGGGTTAATTATTATGACCCTTTGTAAACCCTACTCTGCAATCCTTTTGCGCTACCGCTCACAGGATGAGTGTGGGGTGCACAATAAAGTAGCCGCTGCAAGCGGCAAAATCAATCACGTGTCATGTGAGGTCATCATAACTCCTCTCACCTCATGTTACATTATTAATATAATTAACACAAGAGGGAGGAAAGAATATCCTGTAGGCAATTGTACATAGTTCCAATTCTCTCTCTCTCTCTCTCTCTGTGCCGTATCAGCCATAGGAACATTAATAGCTGCAGACAAGTCAGCGGCTGTCATCATAGACATACGTGCAGAGAGAAGAGGCCAAAAGAGGACTGTGCAAGAAATTGATTCTACATGGGCACCTGATGTACTGCAAGAGAAAGAACCTGAGGAAGAAAGACCAGTTCTGATCACTGAGGATCTACAACGTCAACTGGATGATGTGAGGAGGGAGAGAGATGTTCTTCTCATTGAGGGAAAAAGAGGATGGCAGGAGAGGATTTATTGGCATGAGCAAATAGAAAATGCTTTACTAAGACTACTGCTACTACTAAAGATGTTTTAAGTAGTTACTTTTTACTCTTCTCAGGTGAATTTTTTCTCTACTGGTGTCCCTGTAATATACTGGTCTGTGGAGGATATCAGTCGAACACTGACCCTTCGCAGCTTAAGCCCCGAAAGCTTATCACTCCTTGCCTGATAAAAGTCAATTTCATTTCCCGTTGAATTCTAAGCTCAATGTGGAACCAGGTGTGTTGCATGCACTTCTGCAACTGTTGCACCATAAATGTGAGTCTATGGGTGACTGTCTATGGGTGACTGTAAACGTTTACGTGTTTTATCTTTTGATGAAACAAGTGTCAGTGAAGGTAACACTTGTCTTGTGAGGTCATAATTCCTGTCACATCACTCACTCACACCTGGAGACAAAGGCAGCACCTGTGATCACCTGCTCTAACTGCCCCCCCCCCCCCCCCCATAATCTGGCGTCAGTGGCTGTAACACTTGTCATATGACGTCATAACTACTGTCACATTATGTCTACATTATTAACATAATGGACACAATAGGGAGGAAAGGAACTCCTGTAGGCAACTGTATATATGATTATAATTTCACTATCTTAAGCTGCACTTATTTAAATACATGATTATAACTGAAATGCATTGTTTTTCTTTTAACCTTTCTTTCTGTGTATCACCCACCACACTGACTGGTGTCCTTAGCTAAAGTTATATGCAAGATTAAACTCTCTATTAGTATTATTTTCTATGTGAGATACTGAGATAACAAAGTATAGTATATAGAACCATAAAATGTTCTGTTTATAAGGGGTGAGAGGTAGGCGAGGGAGTCTACCTGCTGACGTCAGCAAAGCTCCACCCACCTTGGCCTAGCCTAACCTAACATGACCTGACCTTATCTAACCAAAACTAACCTAACCTTGACCTGAACTGATCTGATCTATTATAGTGATTAGTTTGAATCAGATTATACGTCTTTTCATCTATCTAATTTTCTCTCCTCTTACTTTTCATTTTTTCTTTGTTGTTCCTCTTTTTTATCACAGTTTGTGCTTTCTTTTCTTTCCCTCCTCCTCTCCATCTTCCTCTATTGTCCTTTAGGAAATCAGGATAACTATTAAGATTTGTTGACCAATTTTTCTCTACATTTTCATTAAAAGATTACTTATTAAAACAACATTATCTGTATTTATATTATGTGAAGAGGAGTCCTGGCCACAACAAACGCCCCCCACACTAACATAATGAAACACTGCAGTAAATTATGTAAATATTTCAAAGGATTTGGATTTAATTGTCGGTCGTTTAATTTTAGGAACATTTCATTAGTGTTAACGGGAGGCAGGTAATGGCTATTATTAAAAAGCTTCCCTTATAATGACTACGGTCCCTCCAGCCAGACTTATACTAGCGTCTAAAGCCAAGGTGTGGTAGAGTCAAGGTTACCCACTGAAAAGTTTATTTGGATAAGTTAGGAGTGATACTATTAGGTTTGGCTCCATTAGGCGGTGTAAGGTTGCCTGGAGTGGATGATTATGTGTTGGGTGGGGCGGAGAGGAGTCACACCAGTTTAGTTAGACTCCAGTTAGTGTGTATTTTATCCCTTTAACTCTCAAAGGAAAATTAAATAGATTAGTTGTTTTATAAGATAATTATTTTACTTCATCGGTTTATACTTTCATGATGTTACGTAAGTCTATAAATTCACTTAATAATTTTAATGGCAGGCTAATAAAAAGATACCTGCTGTAATTACCGTGTTGGAAACTACAATTAGACAACCAGAACAGCATCATCGGCCATTACAGAGCGTTATGCTGTGTAATGTAAGCACTTAAGTCAGTGGCCTAAAGCCTCAGGGTCTCCTTGGCTGCTGTGTGAGGTGGTTCAGTCACGATACAAACATTACCAATATGTTTATCTTCACCAGGTGGGCTTAACATGACCAGGTGATGCCTTACTAACTCTTGGACAAAATTTGGTAAAACAAAATTTTCATCCCAATTTCCCCAATTGGTAAATATTTTTTTTTTTTTTTTGGTATTTTAGTATTTCTTAACTGACCTGACCTGGCCTCACCTGACCTAACCTGAAAATAATCCTAGTGATAATGGTAAAAAATGCCAAATACCTATTGGAATAAAAACGAATATTAACCAATATTTTTGTATTATGGAGAAAACAAAATCTTCAAAAAAGTACAAAAAGTTAAAAACATAAATCAATATTTTTAACAACTCCTCCAGGTATCTTTTGTTAGTTTCACCTTCAGTGTCCTCATGACAGTCCTTGTCATTTTACTATTGTTTGTCTTCCTGTATCTCGGATGTTCTCTATGTCACAGTTTGTCTTTGTTCTTTATTATACTTCGTCACTGTCCATGTTTTACTGCATTATATTTCTTTGTTGTGATAAAATAGTTCCAACACCTTCAGTTATAAACAATAATCATATGAAAGTCTTTGACAACAACTTAAATTATTCCTTATTTTCGTTACTTAGATCCATTGAATTCTTGTGTCCGTGACAATGATAATATTAGAGTATAATCAAAGGACTAATATTGAGTTGTCTCTCAGGTTTCATTCGACTGTATAAGTTTATCACAGTAAGCAGTTTACTGTGTTATCATCCATACATACAAAGCTGTAGCGAGACTGCTGGAGTTATGCTGCATCATATTAATGCAGCATGCAGCATAATGCGACCTCCTCTCCCTCCCTCCCCGACATGACAGCATAATGCAGCTCCCACTCCCTCCCTCCCCAGCATGACAGCATAATGCAGCTCCCTCTCCCTCCCTCCCCAGCATGACAACATAATGCAGCTCCCTCTCCATCCCTCCCCAGCATGACAGCATAATGCAGCTCCCTCTCCCTCCCTCCCCAGCATGACAGCATAATGCAGCTCCCTCTCCATCCCTCCCCAGCATGACAGCATAATGCAGCTCCCTCTCCCTCCCCAGCATGACAGCATAATGCAGCTCCCTCTCCCTCCCTCCCCAGCATGACAGCATAATGCAGCTCCCTCTCCCTCTCTCCCCAGCATGACAGCATAATGCAGCTCCCTTTCCCTCCCTCCCCAGCATGACAGCATAATGCAGCTCCCTCTCCCTCCCTCCCCAGCATGACAACCTTATGCAGCTCTCTCGCCCTCCCTCCCCAGCATGACAGCATAATGCAGTTCCCTCTCCCTCCCTCCCCAGCATGACAGCATAATGCAGCTCCCTCTCCCTCCCTCCCCAGCATGACAGCATAATGCAGCTCCCTCTCCCTCCCTCCCCATCATGACAGCACCCTGAAGTTCCTTAATGAGTTGGGCTCCAGAAGTAGTGAAACTACCAGAGACTCCAGGGCATCGAGCTACTATTTACAAGACAACCAACTGGGAGATGATGGTAAGGGAAGGCGAAAGACATCAGGTAGATTTTAGATTTTTACAGAACTTAATTTGGTTGGGACACAAAGACAGGCTGGAAGGGTGAGGTATGAGGATCTGGTAGGGTGGAATATGAGGGACTGGAATGGTAGGGTATGAGGGATTAACAGGGTAGGGTATGAGGGATTAACAGGGTAGGGCATGAGGGGCTAGATGGGTAGGGTATGAGGACTGGCAGGGTGGGGCATAAGAGACTAACAAGACTGGGTAGAAGGGTATGACAATCTCCTCTTCTACACTAATCACGCCACACGTTCTCCCTAAGTCATCAAAAAATATACATTTGTCATGGTGTTCAAAAATTCCTCTTTTACCAACACAAGCTCTCGTTCTTGTAGCCATTGTGATTCAGGCTGAGGGGATAGAGAGATATGGTGAAGGAAGTAGGAACAGATAAAGAGAATGACAGACATAGATATGAGGATACAATAATTGTGGAAGGGGAAGGAAAGAGGAGGTGGAGATAGTGGTAGAGGAAGCAGGGAAGGTGAGTAGGGGAGAGAGAGTGATGATATATTAAGGTTAATAGAGACAAGGGGGGATAGGATAGGTAAAGAGGATACGACAGGGCAGATTTAATCTAATTTCATGGGTAAGAGATGGCAGGAGACCTAGTGAGTGAGTGAGTGGGACAACCATTGATCGTGATCTCACCCCAGTCCACAAGATCGTACAC
>CAUDMG010000100.1:3042500-3053382 GCA_958450375.1 Homarus gammarus | reverse complement strand
ATTGGACAGGTAGAGGTAAGATATTGGACAGGTAGAGGTAAGATATTGGACAGATAGAGGTAAGGTATTGGACAGGTAAAGGTGAGGTATTGGACAGGTAAAGGTGAGGTATTGGACAGGTAGAGGTAAGATATTGGACAGATAGAGGTAAGGTATTGGCCAGGTAAAGGTAAGGTATTGGACAGGTAGAGGTAAGGTATTGGACAGGTAAAGGTGAGGTATTGGACAGGTAGAGGTAAGATATTGGACAGGTAGAGGTAAGATATTGGACAGGTAAAGGTGAGGTATTGGACAGGTAGAGGTAAGGCAGGTGATATATGTTAAGTGAGATGTGTATGAGTATTTTCTTGTTGCTGTTGTTGTTGTTGTTGTTGTTGTTGTTCTTCTTCTTCTTCTTCTTTGTGCCTTGTTCTTCTTTCTTTCTTCTTTTTCCTCCTCCTCCTCCCCCCTCCTCCTCCTCCTCCTCCCCCTACCTCCAGGACACAACACGAAGGACAGAAGGACTCGTAAAGTTCCTATGAAGAGGAACTTGTCCGTTAAGAGTCCTGCAATCTACGGAGGACAGCCACACACTCCTGCAGGAAGGACGAATTTCACTTAAGAACTCCTAGCCATCCTGTAAACTCCTCCTCCTCCTCCTCCTCTTTCTCCTCCTCCTCCTCCTCCTCCTCCTCCTCCTCCTCCTCCTCTTTCTCCTTCTTCTCTTATTCCTCAATAAGGTTCAAGAATCACTCTAACACCCCCCCCCCCCATCTCCCCCTGCATGCTTCTCTACACCCACGTCCACCCACCAAACCCCCCCCCCCCCCCCCCGAGGTTCTTTGGAGCATAAGGGTGTTCTTTCATAAACTTTTCTGGGTCTTAACTTTTGACTGTTGTGTTGTTATGGGTCAACCTCGCCTCGGCACCACACAATGTCTCCTCAACCACAGCTGTTCACTCTCAGGTTAACCTCATATTGTACACTCTAAGTTAACACCATATTGTTCACTCTAAGTTAACACCATATTAAGTTAAACCATATTAAGTTAACCTCATATTATACAGACTAAGTTAACCCCGTGAGTCTGAATCACCCCTGAGTCTGCACTACTTTAGCCTCATCCACTGTGCCTCATTAAAGCCATGAACACCTGCTAAATTCCCTTGACTCTGAGACTAACAGTGTGACTCAGTTCTCATTTAACAGGTAAAAAGCTCGTGAACAACCCTGTAAGCTCTGGGATGACGGGTGCAAAGAAACGGAAGCTCGGGGCAACAACTGTGATGGTGTACCTCTCTCTCTCTCTCTCTCTCTCTCTCTCTCTCTCTCTCTCTCTCTCTCTCTCTTCTTAATTTCGTCTATGTAAGGGTCATGTATTATAACATTACGAGTTACTGAGAATAATATACCTCCATATATCGCTATATTAATATATGTTACGGCGGGAGTGAAATATTATTGCTCTATATAAGGTTTAATGAAGCCAAATGAAATGAGGTTATGAGATAATTACACTAATTTGTCTTTTCTGGTTATTAATTACAGGTAAGGACAGGTCAGTCGGGAGGAACCACAGCTCAGGGAATTAATTCGTGAAATGTGATGTGAGTACCAAGTTGTTCTGTGTGGTTAGGTTAGGTTATTATACGGTTATTGTTATTATTATTGTTATTATTATTATTATTATTATTGTGATTATTATTATTTTATTATTATTATTATTATTATTATTATTATTATTATTATTATTATTATTTTTGTTATTATTGTTGTTCATGCTTTTTCACTGTATATTACGATAATAATAATAATAATAATAATAATAATAATGATAATAATAAGCACCCACCATTAACATATCATCACCATCATTGACTTATTATTCAGAAATACATTAAAACACTCTAAGTCAAACCTGTGCTTCAATAACCGGACGTGTGTTGGTTCACGTGTCCTGTGGGAGATGTTCCTCGCTTAAGTCTCTGTCATTAGTTTAATACTCGAGTTAATATTTTGTCTCTTGTGAAAAACCCAACTGATAATGTTGATATGAACTGTTTTATGTGTCTGTGTGTGTCTGTGTCTGTGTGTGTCTGTGTTTGTCTGTGTGTGTGTCTTTGTGTGTCTGTGTGTGTGTGTGTGTGTGTGTGTGTCTGTGTCTGTGTCTGTGTGTGTCTGTGTGCCTCTCACTGTTTCTCTTTCTATACCTTCTTCTAAAGTGTACCTCCCTCCTTCCCTCCCTCCTTCCCTCCTTCCTTCCCTCCCTCCTTCTCCCTTCCCTTTTTTCACTCCCATTCATTCTCATTTTCTTTCTTTTAATCTCAATTTCTCTCCCTCTTCCTTTCTTCCCTTCCTACAGTAAATCTCCCTAGCACCCTCTTCCTTCTCCGTTCTTCCCTCCCTCCCTCCCTCCTTCCCTCCTCTCACCAGTAAGCCTCACCAACCACATCACCATCGCCACTTCAAAACTTGGGAGGAAAGTTTGATTTTCCTCACAAAAAGATTCAAAAAATCACTTACGCTGCACTTTAAGCTGCCACCAGACCCGAGTTTATTCTCATATATCTTTCACCACCAGGGAAAAATTAACCTCCCGAGTGATGGGGCTTAGGAAAAAAATGGTGTTGTATAATGCTTCATATAAGGCCTGGGTTAGGTTAGGTTTGGTTAGGTTAAGTTAGGGTTAGGTTAGGGTTAGGGTTAGGTTAGGGTTAGGTTAGGTTAGGGTTAGGTTAGGTTTAGGGTTAGGTTAGGTTAGGTTAGGTTAGGGTTAGGTTAGGGTTAGGTTAAGTTAGGTTAGGGTTAGGTTAGGTTAGGGTTAGGTTAGGTTAGGTTGGGGTTAGGTTAGGTTAGGGTTAGGTTAGGTTAGGTTGGGTTAAGTTAGGTTAGGGTTAGGTTAGGTTAGGTTAGGGTTGGGTTAGGTTAGGTTGGGTTGGGTTAGGTTAGGCTAGGGTTAGGTTAGGTTAGGGTTAGGTTAGGTTAGGGTTAGGTTAGGTTAGGTTAGGGTTAGGTTAGGTTAGGTTGGGTTGGGTTAGGTTAGGCTAGGGTTAGGTTAGGTTAGGGTTAGGTTAGGGTTAGGGTTAGGTTAGGGTTAGGTTAGGTTTAGGGTTAGGTTAAGTTAGGCTAGGTTAGGTTAGGTTAGGTTAGGTTAGGTTTAGGGTTAGGTTAAGTTAGGTTAGGGTTAAGTTAGGTTTGGGTTAGGTTAGGTTAGGTTAGGTTAGGTTAGGGTTAGTATTATTAATCAACAGGTGAAATATACTTAGGTTTGTAAAATTTTCAGGTGACCCAAGCGACTAACCTGTTAAAGTATTCATAAAAGTTAAAAGATAAACAGGTTAACAACACCACAACAACAACAACAACAACAACAACAACAACAACAACAGGACAGAGAAGCGAACATGTATACGCTTACATTTTTCAACCTCCTCTTCCTCCTCCTCCTCTTCCTCCTCCTCCTCCTCCTCTTCCTCCTCCTCCTCCTCCACTTACGGCAAAAGTGTTGTTTAGCGTGAAACTTGATGTGGGGGCAGATGAGAGAGAGAGAGAGAGAGAGAGAGAGAGAGAGAGAGAGAGAGAGAGAGAGAGAGATATATATATAAAGTCACATGAGTAAGGAAAATATTCGAGTTGTTTCGGTTCGACTTTTATGTTAAGAGAAACTTGACTCAAATCATCTCTCTCTCTCTCTCTCTCTCTCTCTCTCTCTCTCTCTCTCTCTCTCTCTCTCTCTCTCTCTAAGTCCATGAAGGGCTGGCCTAGTCCCCTGTGCTATCTCTTACATAAAGTAGCCCTTAGCTCCCTTGGGCCTCGCTATCGTGTACCTCGCTATCGTCGACCTCGCAATCGTCGACCTCGCTATCATGAACCTCGCTATCGTTGACCTCGTTATTGTGATCACCCTTTACAATAATGATCATATGATAAACTCACACATCAAAAGCGTTATCCTCTGTCCGTCTGTCTGTCTGTCGGTCTGTGAGTGTCTGTGTCTGTCTGTGAGTGTATGTGTCTGTCTGTGAGTGTTTGTGTCTGTCTGTGAGTGTTTGTGTCTGTCTGTAAGTGTTTGTGTCTGTCTGTGAGTGTATGTGTCTGTCTGTGAGTGTTTGTGTCTGTCTGTGAGTGTATGTGTCTGTCTGTGAGTGTTTGTGTCTGTATGTGAGTGTTTGTGTCTGTCTGTGAGTGTTTGTGTCTGTGAGTGTATGTGTCTGTCTGTGAGTGTATGTGTCTGTCTGTGAGTGTTTGTGTCTGTCTGTGAGTGTTTGTGTCTGTCTGTAAGTGTTTGTGTCTGTCTGTGAGTGTATGTGTCTGTCTGTGAGTGTTTGTGTCTGTCTGTGAGTGTATGTGTCTGTCTGTGAGTGTTTGTGTCTGTATGTGAGTGTTTGTGTCTGTCTGTGAGTGTTTGTGTCTGTGAGTGTATGTGTCTGTCTGTGAGTGTATGTGTCTGTCTGTGAGTGTTTGTGTCTGTATGTGAGTGTTTATGTCTGTCTGTGAGTGTTTGTGTCTGTCTGTGAGTGTATGTGTCTGTCTGTGAGTGTTTGTGTCTGTCTGTGAGTGTATGTGTCTGTCTGTGAGTGCTTGTGTCTGTCTGTGAGTGTTTGTGTCTGTCTGTGAGTGTATGTGTCTGTCTGTGAGTGTTTGTGTCTGTATGTGAGTGTTTGTGTCTGTCTGTGAGTGTTTGTGTCTGTGAGTGTATGTGTCTGTCTGTGAGTGTTTGTGTCTGTCTGTGAGTGTATGTGTCTGTCTGTGAGTGTTTGTGTCTGTCTGTGAGTGTATGTGTCTGTCTGTGAGTGCTTGTGTCTGTCTGTGAGTGTTTGTGTCTGTCTGTGAGTGTATGTGTCTGTCTGTGAGTGCATGTGTCTGTATGTGAGTGTATGTGTCTGTCTGTGAGTGTTTGTGTCTGTATATCTGTTCCAGCCATAGACCCTAAAAACGGGAAGCAGTTAAAGACCTGAAACCTTACACAAACACATAGTTCGGGTCCCATACTGGCCTAGGAGAATAAACATTTACCTGTCTCGATATATATATATTTTTTTTTACCTTCCCTCACAAAATTTAAAGTAAACATGTTCATTTTTGTTAAGGGAATAAGTTAAATGAACATCTTTAAACATTAATATTTATTGTGTATTAACTGACAGGTTAATTATGTCTCTACAATTCCCTCTCCCTCACCTGATCAGTAATCCTTCTTCTTGTACTTATGTTGATGATTTGATTTCAGTTCGTAACACAACTCTACTGACGCAACAATGACTGGCTGCTTTTATATGCATGTTCAGGTCAGGTCATTGTCAGGTCAGGTCATAGTGAGGATCTTGATATAGGAGGGATTATATATTACGTCTTTGAGGTTGGACTGTCTTATTAGGTCAGGTCAGGTAAGGTCAGGTCAGGTCAGGTCATTGTGGAAACAGAAATGTTATGTATTTGTTGAGCTGTGATGTCAGGATGTGGCGCTAGGCTAAACATAAGAACATAATAATGGAGCAAACTACAGCGGGCCTATTGGACCATACTGAGCAGTCCCGTTTACACCCAACCCCTATCACTCATATATCCATCCAACCTATGTTTGAAGCTGTCCAGCATGCTCGAGTTAATGATGATATTTGGTAACTTGTTCCACTCGTCCAGTACTCTATTTCCAAACCAATGTTTACCTATTTCGCGCCTAAATCTAAATTTGTCTAATTTAAAACCACACACACACACACACACACACACACACACACACACACACACACACACACACACACAGGTAATATGTACCCTGAGATATCATTGTTATTTGCATATTTCAGTAAAATAACGCCCGCCCTTGTTTTATTTCACCAAAGAATTTATTAAAGGCGGCAAGCAAGTGTTACCGCAAGAAAATATTATAAGCAGGAAACATTTACATAATACGTGGGATTTCATTTATTTTTTTAATATTCAGGGAGAAGAATCCAGGTGCGAATACAGGTGCAGGTATATATTATAGGTGCATATTACAGGTACAGGTATATATTACAGGTGCATATTACGGGTGCATATATATTACAGGTGCATATTACAGGTACAGGTATATATTACAGGTGCATATTACAGGTACAGGTATATATTACAGGTGCATATTACGGGTGCATAT
This sequence comes from Homarus gammarus, assembly GCA_958450375.1. Classification (NCBI taxonomy): domain Eukaryota; kingdom Metazoa; phylum Arthropoda; class Malacostraca; order Decapoda; family Nephropidae; genus Homarus; species Homarus gammarus. The sequence continues at coordinate 3,047,263 of CAUDMG010000100.1, read as the reverse complement.
ATATTACAGGTACATATTACAGGTACATATATATTATAGGTACATATTACAGGTACATATATATTCCAGGTATATATTACAGGTACATATTACAGGTACATATATATTACAGGTATATATTACAGGTACATATTACAGGTACATATATATTACAGGTACATATAAGTAAATCTTCATCTTCTTCATCACCTTCTTCGTCATTTTGTAAGTTTATTTACGATCCGAGAGAGAGAGAGAGACAAGACGAAAGAAAGAAGAGAGTGTGAAGAGAGAGATAGAATGAGAGAGAGAGAGAGAGAGAGAGAGAGAGAGAGAGAGAGAGAGAGAGAGAGAGAGTCAAGTGCTTTATCATACTGTGGTCGCCTCTAACATACAAACAGCGCCTGACTCGACAGATTAGACTGGGATGGCTCGAGTGTAGAGATATGTTGGCCCTAAAGCTCCTCGATTCCACTGATGGCGCAATTGTTTTCCCTTGTGTCGAACTGGATCCTCTCCCCTGTATTTATATCGTTTATACTCTCTCTCTCTCGCATCTATACTTCTGTAACTTTACTGTTTTTTTTTAAGTTTGTGATGTTTGTAGGGGCGTTTTATGGTATGATAACGAAGGGATATCGAGTTTGATATTATCATTTACCGTTTTTATATCGTTTATATTTTTTTATGTTCATATCTATGCTTTTTCTATCATATTTATTTAATTTTTTGACACCTTGTTTGCTTATTCTTTTCAATGCTAAGGAAAGGATATTGAAATTTTTTATCGTGTTTATATCGTTTATATTTTCTCCCTCTTACCTATACTTCTACAACACCATAATATTTAAGGGTTTCAATCTTTTAACCATTTTTCGGGATGAAAACAAAAGAATATCGTATATGATTACTGTCTTTATATCATTTATAATTTTTCCCTTCCGTCTATACTTCTTCAACGCCATAATTTTGATATATTTCGACATTTTTAACCATTTTAAACATGCATAACGAACGGATATTGAATTTCTCTATATCATTTCGTGGCAAAATTTCCCTTAAAACAGTTTCTGATCGTTTAAAGTCTCCATAACCAAGAAGGATACCGGAAACGGGGAGATATGAGGTCGCTATGGGTTCTGAATCCCTTTTGAGGTTAAGTTCTGAACCTCTTGGAAGACACGAGTACTTGGGGTCGGATCCTCTTGTGGTTTATGGCCGGGCGTCCCTGAGGAGAGTCTTTGTTTACGATATTTTGATGTGATTTTATACGGAGTAACTGTGTGTTTATGTGAGAGAGAGAGTGAGAGAGAGAGAGAGAGAGAGAGAGAGAGAGAGAGAGAGAGAGAGAGAGAGAGAGAGAGATTGATTATACCCCCCCCCCCCCCCGTGTGACTCTAAGGAAAGTGCCATTTAAACACATATACTGTGCTCACTACGTTGTCAACACGGATCAAGGTAAGTCCAGAGTGTAAGGGAAGGAGAGAGGAGAGGAGGAAGAAGAAGGAGGAGAGACGGAGAGAGGAAGGGGGGAAAGGGAAAGAGAAGATAATAGCAGCAAGAAAATAATAATAATAATAATAGTAATAATAATAATAATAATAATAATAATAATAACAATACCTCTTTCACGTTAGCATTTTCCATTAAAACAACATTAAAGATGGACGCAAATTAATTTATAAAGATAGAGAATTGTAGACTCTCTCTCTCTCTCTCTCTCTCTCTCTCTCTCTCTCTCTCTCTCTCTCTCTCTCTCTCTCTACATACACATGATAGACACAGTAGTCCCCGGCGAGCCACAAACAGTGAGGGAATGACCTGTGATAGTTACTCGTGAGTTTGGGGTCGTTTGAGTTGAACGAGCGTAATGGTGGTACAATTTATCAGCCCCTCGATGGTGATGTTGGCGGCGCCGATATTGTTATACGCCACCACTCTCCCGAGGGTGGGGGGGGGCTGGAGTGGGGGGGGGGGGGGCTGGAGTGTGTGGGGGGGCTGGAGTGTGTGGGGGCTGGACTGTGTGGGGGCTGGAGTGTGGGGGGCTGGAGTGTGGGGGAACTGGAGTGTGTGGGGGCTGGAGTGTGGAGGGGCTGGAGTGTGGGGGACTGGAGGGTAGGGTTGGATCATGGAGGGCTGGAGTGGGCTATATAGGAGTGGAGTGTAACAGAGTGGGGTGTAGCAGAGTGGGGTGTAGCAGGGTGGGGTGAAGCAGGGTGGGGTGTAGCAGAGTGGGGTGTAGCAGAGTGGGGTGTAGAAGAGCGGGGTGTAGCAGAGTGGGGTGTAGTGGAGTGGGGGCTGAAGCTGAATGGGGTGAAGCGGAGTGGGGTGCAGTGGAGTGGGTTGAATCTGAGTGGGGTGAAGCGGAGTGGGCTGAAGCGGAGTGGGGTGCAGTGGAGTGGGGTATACGTGATGGACAGGTGTGTGGAAGTTGTTGTAGGAGTGATGGAGATTGGGGGGGGTGGTGAGGTAAATTAGACTAGGGAAGATATTGGAGTAATTAATGTTGGAGATATATTTAAATGTTGGAGGTAAATGCTCAAATAAATGCTGAAAAAAAAATTTGGTGGAGTAAACGCTGGAGAGAGGGAGGAAAATGGTGGTGATTCAGTTGCGATGATATTACTGCACACAACGATACTTCCTACAAGTGTTGGAGGATGGTGGTAGTGTTGGAGGGTGGTGGTAGTGTTGGAGGGTGGTGGTAGTGTTGGAGGTTGGTGGGAGTGGTGGAAGGTGGTGGTAGTAGTGTTGGAGGATGGTTGTAGTGTTGGAGGGTGGTGGTAGTGTTGGAGGAGGAGAATGAGTCGTGGAGAGAGAGATAGAGAAAGAAAGAAAGAAAGAAAGATAATATGTACTGTGTATAGGAATCCAAGTGAAATAATTACGACACACACACACACACACACACACACACACACACACACACACACACACACAACAAAATTCAGCCCATAAGAGCCCGCACCGATAGATATAAGAACAGCACCATCCCATCTATTGTTAAAATAATAAACAACTCCTGATTTATGTACTGTACAGCCCTGTAAATGTATTCAATGCATATTATATCATTATGTCTAAATCAAATGTAAGTCTGTATATTTTCAGCCACTGGCTACAACTCTATTAATAAACCGTTTATTATTATTATTATTATTATTATTATTATTATCATTATTATTATTATTACACACAATATTAAACTGTAGGCAGGAGATCAAGAGACTAGGTGGGAGGGAGACCAGGAGACCAGGTGGGAGGGAGACCAGGAGACCAGGTGGGAGGGAGACCAGGGGAATAGGTGGGAGGGAAACCAGGAGACCAGGTGGGAGGGAGACCAGGAGAATAGGTGGGAGGGAGACCAGGAGACCAGGTGGGAGGGAGACCAGGAGACCAGGTGGGAGGGAGACCAGGAGACCAGGTGGTAGGGAGACCAGGTGAACAGGTGGGAGGTAGACCAGGAGACCAGGTGGGAGGAAGACCAGGTGAACAGGTGGGAGGTAGACCAGGAGACCAGGTGGGAGGAAGACCAGGTGAACAGGTGGGAGGTAGACCAGGAGACCAGGTGGGAGGAAGACCAGGTGAACAGGTGGGAGGTAGACCAGGAGACCAGGTGGGAGGGAGACCAGGTGAACAGGTGGGAGGTAGACCAGGAGACCAGGTGGGAGGGAGACCAGGTGAACAGGTGGGAGGTAGACCAGGAGACCAGGTGGGAGGGAGACCAGGTGAACAGGTGGGAGGTAGACCAGGAGACCAGGTGGGAGGGAGACCAGGTGAACAGGTGGGAGGTAGACCAGGAGACCAGGTGGAAGGGAGACCAGGAGACCAGGTGGGAGGGAGACCAGGAGACCAGGTGGGAGGGAGACCAGGTGAACAGGTGGGAGGTAGACCAGGAGACCAGGTGGGAGGAAGACCAGGAGACCAGGTGGGAGGAAGACCAGATGAACAGGTGGGAGGTAGACCAGGAGACCAGGTGGGAGGAAGACCAGGTGAACAGGTGGGAGGCAGACCAGGAGACCAGGTGGGAGGGAGACCAGGAGAATAGGTGGGAGGGAGACCAGGAGACCAGGTGGGAGGGAGACCAGGAGAATAGGTGGGAGGGAGACCAGGTGAACAGGTGAGAGGTAGACCAGGAGACCAGGTGGGAGGAAGACCAGGTGAACAGGTGGGAGGGAGACCAGGAGAATAGGTGGGAGGGAGACCAGGTGACCAGGTGGGAGGCAGACCAGGAGACCAGGTGGGAGGCACACCAGGAGACCAGGTGGGAGGCACACCAGGAGACCATTACTCTCTCCGTCATGTTACCAGTAATTTTATTCAGCCTAAGTTAATTTTAAGTGAGCCATTATCTATTGCTCCTTAGCTTAAGCGACTGTCTCAAGTTTTAATGGCTCATGATGGCTTAATGGTTCACCAGACTTAATATTTGGCTATAGTCACTTTAACCATCTCTCATTTTGGCTATAATCACCTACCTTTCAACATGATATAACTTAACCTATCCCTAATATAACTTAACCTTTTCCAGATATGACCTAATTTAACCTAACCAACTCTAATCTAACCAAACTTAACCTGACTAGCCTTAACCTAACCAACCCTAACCTAACCTAACCTAACCTAACCTAACCTAACCTAACCTTTCCCAGATATGACCTAATTTAACCTAACCAACTCTAATCTAACCAAACTTAACCTGACTAGCCTTAACCTAACCAACCCTAACCTAACCTAACCTTACCTAACCTAACCTAACCTAACCTAACCAAACTTAACCTGAC
>CAUDMG010000100.1:3035000-3040000 GCA_958450375.1 Homarus gammarus | reverse complement strand
TTGATAATTATTACAGGTGTACGGGGGACGTTTTGATCTCCCTGTATAATTTATTCTAATCAGTATGTTTGACTATACTGTATATGGTGATTCATGTTGTATAATAATTCATCTCAAGTTAATAATTCTGATGTATTATGGCTCTGATCGCTGTTAATATTTCAAGCAAGTTATATTCATTAATCATCTACTATTTTTATTATGACTTGAAATATTCTATAATTTTTAAACTAAATTCTATTCGATTAAAGTATTTGGTTCATGTTACTTTCAAGTTATCAATAATATATTTTAATAAAGGTTATAACTCTAATTTGTTATGTGATATGAAAGTCTGGTAGAGTTAGGTAAGAGAAGAAAACAGTTGCTTGCCATTACACCTGGTACACTGGATGGTGCGTTTTGTGAGATGTGGCACCACTGTGGAATAAATATCAAGTATCTTTTGTCTAGTTACTATTGCGAGGCTCCTTGGCGTCATTCTGTGAGTGTTAATGTGATGTAAACAAACACAAACTTGTCACATCTCATAAAGCATACCGGGTGTACTAGGTGTAAGTGCAGCCGACTGTACAATTGAACTTTCTCTGGTATATTTCGATTTATTCTGAAGGTAACTCTCTGTTATTGGTTAAATCGGATCACATAACTTTACGCTTCATTTGTTGGTTAAACGCCCTAATGCTAGCCTAACCTAACCTAATCAAACCTAATTCTAACCGTACCTAACCTAATTCTAACCTCACCTCACCTCACCTAACCCTCTCAGGTAGCGTTAGGAAGTTTATCATCAGGTGACCTACTCAAAGTCATTTATAATTCAGTGTATTGACAACCAAACAGAATCACAAATACTGCTGCACCTGTTGTGAAATGCTCCGTCGCCGCCTTCGCCAGTACCTCTGTCACCCCTTTCATCTGTCCTTAGTATTTGTTCATGTCTATTTAGCATTATCTTCGTCAGCGTCTTCGTCAGCGTCTTCGTCAGCTCCTTAGTCAACGCCTTCGTCACTATCTGTCATCTAAATTTTTGGGAAGCAGGACATATTTTTTTCCCTCTACCGCCACTTCTACAGATACTCCCACGGTCTTAGTTTTTCCTGACGCTGATAAAACACCAAGTACATACTGTAGACACCGGGACCCTAATGGTAGTGGGGGAGCCCTTATGGTAGTGAGGGAGCCCTTATGGTAGTGGGGGAGCCCTTATGGTAGTGAGGGAGCCCTTATGGTAGTGGGGGAGCCCTTATGGTAGTGGGGGAGCCCTTATGGTAGTGGGGGAGTCCTTGTGGTGGTGAGGGAGCCCTTATGGTAGTGAGGGAGCCCTTATGGTGGTGAGGGATCCATTATGGTAGTGAGGGAGCCCTTATGGTAGTGAGGGAGCCCTTATGGTAGTGGGGGAGCCCTTATGGTAGTGAGGGAGCCCTTATGGTAGTGAGGGAGCCCTTATGGTGGTGAGGGAGCCCTTATGGTAGTGAGGGAGCCCTTATGGTAGTGAGGGAGCCCTTATGGTAGTGGGGGAGCCCTTATGGTAGTGAGGGAGCCCTTATGGTGGTGAGGGATCCATTATGGTAGTGAGGGAGCCCTTATGGTAGTGAGGGAGCCCTTATGGTAGTGAGGGAGCCCTTATGGTAGTGGGGGAGCCCTTATGGTAGTGAGGGAGCCCTTATGGTAGTGAGGGAGCCCTTATGGTAGTGAGGGAGCCCTTATGGTAGTGAGGGAGCCCTTATGGTAGTGAGGGAGCCCTTATGGTAGTGAGGGAGCCCTTATGGTAGTGGGGGAGCCCTTATGGTAGTGAGGGAGCCCTTATGGTGGTGAGGGATCCATTATGGTAGTGAGGGAGCCCTTATGGTAGTGAGGGAGCCCTTATGGTAGTGGGGGAGCCCTTATGGTAGTGAGGGAGCCCTTATGGTAGTGGGGGAGCCCTTATGGTAGTGAGGGAGCCCTTATGGTAGTGGGGGAGCCCTTATGGTAGTGAGGGAGCCCTTATGGTAGTGAGGGAGCCCTTATGGTAGTGGGGGAGCCCTTATGGTAGTGAGGGAGCCCTTATGGTAGTGAGGGAGCCCTTATGGTAGTGGGGGAGCCCTTATGGTAGTGAGGGAGCCCTTATGGTAGTGGGGGAGCCCTTATGGTAGTGAGGGATCCCTTATGGTAGTGGGGGAGCCCTTATGGTAGTGAGGGAGCCCTTATGGTAGTGAGGGATCCCTTATGGTAGTGGGGGAGCCCTTATGGTAGTGAAGGACCCCTAGCCCTTACCTAACTCCTGAATTGGATAACATTACTAAACACAGGAATAAACAACATAACACAACATAGCACATGATAACATAACGCAGGAAAACACAACATAACAGATATCTTAAGCCTCTCACCACTGGCAATATTTCACCATAAGAGACGACTGGGACACACCTCCACCACGTGACTTAAATCCTTCTATAACGCGCTGTAACCTGTCCGGGCAGCATTAGTGTGTACCTGTATGTGGATCGGGAAGTATGTCATCTGTCTTGGGGTGCGGGGGGGTAGGGGGAAGGGGTAGGGGTAGGGGGAGGGGAAGGGGGAAGGGAGAGGGGAAGGGGTGGGGGAAGGGGTAGGGGAAGGGGTTTATAACTCTTGATATATTGCGAGTGATAGGAGGGAAAAAGTCGTATTTCTTGTCATTTTTACTGTTGCTTGATGGATGAGGATGAGGTGGGTGATGAGGATGAGGTTGGGTGATGAGGATGAGGTTGGGTGATGAGGATGAGGTGGGTGATGAGGACGATTTTGGCGCTGTGCTCCAGAAGGTGTCAATACTTTCGAGTTAGCCCGACTGCATACCGAGGCAGACAAGCACCAATGCCGGAAAGACGCGCTGCCGCCGCCACTCCCGCACTAGATGTAGCCCTCCACATGTGCAACATCTGTGAACGACCCTGCCAGTCCCGTATCGGCCTCTTTAGTCACCTCAAAACTTACCAACCTAGATGACATCCCTAATAACTCATATCATTGTATAATAGCTGGGTGATCGTCATACTCAATTCCGAGTGACAGAGAAGTAGTAGTAGTAGTAGTAGTAGTGTGTGTGTGTGGGGGGGGGGGGGGGAGTCCTTCTCTCTCCAATATACGCATATTATAATGGACAGACAGACTGATTGATTATACTGTACGTTATCTCCCAATCTGTCTGTTGGTTGACCTATCTGTTGGCAATATAAGCCTTGGGTATTTGACTGAGAACTCCACAATTATGTTTTAATGAGACATCCACTATTTATCACATATGTCTATCTCCGTCAACCTGGCTCTGTGTTAGACTCTACTGTCTGTCTATCTGTCTATCTGTCCGTCGGTCTTTCTTTCTTTCTGTCTGTTTATCCGTCTTAAAACTGTTCACATTATTTAACATATTCTTAAGAAAAAAACAAAAACCTCGTGACTTATTTTGTTGACGTAATTCCTAGATGGAGGACATAACGAAACCCAAAACAAAGAAAACGAATTGTAAATCTCACTTATTTACAACTTTCAAACTTAACTTTTGATTATTTTTTTTTACAAAGGCTATTATTTGTATTTTCTGGACAAAGCCGTGTGTGTGTGTGTGTGTGTGTGTGTGTGTGTCTGTCTGTCTGTCTGTGTGCGTGTGTGTGATGATGAAGATAGCTTAAAGGTTAAACATAAGCTTGGAATAGGAGAAAAGTGTTCAGTTTTATTGTGTACATCTAAGTGTATCTGGGTAAGTGTTTCAGACGATATCATGAAACACTTTTGAGAATATTAAATTTTTTTTTTTTAGTAAGTGTTTTAATAACAATGTCTGCTGTTGTTGGTGTTGTTATTATTGTTGTTATTATTGTTATTATAATTAGTAGTAGTAGTAGGAGTAACAGTAATAATGTAATGATAGTAGTAGTAGTAATAATAATAATAATAGCAATAGTAATAGTAGTAGTAGTAGTAATAGTAGTAATAGTAATAATAGTAATAGTAGTAATAGTAGTAATAGTAATAGTAATAATAGTAACAGTAAAACATTAAGCAGCCAACAATGCCCATCTCCAACAGCTCTCCGCCTCTCTTGTTCAAGGAGGTGTCACATAAACTAACCATCCCATACATTAATTAGAGGAAGTGGTGTACCCATCATTGTCTGGAGGCCGGTGAGTCACAGATGAGAGAGAGAGAGAGAGAGAGAGAGAGAGAGAGAGAGAGAGAGAGAGAGAGACTTTGTCTTTATATGTTAAAATTTTCCGGGAAATAAAAAGAAAATTGACGCATAACTTTTGATATAATCCTTAATGAAAGTTATTCCTTCTGGAGCTATGATGATTAAATAATGAGGAGGAGGAGGAGGAGGAAGAAGAGCAGGTAGAGGAGGAGGAGGAAGAGGAAGAGGAGGAATAGAAAAAGACGAAGGTCAATCTTTTTGCCACTTGGAAGTTTTAATAGTGAGGAGGAGAGGGAAGGGGAGGGAGAAGAAGAAGAATGAAATTAATCATTGTAATGTATTATTCTCTCTCTCTCTCTCTCTCTCTCTCTCTCTCTCTCTCTCTCTCTCTCTCTCTCTCTCTCTCTCTCTCTCTCTCTGTCTGTCTCCTGTACTGTACTGTATTCACCTCACTGTATCACATAAAACCACACCACTACTGTATTGCTGTATAAACTGCCGATTGTATTACTGAATCCCCTTTCCTCCCTCTCCCTGTATTAACCCCTCCTCTCCCTGTATCAACCCCCTCTCCCTGTATCTCCCTGTACCCCCCCCCACCCCCCCTTCCCCCTCACAATACAACGACTGAGAGACAAACGGACCTCATGAATAAGTATACACCAAAGAAAACAGATGTATAGAGCATTAATAAAGGGCATACTAATGTAAACCAATAAGGGGGTATGAATTTAAGGGGGTAATGGGGATGAGAGGATGATTAAGGGGCGTAAAGGGTGGTTAGGGGTGGGAGAGGGTGGTTAAGGTGTGTGAGGGGGTGGTTAAGGGGTGTAAGGGGTGATTA
>CAUDMG010000100.1:3027500-3030000 GCA_958450375.1 Homarus gammarus | reverse complement strand
TAACTACCCCGAGACGTCTCCAAGTCGTTCTGATGTCTTAGTTGATCACCGCTCCACCCCGTCGACTCCTTGGCTTGGCACTGTGCCACGAGGGGGCCATAAATTGCTGGCAAATATTTCCTGACACTGTGAAGTTTATGACACAAAAAGATCTCTGTTATCTGATGATATATAGAATAAGTAGGGTAGGGTAGGTTAGGGTAGGGTAGGGTAGGGTAGGGTAGGGTAAGGTAGGGTAGGGTAGGGTAGGGTAGGGTAGGGTAGGGTAGGGTAGGGTAGGGTAGGGTAGGGTAGGGTAGGGTAGGGTAGGGTAGATTAGATTGAGTACAACGTTATTAAAGCCAAGTAATGTTTAAAGTGAGGGTGTAATGTTGAGGAATGTTGTATGTAATATTTCCAATATATAATCTATCACATGCAACATTCTTGATAACTACTGTAATCAACGTAACATTCTTAGTACACACGCCTTTATGTATGCCACATTCTTTTGCGTACATTCTTCTGTATTCAACATTCTAAGCATAGACTTTACCCCAGAGTACGATGAATTCTCCTCTTTGAGTACTATACCTTAACCCCTTGAGTACGATGTCTTAACCCCTAGTAAGGTGTCTTAACTCTTGAGTACGATGGTTTAACCCCTAGTAAGATATCTTAATTCTTGAGTACGATAACATAACCTTTTGAGTACATCGACTTTAACCCCTTGAGTACGATAACATCATACTCAGGAGGTTAACTCATAGTACTCCAAAGTTAACGGATTGTAGTCAAGGGGTTAACTCATCATACTCACAGGGTTAATGATGCTGCTATGTGGAGGGCAAGATAGAGTTACATCCAAACAGACATAAATAACAAGTTTACTTTTCATTTTCTTTCTGAGTTTGGCTGAAGATGTAAACTCTTCCTCCTCCTCGCTGTCACAGAAGGTCAGTTTACCCTCTCGCTACCTAATTTTATTCCCTCGCTGCCACAGAAAGGTAAACTTAGCCCATTCTAACCCTCCAATACCTCTCAAGTCTGTACCGTGAACGTGATACCCTTAGCTCCAGCCGTTTCCAATGTATTCCTTGTTGAATACTCTCATGCGTGTAGCGGGGAACAAGTGAGGCGATGGTTCGTCTGGCGTTGTGTTTGTGTTTAGTGATCGTGTTGGTGTTGTTGGTGAGTGTTGGTGATGATTGTGTGGTTAATGAGGGTTATATTTTGTGGTAATTGTTATAACGAGCTCAATACTACTACTATTACTATTTTTATTACTACTACTACTACTACTACTACTACTACTACTACTACTACTATTGGCCTCCACACTTTCTTCATCATTTTATTACCTAACTATCGTAATACAAAAGTAACTACCCAATCTGAGTTAGTTAAGCCGAAGATCTCGTTCCCATGAGGCAAAGAAATGCAGACCTAACCTAACCAAACCAAACCTAACCTAACCAAACCATACCAAAGCGAATGACAGGCCACATCTTAACCACGTTGCAAAATAACATCTGGGCTGATGCTTCTGTTCTGATAACACCTCGTCCAGTCTGTGTGTGTGTGTGTGTGTGTGTGTGTTTAGTGACAGGTGTTTCTGATGTTATAGACGTACGTGAAGAGAGAGAGAGAGAGAGAGAGAGAGAGAGAGAGAGAGAGAGAGAGAGAGAGAGAGAGAGAGAAGATTCACAACATGTCTAAACTTGTACAAACTTCCCGGATCTAGTTATTTTCACTCAATAAAAATCATCACGGTGTTTTTTTTCTCAAACGATGAACAGATTACATTTGTTTCTCCTCAAACATAGCCAAACATAACCAAACATAACCTAACAAAACCAAACATAACCAAACATAACATAACCTAACCTAACCAAACATAACCAAACATAACATAACCTAACCTAACGAAACTTAACCTAACCTAACCTAACCTGACCAAACCTCACATAACCAAACAGAGAGGTGACAGTGAGGTGAGAGTGAGGTGACAGAGAGGTGAGAGTGAGGTGACAGAGAGGTGACTGAGAGGTGAGAGTGAGGTGAGAGAGACTTTAGCGAGGAGTTAATGTATGCAGATATATGTAGGAAGTTTGTGCTGGTGAAGTGAGGATGGTGTCACTTTTAGTACAACATTCACCCGACATTTTATTTCCGGTTTTGATTTTTTCTTTATGCTGTAAGGAGGAAGGAGGTGTGTGTGTGTGTGGGGGGGGGTGCGTGTGTGTGTGTGGGGGGTGGGGTGCGTGTGTGTGTGTGTGGGGGGTGGGGTGTGGTGTGTGTGTGTGGGGGGGGGTGCGTGTGTGTGTGTGTGGGGGGGGTGCGTGTGTGTGTGGTGTGTGTGTGTGTGGGGCGGGGGGGGGTGGGGTGCGTGTGTGTGTGTGTGTGGGGGGGTGCGTGTGTGTGTGTGTGTGGGTGGGGGGGGGTGGGGTGCGTGTGTGTGTGTGGGGGGGGGTGCGTGTGTGTGTGTGTGTGAGGGGGGGTGTGTGTGTGTGTGTGGGGC
>CAUDMG010000100.1:3022500-3025000 GCA_958450375.1 Homarus gammarus | reverse complement strand
GCGTCTTGATAATAAATGAATATAAATTACTTCTGAGACGAAACATTACATTAGCTTGAGTTTGGTTAGGTCTGGTTAGGTTTGGTTAGGTTAGGTTAGGTTTGGTTAGGTTAGGTTTGGTTAGGTTAGGTTTGGTTAGGTTAGGTTAGGTTAAGTGTTGTGGCCCATTATTCTTCTGGGTGTCCTTTGAAGTGCCCCGGGATAGAACTAGCGAACATTAAGATAGATTTAAACCTCCCTAAACTAGTAAAATCTTCCTTAAACCATCAAATTAAACCTTCCTAAACCTTTAAATCGTTAGAATTGACACATTAAACCTATATCACCCTCCTTAAACCCACATTAAACCATCATAATCAAACATCCTTAAACCAACCACATACAACACCCCTACCCACCCACCCCCAAAGAATAAACCAAGAAAATCACCATCCTTAAACCAACCACATACAACACCCCTACCCAACCCACCCCCCAAAAAAATAAACCAACAAAATCACCACCCTTAAACCAACCATACCCCATCCCAACCATACCCCTAAAAAAAAAAAGAACCCCTAGAGGACTATAAACCTATAAACCCAACAACCAACAGCCTCCAGGATCAGTCTAGGCAACAACAAAACCTCAATTTGTCACAAGAGGTAAAAAGATCTCTTGAGTTCCGCGTGGCTGTGAATAATAGGTCAGGATGAAGGTGGTATAATTCAAGACAGCGTAGCAGAGTTTTGAATATTAAAATGGTTGTGTCTTGGTTGGTTGGTTGTGTGTTGCCTCCTCTTCCACCTCCTCCTCCTCCTCTTCCTCCTCCTCCTCCTCCTCTTCCCTTTCTTCCTCCTCCTCCTCCTCTTCCCCTCCCATACCAAATACTGTTCTGTAAATCTCTTAACATTACAACTTAAATGGTATGGTAATTCAATTCTAGTCTCTCAGTCTTCCTCAGTCTCTCAGTCTCTTTATGTATCTATCAGTCTCTCTCTCAGTCTCTCTGTTTATTCATCCCTCCCTCCACCCACCCGCCCATCCATCCACCCATCCATCCACCCATCCATCCATCCACCCGCCCCTCCACCCATCCATCCATCCATCCCCCCATCCATCCACCCATCCATCCACCCATCCCTCCATCCACCCATCCACCCATCCACCCGCCCATCCATCCACCCATCCCTCCATCCACCCGCCCATCCATCCACCCATCCATCCATCGTCGTGGGTGTTGTTGTCACATATCCACACACCGCCCTAACCATCCATCACCACTATTTCTCACTTGTTCGCGGCCATAAAGGCGACAAGGATGGAGGGAGTGTTGTATTGGGGGGGTGATGGAGTGAGGGAGTGATGGAGTGATGGAGTGATGGAGTGAGGGAGGGAGTGATGGAGTGATGGAGTGAGGGAGGGAGTGATGGAGTGATGGAGTGTAGTGATGGAGTGAGGGAGGGAGTGTTATATTGGGGGAGTGATGGAGTGAGGGAGTGATGGAGTGAGGGAGGGAGTGATGGAGTGGTGGAGTGTAGTGATGGAGTGAGGAAGGGAGTGTTATATTGGGGGAGTGAGGGAGTGATGGAGTGATGGAGTGAGGGAGGGAGTGATGGAGTGTAGTGAGGGAGGGAGTGATGGAGTGATGGAGTGTAGTGATGGAGGGAGTGTTATATTGGGAGAGTGATGGAGGGAGAGAGTGAGGGAGGGAGTGATGGAGTGTAGTGAGGGAGGGAGTGATGGAGTGATGGAGTGTAGTGATGGAGGGAGTGTTATATTGGGGGAGTGATGGAGTGAGGGAGGGAGAGAGTGAGGGAGGGAGGGAGTGTTATATTGGGGGAGTGAGGGAGGGAGGGAGGGAGGGAGTGTTATATTGGGGGAGTGATGGAGTGAGGGAGGGAGGGAGGGAGTGTTATATTGGGGGAGTGATGGAGTGAGGGAGGGAGGGAGGGCGTGTTATATTGGGGGAGTGATGGAGTGAGGGAGGGAGAGAGTGAGGGAGGGAGGGAGTGTTATATTGGGGGAGTGAGGGAGGGAGGGAGGGAGGGAGTGTTATATTGGGGGAGTGATGGAGTGAGGGAGGGTGGGAGGGAGTGTTATATTGGGGGAGTGATGGAGTGAGGGTGGGAGGGAGTGTTATATTGGGGGAGTGAGGGAGTGATGGAGTGAGGGAGGGAGCCAGTGTTTTATGGGGGAGTGATGGGGTGTAGTCATGGAGTGAGTGAGGGAGGGAGGGAGTGTTATATTGGGGGAGTGATGGAGTGAGGGAGGGAGAGAGTGAGGGAGGGAGGGAGTGTTATATTGGGGGAGTGAGGGAGGGAGGGAGGGAGGGAGTGTTATATTGGGGGAGTGATGGAGTGAGGGAGGGAGGGAGGGAGTGTTATATTGGGGGAGTGATGGAGTGAGGGAGGGAGGGAGGGCGTGTTATATTGGGGGAGTGATGGAGTGAGGGAGGGAGAGAGTGAGGGAGGGAGGGAGTGTTATATTGGGGGAGTGGAGGGAGGGAGGGAGGGAGGGA
>CAUDMG010000100.1:3012500-3017500 GCA_958450375.1 Homarus gammarus | reverse complement strand
CCTTCAACATTAACCTTTGTATATTTTACGAGTGTGACGATGGCACTCTCTAACGTATTGTACTTTATACCAACACTGGAACTATGGTTTAATTTAGTGATAATAATAATAAAATAATAATAATGAATACAGGTAAATATTGTTGTTGTTGTTATTATTATTATTATTATTATTATTATTATTATTATTATTATTATTATTACTACTACTACTACTACTACTACTTTTGTTTTATTACTGCAGCCTCCAGCCTCCCCCAATAGCCACACCTTCGCCGCCATATTAGTACCTTAATATTAAATATCCTAATACATAAGTAGCTATCCTTGCTGTGTTGAGTTAGTTGAGCCGCAGATCTATGCAGCATTCAGTGACTGTTGCCTCATAGTCAATATCTGCAACCATTGTCGGCTTTGGGGCCGATGCTCTCGTTCCCCTGAGGTAGAGAAAACCGACCTAAGGAGAGAGAAGGACAGTCGACATCTCATCCAGGCTGTAACATAACTTCTGGGCTGCTGCTTCTGTTCGGATATCACCTCCGCGAGTCTGGCGTAGAAACATCTTGCACTTGGTCCCATCCCACCAGAGGTTGTGAACACTACTACTACTAACAATAATAATTTCGTCATGGTTTTAAAACATTGTTACGTTGAACAAAAAGCACACGGATAAAAAAATATTTACGGGGAAAAAATGACTTATTAACAAACTGTATTTTCAAAAAGTTTCATAATTAGTGATGTCACAAAAGTATCGATAATGACTGTCAGGTTTAGAGCATTGTGTTGATGGCGTCCAATAGTTGTGTTTGGTTTAAAGGCCAAAATCCCTTTGTTTTTCGACGTGATTTTCATTTAAAGTTTTGGCCAATGAAAGCGATTGTGTAACCCCTATAAACTATATCCTATTAAGGGCGGCGTAGCTATAGTACACTGCATGAATATTAAACTTTCATATACAAGGCACTGCACTCTCCCTCTTTCACTTCCTCAACAAGAAAGTCAGGTACCAGTTAGGTTGACAAGGGGGGGCCACTTTAAATTCAACCCCTCTAACCCCCCCCCCCCTTCCCCCCAAGAACCACCCCCCAAATCTGCCCCCCCTAAGAACCCCCCCCTCCCTCTGCCTCCCCTATCCAATCATCCACACTCATCCACACTCACTCACTCACTCATCCACACTTAGTTAAATCCACTTATCCACATTTAATTTATACTTTTTTCCTTTAATTCTCGTCGAAAAAAAACAGTCCATGATAATTTCAAGAGAGCGGCAATAAAGTGCTATGTTGTGCCTCTAATATGATACTGAGTTCCATTACGTTATTGGCTGAAGGTGTGAACTCTCTCTCTCTCTCTCTCTCTCTCTCTCTCTCTCTCTCTCTCTCTCTCTCTCTCTCTCTCTCTCTCATGTAATTTCACGGTGATTATTAGACGAGAGAGAGAGAGAGAGAGAGAGAGAGAGAGAGAGAGAGAGAGAGAGAGAGAGAGACAAAGCGTGATAAACAAGAAGAAAAATCAGACAAAAAAATCAAATAAAAGACGAAAGATAAGATAAAAGAGAAAGAAGAATGAAAGAGGGAAGACATAAAACAAAAATAATATAACAGAGAAGAAAGAATAACATATAGAGAGAGACAGAAATAGAGTAACAAGATTTAGTCAATATAAGTGTACATGTCTCTACTAGAATACTCAAGAGGCCACAAAAAAATACAAGGTGGTTTTTCGACACACCGAGGCAGACACGCTGTCGACTGTACCTTTTAGGAGTGGGGAGGGAGGGGGGAACACTTTCAACACTATGGATGGGATGTGTTATGGAAAAAAGTATATTATAAGTGCAAAAAGTTTGTAAGAAAGTATGTAAAAAGTTTGTAAAAAAAATATAAGTAAAAGTATATAAAAATGAGTCAAAATTAATAAAGCTTCCTAGAATTAATAATTTATTTTTACATTATGAATCACAACCGTGGGAATATTTCTTGTACCGTGGGAATATTTCTTGTACCGTGGGAATATTTCTTGTACCGTGTGAATATTTTTTGTACCGTGGGAATATTTCTTGTACCGTGGGAATATTTCTTGTACCGTGGGAATATTTCTTGTACCGTGGGAACATTTCTTGTACCGTGGGAATATTTCTTGTACCGTGTGAATATTTCTTGTACCGTGTGAATATTTCTTGTACCGTGGGAACATATCTTGTACCGTGGGATTATATCTTGTACCGTGTGAATATTTTTTGTACCGTGGGAACATTTCTTGTACCGTGTGAATATTTCTTGTACCGTGGGAACATTTCTTGTACCGTGTGAATATTTTTTGTACCGTGGGAACATTTCTTGTACCGTGGGAACATTTCTTGTACCGTGGGAATATTTCTTGTACCGTGGGAATATTTCTTGTACCGTGGGAATATTTCTTGTACCGTGTGAATATTTTTTGTACCGTGGGAACATTTCTTGTACCGTGGGAATATTTCTAGTGCCGTGGGAACTAACTCTTTCTTTAATCTCCAACCAGTAAATTAAACTTTATTTGTAATTTACGTTTCAGTTATGGACACTTCATGTATTTTATATCAAAGGTTGTGTGTGTGTGTGTGTGTGTGTGTGTGTGTGTGTGTGCGTGTGTGTGTGTGTGTGTGTGTGTGTGTGTGTGTGTGTGTGTGTGTGTGTGTGTGTGTGTACATTGCGTAATCCCTACAAATATACAAGCAGTCTCTCGTAGTTTATTACAATAATCTGTAAAAGTTTGGTTGATGTACAGTATGTGGGAATATACATGATAGCATACGCTGTTTTTAGGAAATACATACATACATACATACATACATACATACATACATACATACATAAACAGACAGATACATAGTGAGGCGTATAGACAGACAGACAAAGACTCATTGGATGACAGACAGACAGTACATAATGTTGTGGAGGGTATTTATAGACAGAGAGACTGACAGAGATAGATAGAGAGACAGACAGACAGGTAAACAGACAGGTAGACAGGTAGAGAGACTTACCTGGTAGTGCATGATGTTGTGAACAGTACATTTGAAGATAGCATCCCTCCCCACCGCTGCCCTCACCTCCAGCTGATCATGTGACCCGAAGCGCGGTAGGTCGTCTGCAGGAGGGGGAGGGTTAGTGGACAAAATCACATTGGACAAATCATGAAATCCTATTGGACATATCATAAAATCTTATTGGCCAAAAATCCCAAATCCTACTTGACTTAATTGAAAATCCTACTGTAAAAAAAATCCAAAATCCTACGTGATATAATCCTCATATCTTATAGGATAAAATATAAAAATTCTACTGCATAAAATTCCAAAATCCTACTATATGTAAATCCTAAAATCCTACTACATAAAATCCCACTGGGTGAAGTCTCTAAATTTCCCTGTACAAAATCCCAATAAGAAATTATAAAAATTAAATCCCACTGAACAAAATCCCTCAAATCTAAAAAAAAAAAAATCAAAGGAAAAATAAAATCACATAAAATCCCACTTCATAAAATTCCTTAAAAAAAACAAAAACTCAAAGAAAAATCATAAATACAAAAATAAAATCCCAAAACAAAATCTCACGGTACAAAATTTTCCTCTAAACTCGGCTGAAAAAATTAATAAAAATAAATTGTGAGTCATTAAAGAGTCAACCAGGTCTTTAATGTCGTCGAAAACTGTTAATTATCCGAAATAAGCTTGAATCATGGGTAGGAAATCGGGCAGCTTTACCGGGCGGAAAAGCTTAAGATTGGGTCATTTTAGGCTCAAGTCTGCCAATTAACAGACACACAGGTATACACACAGGTAGCTGATGATGTAATAAGTGTTCTGACGTCATCGTTTTACCTGGAGTTTATCACCTTGCTCTTTTCTACCGTCTCATTAGCTCTCGTTGTGTGTGTGTGTGTGTGTGTGTGTGTTTTGGTAGAGGGGCGATGGAGGAGGAGGAGGAGAAAGAGGGGAAGAGGTGGAAGTACCTGATGTCATCTTACTGTTGTTGTTGTTCCCCCAAAATTCCCCCAAAATCCCTCCTTTCCTTACCCTCCCACTCTACCCTCCCATCCCCATCTCAACACCCCATCCCTCTCTCTCTCCCCATCTCCCATTCCCCATTCCCTCCAGTAGTCAAACACCCTAAAGAGTCATTTCTAAAGGTGGCTACATACCGGATGGGAAACTGATTTATTTTCCTTGAGGATTTTACACGAGTCGTCAGGGTCGAGAGGATGAGTAAGTATTGTCTTGTTATTTATATTGAGGATATTTTTATTTAGTTATATAGGAAGACTAGATAGATAGTTTGATTGATAGATAACAATGCAGGTTAATGTTAGATATGGATAAATTAACTGGTTGTCATTGGAGATAAAACTCAGACGTGGTTAATGATCTGTCGAGGTAAATCACCATTAATGTGGGGTTATTGTCACGTTAATTCCGGGTTATAGCGAAGGTTGCTATCACGGTTAACGACTTGGAGGATGCCTAACCTAACATAAACCTAGACTAACCTAACCTAAACCTAACCTAACCCTTCCATGCCTTTTTTTTCTTACCGTGTGGATGAGAGAGAGAGAGAGAGAGAGAGAGAGAGAGTAGAGTGTGTGTGTGTGTGTGTAACAGACCCTACCAAAGGAGAATAACACACACACACACACACACACGTTTTTTCTCACCTTTCTCTTCTTCCATTTCATTATCTCTCTCTCTCTCTCTCTCTCTCTCTCTCTCTCTCTCTCTCTCTCTCTCTCACTCTCTCTCTCTCTCTCTTATTGCTCAGTTTCTTCCTTTCAGTCCCCTATTCTTCCCCACCTCCGTCTCACCTCTTCCTCTCACTTTCCCTTTCACTAAACTCTTTCTCTCGCTCTCACATCTTTCTCTTACTCTCACCCTACATCTCATTACCTCCCTCTCATTACCTCCCTCTCATTACCTCCCTCTCATTCCTCCCTCTCATCCCTCCTTCTCACCTCTCC
>CAUDMG010000100.1:3005000-3007500 GCA_958450375.1 Homarus gammarus | reverse complement strand
GGTTGACAAGCTGTAGATATGAGGCAGAGAACGTCCACCAAATTCCCTATAAGACTGGAGAGTTTGTGACGAGCTTCCATCCAACACTTTCTTATGCCTGTCAAGTTCCGGAGTTGGTCTGGTGGTGGTGGGAGTCACTGAACCCTGAACCCGGGACCCGAACCCATATGCAAGACTTTAACCTAACCTAATCTAACTAACCTAACCTAACCTAAGCATTAACCAAAGTCATCCTCATCAAATCAGCAGTTTAAGCCATCAAGATTCCGGTTCGGTTCCGGGTTCGTGTGTGTGTGTGTGTGTGTGGGGGGGGGGGGGGGTCCAATTTCCTCCCTAAGTTAGGTAAGTCAATTTGAACATCATTTTTGGGGAGATATTTTGTGCCAACTATGTGAGGGAACACCATCTCCACCACATCTCCACCATATCTCCAGCTTCCTTCTCCATCACACTACCATCTTCCTTCTCCACCACACCTCCATCTTTCTTCTCCACCGCACTTCTACCACACCTTCATCTTCCTTCTCCATCAAACCTCCATCTCCCTTCTCCATCACATCTCCAACACTCCACCATCACATCTCCATCACACCTCCATCTCCCTTCTCCTCTCTCTCTAATCTTATCCTCAACTTCTTTTATTTTTTCTCGATATTTATTACATTTTCACTTTACGGAAATTTCATGAATTTATACAATATAACATACAATTAATATTTCATCTTCTTTTAACATTATTTTAACGATATTTGTACCAACTTAACGATATTTGGAGTAGTTTAACGGTATCTGGAGTAGTTTAACGATATTTGGAGTAGTTTAACGATATCTGGAGTAGTTTAACGATATCTGGAGTAGTTTAACGATATTTGGAGTAGTTTAACGGTATTTGGAGTAGTTTAACGATATTTGGAGTAATTTAACGATATTTGGAGTAGTTTAACGATATTTGGAGTAGTTTAACGATATCTGGAGTAGTTTAACGATATCTGGAGTAGTTTAACGATATTTGGAGTAGTTTAACGATATTTGGAGTAGTTTAACGATATTTGGAGTAGTTTATTGATATATGGAGTAATTTCACGATATTTATACCAACTTAACGATATTTGGAGTAACTTGACGATATAATTATTTGTACTAAATTAACGAAAGGATAAATTACACTTAACGATCGAAGTAACTACATAATTATAGTGATTAAAGTTTCAGATGATATAAAGAAAGTGTAACATAATGTGAATTACAAAATTGAATTAACTAAAACAGATCTAAAGGTGAGATAGCTCTAAAAGAGATAAAGATAGAGATAGGTAGAGATAGAGATAGAGATAGTTCGTCCCTGGGTGCGTCATGGAGACAGCCGATGGGGGAAAGAGTCCTTGGGTATCCTACAAGGACTTCAATTAGGAGGTTCATATCTGGTGAGTGGGAGTGAGTGGGAGTGAGAGGGAGTGAGAGTAAGAGGAGGTGAGTAGGAGTAAGTGGGAGTGGGAAGAAGAGGGAGTGAGGGAAAGGAAGGTAGTGGGAATGAAAGGGGTGGAGTGGGAATGAAAGGGGTGGAGTGGGAATGAGAGGGAGGGAGTAGGAATGAAAGGAAGTGAAAAGCAGGGAGAGGGAGTGAGTGGGAGTGAGAGTGGGATTAAAATGGATAAAGGGAATGAAGAAAAGGGAGGGGGAGAGATAGAAGGTGAGAGGGGTGAAGAGAGGGGGATGTGAAGTGAGAAAGAGGAGGAAGGGCAGGAGGCGAGAGTTAAACTGAGAGAACAGTAGGCAAGATAAATGAGGAAGAGAGAGAGAAAGATGAGAAGAAGTAGAAATGAGGATGAGAAATAACTAGACAAATAAGAAAAGGGAAAGAAATATATAAAAATACACTTAAAATGATGAGAAAATACTGAAATAACAAGAAAATTGGCAATAAATGAGAGAGAGAGAGAGAGAAAGAGAGAGAGAGACAGGGAGATAAACAAAGATAAAAAGGCAAGGAAATGTAGTCAAGATTGATGAGGTCCTTGTGATGAAGACAGTGCTATGTTGACATCTTGAGTAGGTGGTTAAGTCATTATCTTCTTCCAAACGTTTATTCACTTACTCCCGGCACACAGTGAATGTTTGATACGTTTTTTGTTTTACCTCTACTGGAAACGTTTGGTCGTCAATGTTGGTTTATATTTAGAGAGAACGATGTTGTGGTTAGTTTATTTTGGGGGGGGATTCATTTACCAGGGTTATTAAGCGCTGTTTATTAGGTCTTGGTGCTTCAACTACCAGGGTTATTAAGGACCGTTCACTACTGGGTCTTGGTGCTTCAACTACCAGGGTTATTAAGCACCGTTCACTACTGGGTCTTGGTGCTTCAACTACCAGGGTTATTAAGCACCGTTCACTACTAGGTCTTGGTGCTTCAACTACCAGGGTTATTAAGCACCGTTCACTACTGGGTCTTGGTGCTTCAACTACCAGGGTTATTAAGCACCGTTCACTACTGGGTCTTGGT